>OY796659.1:63790988-64181680 GCA_963680705.1 Rhagium mordax | reverse complement strand
GCCATAAACAATCGCAATACTTTAATCACTAGAATCTCTAAATTAGAGCATATTGCCACCGAACTCCAACCAAAGAAGGTGCAATCCGGAGGCCTAGCATTTCCACCAGAACTAATGCCTGAAGTTGATATATAGCTGAAGACAATTTTATAATGGAGGTTAGCAGCGAAAAATTACAAGTTGTTAACGAGTTACATAGAAATGCTCGACGAAATTTTCGTAGAAGGCGAACCATAATTAAGGGGTTTGGTGATTTGTGGCAAGCAGACCTAGCTGAAATGCAGCCATACGCTGATAAAAATAGAGGGTATCGTTATATTCTTGTAGTGATTGACTGCTATTCCAAGTACGTATGGACCAAACCTATTAAAAATAAAGCAGCTGTAGAAGTTACCAAGGCTATGCAGACTATTATTCAAGAAGCAAATTATTCACCGAGAAATTTACAGACCGATAATGGTACTGAATTCTATAACAGAAAGTTCTCCGCATTAATGAAGCGGCACGAAATTAATCATTATTCTACGTATAGCACAAAAAAAGCAGCAATTGTTGAGCGAGTAATCCGCACATTAAAAAATTGGTTGTATAAAGAATTCTCAGCTATGGGTAAATATAAATGGCTCGATATCCTACCAAACGTTACAAAAAGTTACAATGACAAAGTCCATCGTACAACTGGCAGAAAGCCCATTGATGTCAAACCAACTACACATTTAAACGTATATAATTATATTAAGATTGCTCTGAAACCGAAATTTCATCTCGGTGATATAGTTCGTATTAGCAAGTATAAAGGTGTATTTGATAAAGGGTTTACACCGAACTTTTCAACAGAACTTTTTAAAATTACCAAAATAAACATAACAAATCCCACAACTTACCTGATAGAAGACTTGTTTGGACACCCAATCAAGGGATGTTTTTATGAAATGGAGCTACTAAAAGCAAAATACCCCGATGTGTATCTAGTTGAAAATGTATTAAAGAAGAAAGGAAATAAAGTGCTGGTAAAGTGGTTGGGGCTATCTGTAGAACACAATTCGTGGGTTGATATAGCTTCTATTGTTTAAAATTGTCATTAACTAGAAAAATATATTAATGTATCATTATATAGTTATGTCGATTGAAATATTTTAATATGTGTCACAAATGAATAATAAAATGAATATACTTTATTAATATTTATTTAATTTATTTCCTTCATTTTAAATTGTAAAAAAATTAAAAATAATCATTTTTTTTTTTTTTTTTTTTTTTAACACTTGAAAGATAATAAACATACACATAAATGTTTTAATTCCTTTTTATTTTCCTACAATCTATATTATAAGAATGATACAAATATACATATAACATAAAACATAAAATTAATTAAATATAATTAAAAATTAAACAAACATAAAAAATAATATAAAAAGTACAAACTAGAAAATCTAATATTATTATATGGGTACTGTTCTTTTTCCAGTATTATTGCACACAAAACAACCTTCGATGGCACCGACTGTCACTGTGTCATCGCCACAAGCTTTGCACTTTATGGTAGGTACGTCCCACCACTCAACCGTGTTGTGCAGACTTGCGTGTTGGTGAACAGCCCCCTCTACGACCATGCGAGAATACGATACGTAGCACCTAGTGCACATAAAGTATTTTCCCTGGTCAATGCTGCATACCACAACGAAGGCCGCTGTAGCACACACCTTGTCCATTGTACCAGCCACCATATCTTTTATCTGGAAAGCCATCTCGTGCTGGTCTTCCTCGATGAGGTCCGCAACATCGACTTCTATACCATCGTCCACCATTTCGTCGACTCCATCGTCCACTATACCATTTTCGCCGCCTTCGATGACTTCCTGGATATCGATGTTGGCACCATTGGCATCAACATCAGCAGGTGCTCCAATCTCCACAGCCTCAGCAGGTACCCCCATCTCCGCAGCCTCATGATTAAACAGCATCCAATTATTGGAATCTTCTTGCGCCAACCGTCTTAGAATAGATATAATAGATGGATTTGCCATTTCGATACGTGGTATATAGATAGAAATAGTAAATGCAACTAAGTTTGGTTTAATATTACTCCCATATATATAGTAGTGTGGGGAGGGAGTCACTCTAAAATAATAGAGGGGGTATTCATATCCAATCATAGGATACGTGTTATTATGAATTTTAATTAGTGAAGTTTGACACCTTAACCACTCGGCCAACCTGACTTATTCATTGATTCAGTAAAACACTATACATTAAATGTTTACCCCCTCTCCATCATCAATAATAGAGGTACCTGTAAAGTAATGTTTGTAGGAGGCGCCACTGCTGGGGGTGGAGATTAGTTTGCTTTATATAACACACAGCAACGCTCTTGTTTGTCAGATTTAAAATTATTAACATCATGGACACTTCTCAAGTAAATTGCGTCTCCTCCAGCACCGACTCAAAATCAACGTCATCGACCTGGTCAATGCCTAGTGAATACGACCCAGACAGCAGTGATTGGTGGGAACGGTCACCTCCATCGTATTCGATAGACGAAGAGGACCAGGAAGACGAAGAGGACCAGGATGACCAAGCTACCCCAGATAGCATTGACGACAGACCAATATCACCTTCATCTTATTGGATAGGTGAGAATCTAGGCGAGGACCAGGGAGACCAAGATAACCCCCCGGACAGCAGCACTGATAGGGCAACATCACCATCAGCATGGTCTATGGAAACGGTGTTCTACGATCCAGACGGCCAGCCATCACCTGACCAGAGCCACTGGTCAGATTATCAGCTCTTGATAGAGTGCGATAATGTCTGCGAGGGAACAGATTAGGCATCCATATAAATTAAACATTGTAAATAATTTAATAAATAGTTTTAGTAAATAAATTAATTGTAAGTCATTTAATACATTTATTTACTTAATAAACTCTTAAATATTTATTTAATTTATTTCCTTCATTTTAAATTGTAAAAAAATTAAAAATAATCATTTTTTTTTTTTGTATAATTTTAAAAGTTTCCTACAAAATAATATGTTATTACAATACACGCATCGTTGTCTTAATTGTGGTTGGTCTGCTTTGCAAGCTTCACATACGTCTCGATATATACCAAAATTCGTTCTTTTGAGTATGGTAAGACAATTGCGACATTGTGTTTCATTTGGACAATTGTCTCGAAATTCTTTTTTCTGCACTGGGTTCTGAATTACACACTTTTTGCACAGTCCAGTGCATGGGTTGATAATTTGCTTCCTCCATGCAGTATAGCAATTATGGCAAATTCTTGAATTATTGTAACTATACGGTTGTACTGCTATTATTGGTTTTAATTTCCACTCTCTTGGTAGGACCATTGTATGCACTTCTGTTTTAAGACACGATTGTGTTACGTAAGAAGTTTGAATGCGTTCCTCTTGTGGTCACTCTTGGTTTAAATAGCTAATAGTAAACTTGACGCAATAGGAAGGGCGTCACCGTCACGAATTATAGAATATAAAACGGAGGAGGTTTAACATCAAATCAGTTGAGTTCCAACATTTAAAGATGGCTTATAGACGATTCCTCACTGAACTGGCAGAAAATGATATGGGTGCAATGGTGTTACACCGAGATGGTGTAAATCAAGAGCTTCAGGACTTGAATCAAGATGGCAACCTGGTTCCCGTCAGTGTAGATGAAGGTCTTGGGGATGATGTGGAAGACGAAGCGGGAGAGTTAGCCTTCTCCGGAAAAATATTAAACAATTATGATGATCGGCGGAGACTATATTGCACGTCAGCGTCTTTTGTCATAATCAGAACCAGGCCGGATGCAACCAAACACTTCCTGTGTGGGCTATGTTATATATCCTATACACGGATAGTGTCCGGACGTCACCAGCATGTAAATATTCACAAAACGACGACGTTGGATGGTGCAATGATAACGAAATGTAAATGTTGCAGCACAAACTTGGTGCAATTGCATCGAATTGAAGTATGTCATACATGTAATAATGTAAATAAAACAATTGCGTGAACGATACAACGTGTTTTACTAAATTTGATTCGTTATAAGTAGTATTTATTAATGTAAATTTATATTTCATTTTATTTTTAAGTTTAATTGTATATATTTTTTAATTAATAAAAATATTTGTGCCACCCTGTATATTACAAGTTGTGAAAATTAGTAAATCATATAAATATTAAAACAAATGAACATATGAATGATTTTATTAAAAAGTATTTTGAAAAAAAAATGGTTATCTTTTATTTATTATTATTTAAATTAAATTAAAATATCTCAAGATATAAACTGATTCAAAATAATACAGTTGTAAATGTATAAAGCCGATAGCTTGGGTTGATTTTATAGCCTAAGGCCATGCGACCCTGCCTGGTAAATACGGATCGATGAGCAGGTAGTTTTTTGTTGAAATTAGGAAATAGACCTAACTCTTGTGGGGCGTTCGAGTAGCCGCGCGGGCAAATACGCGTCGATCTTGAGGTCACTCAGAAGACCACAGGATCGAATCCTCGGACGCCCCCCGGAGAAAGGAGGTGGTGGTTCTCCGGTTTTTTTTTTAAATTTGACCTTTGACCTTTCCTAATTAGCCATTAATTTTGATTTTCATGTGTTTAAAATTCGATTTTTTTAATTTTTTTTTTTTTTTTTTTTTTTTTTTTTTTTTATGTTGTTATTAACCTATTAAACTCTTTATTTATTTAAATTAATTAACCTTTACATTATGTGTTTATTCATGTCAAACATGTACTCATAATATGCACAATTAATTAATTACATGTGGTGTATTTATTTTATTAACTAATTAATTTTTTTATCATTTTTTATTCACTTTTTAAAATTTGTTTTAAACTTTTTTATATTTATTTTTAACAATATATTCTTACATAATAATACACAGTAATTTATTTTTTATCATTTTTTGTCTTTTATTTGTATCATTTTTTTGTAATTATTTGTCATTTATTTTTTTGACAAACTTTTTAATTTTTTTTAATATTTTTTTATTAATAATATATTTTAAACCTAATTAACAATCTTATCTGACTAACAATATTCTTAAATAACTTAAAAATCTAACTTAATTAATTTGCCTTTATTTGTATGCTCTTTTAATTATTTTTGTCATTTATTTTTTTTGACAAATTTTTATTTTTTTTGGGGCATTTATTTTTTTAATTATTTTTGTCATTTATTTTTTTTGACAAACATTTTAAATTTTTTTTTTTGCATTTATTTTTTTAATGTTTTTTTATTAATACTATATTTTAAACCTAATTAACAATAATCTTATCTAACTAACAATATTCTTAACTAACTTAAAATCTAACTTAAAATAACTTTCCGCCGCGTGTGCGCAAGTGCTCAGCCACCCATTTGATCCGAAATAAACCTCATCTGCTTTGCAGTTTTGTCGAGAGCCTCCCTTTGTCTCTTTACGTCGGCCTCTAATTTTGCGGCTCTTTCCCGCATATCAGCAGCACGACGCAAGATTTTCGGATGATCCCGACAAAGCCTCAAATTTAAATCATGTGTTCTCTTAAGTTGACCGTATATTTTAAAAAATTGTTTAACAGATGTTTTGGTGTCAACTTGCGAGAACACCTCCGATTCAGAATCAGAGTCCGCTTGTGCTGGGAGCGGATTCTCATTAACAATCGGAGCTACCTCTGGCGGCGGTGGCAACACCGCATTAGAGCAACCCGGTTGTTCTAATGCGTCATTGCGTGGTGGTGGCAACACCGCATTAGAACAGCTTGGCTGTTGTAATGCGCTATTGCCAGGTAGAGGTACAGCCACAAACGACGCAGACGGTTTTACCTGCCCTTTACCTGCCGAAACCTTATTTTTTTTTGGTGAAGCAGGTAGCGGACTTAGAGGGGCAGGTACAACTGTCTGCGCGAAATCCATTATCTCGTCCCATAAAGTCGCGTCACAGTCTATGGATTGTGTTTCTGTACGTCTACCTTTACCTTTTGATGGCGCCGACGACGACTTTGTGTTTTTATTGTTGTTTACATTACTAGGCAAAAAGTCGTCATCGGAGTCATGTGCCACCAGAGACATAGATGATTTGCGCGGATGAGATGCGCGTACATCCTGACACCCTGAAGTAGATGGTGTGACTTTAAATTTTTTGTTTAAAGCCAAACCATGTAATTTCGGGGTATGAACGGCTTTACCTGCATTACTCCTGGATACGGTGACATTGACGGTATTGCCGAGGTCACCATCTTCAAGGTGCAAAACAGGTAAATCTGCGCCAGGATGTATATTGCCGTGCATCTGCTGATGGTGCCCATGATACGCTAGCTGACTACCGCCTTCGTTAGAACACGAAGCGCCCCCAACGTCAGCAGCAATACCATCTTTAACAATAATGTTGTTTAAAACATTAACCCTGCCAGAGGATGGATTTTTTATTGCTGACTTCACAGCACCGCCATTAATGGCGGAACCTGACGCCGTAGATGCGTCAGGTGATGGTTTAAACGTAGCCAAATACGTCATTAAAGTCAAGGGCGGTAAAGTTGGTGGCGGTGTCGACGAGCGCCTTTTACGCCCACCAGCAGATGATACATTTTTAACGGTTCTTACCATTTTGTTCACAAAAACTGAGCAATGAAATTCACGAGAGCACACTTGCACACACTAGCACAGGCGAAGACGGAAAGAATCTTGTAAGCGTCCTCAAACCCAAGCCAAGCTAACTTCCCCCTCCAACGGTAGGGAGTGGGTGACCACTCTCGTCTCTCATTGGTTGGACGACATCACGTGATTTATGCAAGCCAAGCTTTCACCCCACTGTTGATTTTCTTTGTCTCAACAGAATCCCGCTACAAAGTGACGTCAAACTTTTCTAAATGTCATGCGCACATCGAATAACTGACTCAACAACTTTCTATTTGAAATGACATCACATTCCTGACTGCAGCATAAAACGACATTTTAGTTTTAGCAACGTCACCTACTCTTACATTGTAAAACTGTATCATTACACACACCTCTTCAAGTCACTACCTACATTATTTATAATTTACGATTTAACCTAATCGATATTTAACTTATTTTGGGAGAAAGGTTTACTAATAACAACACTGTGATTTTTATTTAGATATTTTTATTCTATTATTTGAAAGTACTTAAAATTATCACAATAATTTTGTATTATAATGTTACAATTAAATATTGGTGAAATTTTGTAGTTTGAATTTTCCAGTTTAGTAGTTCATGTATTCGAATTTTCGACCTTTACGTTAGAAGATGAAATAAAAATTTTAAATTAATTATTGGCTTAAATCAGCTATTGCTGCAAGTAAAGCGTCCAAGTTTTCATTTTTTTTCTCCATATTATTTATGGCAACTATCAGTCGTTCTATATTTTGTTCTTGTTCGCTCTGAAAAAATGATATGTCACGGTGCCCCCACGGTAATGTTTTAGTAGTATTAGGAATAACAAAACGTTTGTCATCGTGTTGGGACAAGGCCACTTTGTTCTTTATTTCTGTGTAAATGTCATGCAAGCAACTCCGAAACGTATTCATTTTTCTAAATATTAAACCTCCCCGCTCAACGATTTTCTTATAGTCATCTATTGACAGCTGCTTTCTAATAACAGATTTCTTCACACCTTTAGCTTTTTTGAGTTCATTATCCACCGATTGTATATAATAAGCTTTCGCACCCGTACCATAAAAACTAATAATGGGATCAGAGGGGAACTCGTCTTTCATTTTACCTAACACCGACAAGCCCTTATGAATATTAAATTTATTTATTTCTTCGTAGTTAGATGTATCGAATTTGTCTGGATTCTGTATTATGAAATTATAAAAGTTATCTGTAAATGTTTTTATAATCAACGAATCCGTATCTGTATACAGCAAAGAAGCATTATCGCCGAAATGTTTTTTGATAACGTCGTAGAAAAAGTTGTATAATACTGTCTTAGACAACTCCAAGATACAAAAACCAACGTAAATTGGTTTGTTGTAGACTACCTTTAGTTTACCCATATGGATGGCTACAAAATCATCAGTAAATATTGAGCATGATTTAAAGTTAGGGCGTGTTATTAATGCATTTGCACCCATACTCCGCCTAACGCTCTCCCAGTGGGTAACTAATTTTATATCCATTCTATTATCAACATTTTCCATTGTCTTACCGAATACTGCGTTATTTAATAATTTATACTGATCTTTTTCAAATTTATTCTTAGCCTTATTTCTCATATCGGTGTTTAGGTCAATATATTTTTTAAGCCAAGGTGATTGTTTGAATTTAAGTATTCTATGTGTTTTTATAACCATTAACCCGTTATCTAGCGCTTGTTTCAAATTTATATAATGCACAATATATCTCCTCTTATCGTTTAAATTTGGTATCAGTTTTGTCAATTTCGATTTTGATTTTGGTGGAATAATATTTTCTACTAAAAAGGGTAGGTCTGAGTGTAAGTCGTGTAAATCTTGTGGATAATGTATGTCTACTTCGAGAACATACCCATGGGTGCTTTCATCTGAAATGCTCGTAATATCTAAATTCATGATTTCTTCTTCGGACAGCCACACGAATCCACCTGTCGGCAATTGTTGCGACATACTATGCCCATATAGGTTCGTGGCATCTAGATATGTGATGAATGAAGAAGGTTCTTTGGGGTCGTAGTTAGGGAGAAATTTGTTATTCGCAATATGTTTCCTTTCCGTACACTGGCTTACTCCACCACGTATTCCCTTTTTAAAAAAATGGATCATATCAATGTCCGTTAATAATTCCAACTCCACTTTGGTTAGTTTTAACATAGCGTCCCACGAGAGACCCGGACAAGTGTAATACTGAGCAGGATCAAGTTTATATTTTTCCAAACAAATTTTACGAAAATTTTCAAATACGTCACACAAAAGGAGTACGTCTGATTTTAAATAAAGATCTGAGTAATCGCCCAAATTCTGACAATCAAACAAGTTCCACACATCGTTAGCCCTCTGATAATCTTTATCTGTTATATGTTCTTCATTTAGGTTATCGTAAAATTCATCTTTCGAGGGTAACTCTACATTATTTAGTTTCTCTAAACTATCCATAAAACTATATGGAAATACACCCTTTTGCCTCATTAAATTAAATTTTTCCTTATCTGTATAGAAACTTCCCGTAACAAACAATTGGTTATCAGTTAAGTTGCCCCCTAAATTTTGCAACGATGTTGATAAGAACTTAAAACTATCGATGAATCGTAGTTGTATAAATTTCCGTTTTTTCTCCCCTTTCTTATTGACGTAATCATGCATATAAAGGTGTTTCGTGAAAGATATATATTTTTCTTTATTTTGTGCTATAACATCAACTCTGTCCTTATGTGCACAGAGCTGTTTTATAAATAGGTGACTGTCGTAGCCACTCATATTGTGAAATATGATAGGTACAAAATTTGGTAATTTGTAATTTAAGTTACATACAGAGTGTGCGGCACCAAATCTTACTTTACCAGTTATATGACAATGATCTCTAACTTTTACATCCTCTACTTTAAATGGTTTCTCACATATACCGCATACGGTCGCATTCAGGAAGTCTTGTCTTTCTTGTGCTGTGAGTTTAGCCATTGGGACTATATCTTTCATATATCTGTTATAGATTTCCCTTACATCGGCTTCAATACGCGATACAAAAACTTTGGCTACATCAGATCCTCGATAGAGTTCAAATTTTGATAAAGAATTGTCAAAAGAACATTTTATGAAATATGCGAAGGAGTAAGGTTCGTGTATAAAAGTTTTATTTGTATAAGAACGTTCGGGGTTCGGTTCACAAGTATGAATAGGTTTCAGAATTGATTCAAAGTCTGCATACACTACAAATGGTACTTGCATTTGTCTTTCAAAGTTTTCAAATTTTAATATATTTTCAGGTACTTGTTTACCATATTTATCAATCCGAAATTGTGTCGATGGTGTTGTTGTATAAACATGATTACAGTCATTTCTCTGATGCTGGAATAACTGACGCTCATTATTAAAATATAGTAAGCAACCATCACAAAAGTACTTTTTATGATCATGAGCTGAAATTTGAGCGGAAACTAGCTTAGACAAGTTTTTTATCCAACAATAGTGATTATTAGCGCAATCTTTCTTACAGTGATGATTTACACCACATTCACCGGAAAGTAGTAACAAATTTACATGCATAAATAGTTTTTTTTCAGAATAACGTAAAGGCCCAACAACTTCATACTTTATTCTATTATTCTCAAATTTTTCTTCTAACCCGTACACGTTAATTGAAATATTATTCATCTCCTCAAATTTTGAAATATCCCGCAATTTTACTGGAAAATTCATACCTGATAAATTTAAAACTCTTGAAAAATGTGGATATGATGAGGTCTCAGATGTGCAGCCATTTGCAGGATACAACGCTGAAGTTACAGCCCAAGCAAAACAATACTGATCCTGGTTTTTTACATTTACCACTGCCTTCTTGTTTTCTATGGATTTTGGCAACTTGACATATGATGAACCACCCAGAGGACTATATTTATTCACATTGATTTCAACAAAAGCAATTCGTTCGAGGGCCCATCCTAAAATTAAATTATAATTAGTCATTTTCTTTCCACCTTAATGTATGTTTAAATACCTGAATCACGTTCCAGGAACTCCGTAGTTTGTGTAATCATAGCATCCACAAAGGTGTCCAAAGTATTGTTCAAATCCATAGCTTGATCCAAGATTTTGTTGGAAGTGTTAAATGATTTCATTTCAGATAGTTCCTGTGTCTGTAATACGTACGTAGCAAACGTTTCCATATTTACTTTTACTGTATTATGAATACGTAACACTTCCTCGAAGAGATTTAATATTTTTGATCTAATTTCATTGAAGAACATTACATAGTCTTGGTGATTATTTTCGCTATATACTCGATAGGTTACAATCCTGTATTTGAAAGCGCTCTGCACAATTTCTACACCTTCTATAAACGGAACACATGAATTTGTCCTATGCTGCAATGTCCTTCTATGGGAATTCATTTGGGTTGTGCTTAGAGTCACATTACAGCAATTACAAGTTTCCATATTTGTAGATGTTGAAGGATTACATTCCAGTTTAGGATATTTTGCTTGCGGACCACTATCATGTATCTTCTTACAAGATTGCCTCTGATGTCTTCGCAAATTGTCACCACGTGTAAAACTTACACCACAAGAAGTACAAATATACATTTTATGTCTTTACTCTGGGAGACTAGCACCACAAATGGCTGTGTGCTCCTCATCCTCATTTATATACACGGAGTGAAGCTGCCCCACCACCTCTACTTGAAATACTCATACACATATCAGTACATACACTAATTACAACTACAATTGCATTGCACCACTCCAATTACCTCTATTGCAATTACATCAGTCTAATTACTGCACATTACTCTACTTACCTCTATTGCAACTACATCAGGCTAATTACCTGCAATACTCTAATTACCTCTATTGCAATTACATCAGTCTAATTACCTACATTACTCGAATTACCCTAGTTACCCCCCACCACAAAAAAAAAAGGGTGGGGGGAGACCCAGCTCCGCCATTACTACTCTACTGGGAATTAATACAGGTATTATGGAATTATTTAAATCGTAGAGTTTCAACTAGAGCAAATATCTATTGTTTTACTATGACTAGTTTGTTATAGTTTAAACGCAATTATTTTAATTAGTCCGAGAACAGTGAATACTTTGTGTTTTGAATTTAATGTACTGCTTAGTAGTACACGTCGTCGTTGGCATTTTCTATATGCATATTTTATTCGGATACTCACAATCTTCGAAGATTTTTGTGAAAATGTTATACAAGTCGAAATTAGAAGATTGGGACCTTAAAGAATATAGGTTTTCAATATACAGGGTGTAACAGTTTTAATTTAAGTACAGAAAATTGAGGTTTCGAAAGATTTTTAAAAAATAAGTTGTTTTTGCGCTATGAACTTTTCATAGGCGCGTAGTTTCTGAGATACAAGATGTTGAAATTCTTATTTGAGTAATGTTTTCGTGACATAACTTTTACATTTTTCAATATATTTATTCCACATTTGGCAGTCGCTAATGTTAACTGGAACCTGAGGAAATGGTAAAAAATATGTGTTAAAAATAATCACCAGTGGTGTAGCAATTTTTTTCTAATGGAAGCAATAATATTTTGCTAGAACCAGTATATTATTTATACAACGAATACAAAACAAGATTCCCAGGACAAAAAGAAGTATTTGTTGTCATTACCATTGTATTTATTATATATACAGGGTGATTCACGAGGAAAGGGACAAAATGTTATGGTAGATAGAATTCACTTAGGTGAATTAGAAATGACTACTTAAAAAGTCTGAGCCTTTTTTTTATTGATCTACAGGGTGATTTATGAGTTTTGCCCAATACTTCTTAAGGTAATATCTTTTAAACTAATCATTAGAATCAGCTCGTATTGTGGGTATATAATATACTATTAATTGTCAATTTATATGCATAATCAAAGACAGAAAATTCCAGGGCCGGCTCAACTAATTTTTATTTTTAGGGCTCCTATGAAAAAATTCACCCTGTGTACGAGATTTTTAAATTCTAATTCTGAATTATGAAACTACATACAAAAGTGATCGAAAAGATGTACTTTGTTGTTTTGGCACACTTTGGGCGAATTTTAAATAAACGATCAATTTTCGCCAAAATCGAAGGTCTGCACAAAATAAATTTATAAAATTACATTTTCTTCTCTTATTCAAACTAAACTATTTGTTATACAGAATTTTGTGATTTCATGCATGATTAATATGAAATAAATAATCAAAAATAAATAATTTCACCATCAGATTACGTAATTTTTATTTCTGAGGTTTCTGTGAAAAATCAGTCTGTATACATTTTTCTCAAATTCTGATAATAAATTGTGGAACTACATTTAAAAATTAACGAAATTATTTATTTTTTATCACAATACATCAATAAACAGAACATTATAAACAACAAATTCACAGAACATAAAACCTTATAACTTATTTTCAAAATGAAAGCCTTCTGCCTCCCTACATTTTCTTTGTCGTAAAATTAAATGTCCTACGGTTTTCCTAATAACGACAGGATTATTATAATGTTTATTGAAGTACTGTGATAAAAAAAATAATTATTATTCTTGATGAAAGATTATAAATAGGATCTGATATACAACTCATTATAATATTGTGTCCAAATGTTGAAATACACAAAACACGCCAAAAAAACAAAATACATACGTACAAAAAAACAAAATGCGTCAAAAAACAAAATACGTCAAAAATTACTTTTGTTATAAACTCCACCACACGGTGAGGAAGTTTTGATCCCATAATTGGCAGCGGTTTTTTTTAATGTAGTTCCATAATTTATTATCAGAATTTGAGAAAAATGTATACAGACTGATTTTTTTCACAGAAACCTCAGAAATAAAAATTACTTAATCTGATGTTGAAATTATTTATTTTTATTACAAAGTCATCTATTAGCGGCAGGAAATAGGAAAGGAAAGTCCGGAAAATATTGTTTTCTTACAAGTAGACAAGATTCCAAGACCGTAGGCGAGTCCTGCAGTTTGCGAATCTAAAAAAAACAGTTTCCGGGTGTGTTGCGTACTCTATTTTTTCGGAATAATAAATCAATAAAGTTTCTTTATAATATTTATTTATAGAACAAAATTCGAACAATCGCTAATATTAAAGGGCAATTCTTCCCGGCCTAGTCCGAGAAATACGTACTTCCCGGACTAGGTCGGAAAAGTGCAATTTTCTCAAAGAAAAGCGTTCGGGAAGGGGGTACTTTCCGAACGGTTGCCGAAATAGTAATTTGTATAACTTGGCAGGAAAATAGTAGATTGACTACCACGACAATTCAGCCAAGGCTGTCAATCTATTTTCCTGCCGAGTTGAACATATTTATTTGAAATATTTAAATTATTACAATTTCCATAATCTCCCTATTTTTGTTGACGTGGAATATTCAGTTGCCATGACAACCAATCATTTTTCCTGGAGGACAAGTGAGTACTTTCCTGCCTAGGCAGAGAAAGTGACACTTTGCTGATTGCCATTTGTCAGCAAAATTAGTGTTTTGCTGTCAATTGGAGAAAAAAGTTTTTTTTCTGGTTGCAAGATAGCAATAGTGTAAAAAGTATGAGCTTACTAACTCTAATAAAAAGTCTATTACGGTTAAAATAGGGCTCTGACTCCTGATGGCAAAGTTATCAACTTACAGCGATAAATAAATATTTAGAACAACTTTTTTAAATTTAAATAAGTGCGTCTTAGCAAGATCGTTTTTATTGCAATTACAATGCAGTCTATTTTATTTGGAGCCTATTTTTAATGCAGATTTTTTTGGGGTTAGTCAATTTTTATTTATGGTTAATGGAAATTTCTTTCAGCGAAGACTTTGGAGTAACAGTTAACTTTTAAGAACATTAACTTTTTATTGATTCTAAAGGCTCTTGGTCGAGGAACTGTTGACGTTTTTATACTCTTGTTCTTGCAGGCAATTTTGGAATACTTTAGTACTTGGTATAATTTTCAGAATAGAAAGAAAACAAATAAAAAAAATTGTTCCTCAGAAAGTTATCAACATTGTTAAAAATCATTCATTCATCAATCAGTCATTTGAAAACAAAAAGTGTCTTTAAAGAGGAAATAAAATTTGTTCTACTTTCTTCCGAAGGAGTTTTGGATGAGATTGTAACAATATTCATAAGCCTGGAAAGACACGTCGCGTTGTATCAGTAACTGGATCACCAACTTATCACCTATTAAAATGACAAAATGGAAAATTCGAAAAAATCTATTGCACAACCTGGTTCTTCAGTCAATAATTCTAGTGATTTTATCAATAATGTCAAAAATAAACAGCTACAAGAGGGTGCACTTTTGATCTACGATCTATACTATCCTAATTATGGTGTTATAAATACATGGCTGAGATAAATAATAAATAAATCCTTTCTCCACAATCGTTTGAAAATGAAGAAGTTAATAATTAAATTTTATATTACCTTCTCCTAAAGGGGTTTTGGATGAAATTGTAACAAGTGTAGAAAATTCAATTATATATAGAAAATATGAGATCTGTCTCATAATTCTCAGCGTTTTAGTGAATACAAAATGGCGAGCTTCAATTTCGTGGTTCATCGTCTGTTAAATTTCCTACGCAATAAAGAGAGGTTTGACAAAGACTTTGATTAAGGATATAGCTAGTAGTAATGGTTATCCTGTAACTGTAATTGATAAAATACTTAGGAAATGCACATTTAAAATGACCCTTTGAAATTCCTCGACTGAACGAATTTAATACGATCCTCGATTATTCACACTTGTTCACCCTTTAAGAAATAAATTACAACTTTCAGATAATTCAAGGCATACCATTGGTGTAAATTAAAGATGGGGATATATCTAGGGAATTAGTTGTAAAGATAGAGTGTAATCCAAAATACAAACAAGACGATTTACGGAATTCAAACTAAATTTAAAAAGTACATGGGTTATTTCCAATACGGAATAACTGATAAGACTAGTTGCCTAACGCGTCTTGGAAAGTAGTAATGGAATAGACTGAAAGTTAATTAAAAAGATGACACGTATTAGACAACTACAGATGTTTTTGAAAGCTTGGAAACTACTTCAGAAGCAATGCCACATCAAAGGCTTCAACCCTTTTCAGGAATCATATGAAAAAGAAATCAAAAGAAAGGACACAAATATTTTATGAATTGAATAAATAATAAATAACACGGTTTTTTAACAGCACTTTATCTTTGGAAGTATATTTTATTCCTTCTCATAATTTTTCGCTTCCTATTTATTTTTGACGTTGCCTTATAAGTAATTGGTGAATATTTGCGTTATAATGAATATAATTTCATTTTAAACTGCTCATTAATGAGTTGTTTCCCACACGATTACTTATTTATTATTAGATTTTCTGCACTTAAATGTTCTCTCATTAACAAGGTGGTTATAGCGTAGTCGTTATTTTAATTTTAAAAATTATTAATGAAACGAATATACTGTGTGGTTGGCATTTGCAAATATAGAAATATTAATAAAAATTAACCTTAAGTCTCCAGTTTGTGATTTATCTAATGTTTGTCCACATTATTATAGTTTTTAAGTTAACAAGGAAAACCTCTTTTGAATAGTCCTGAGGATGATTTAATTAAAATCGAAACGTCGACTGCAACAAAGATTGGTTTTTCCATTTATTTATTTAGCCTAAAATCCCAATTATTATTACCTATAAAATTTAAAAATAGAAGCTTTACTTAAAACAAATTGTTATTATTTGTAGCGTAAATATTTACCTGTAGAGCACAATAATTTACACAGATTATATTGTATATGTCAAATAACCCTCTGCTTACGTTACATTACAAAAACAATATATCATGTTACATATGTCATTTATGCCTGATGGGTTTGTGTTTGCTAGAATCAATATTTCGTTTTTTGATGTGAAAATCCTGTAATATGAAAATCATGTGCGCATAATTAATGTGTCATATTTCTATTTCAATAAATACTGTTTCGTTTTGGTTAAATTAATACTGACGGTTATATCCGCATTTGGAATAAAAATGTCGCGGCTTGTTGTTTCTACGTAACACTTTGCAGGACTATTCACACAAAGAACATAAAAAGGAAAATCAGCTTATGCCACGAAGAAATTTGATATAATTCTTTCCGATGCGTGCCACCCCAAATTATAACCCAGATGGGACAATAGCTGTAAAATTTATGAGGTGCGATTGGTTTAAATTGATATTTAAAAAAACACAGAATAACCTAGACTGACAGCAATCTGATTTAAGAAACAGTATTTTATATAATAAGTAGTATTAACTTTAGTTGTTTAAATTAGCGATTGGCTAAATTATAATATATCTTTTAATTCATTCTAGTGATACCTATTCCAGATAAACGTTAAAATCTTTCCTGAAAGCCTTATCTATATACAAAACCAGTACACGAAACACTTTTGGTATCCACTGAAAATTATTTGCAGTGCCACATCAAAGATTCTATCCTTCACCAGGATTTAAAAAATCCTGAAAAATCTAACGAGGCCATTTGGTCAGACAGGCACACTCTATTTGCCCTAATACGTCAATATCTGAATGAAACTTTCATATATAGAGAATAAATTGGTGGTATAAGACCCCCGGAGTTAACGCATCTTGGTTTTCAATGTAGGTTTCATTGAAAAGCAAACAACACAAAATAAATAACTTCGCTACGATATATGTTTAAAGAAAGTTAAAGGAGGGCAAATTCGACATTTTATTCAGTCTCTTATATGACTATTTTCTTTAAATATTTGGCTATCTTAATAAATGTTATATTTCAAGTTGGTTTTTTATACAAGGCTTTTGGTATAATGCCGAACCGGTTTTCAGAGGCCAAAAATCAACAAAGTTCTTAGGAGTATATGATGGTCAGAAAATTTAAGATTAATGGTATATAAATGGCCTAAATGGGGAAAAATCGATTGGACTCCAACAAATAACCAGAAGCTTTTAGGGTGAAACGTGTTCTTTTACGATTTGTGGCAAAACTAGACCTCCTATCGAAAAAGTTAGTAGTAGTAGTAGTAGTAGTAGTTACATTTTGGTTTTGATTTTCATAAAAATCATTAGCTCAGCGCCAGGTGGAAGGGTACTTTTTTTTTTATTATTATTATATTTTAATATTTATTTATTTATTTATTTTATTTCATTTTTTTTTATATATAAAACAGTCGATAACCTCTAATTTTACAATCCAGAGCGTACAACATAAATTACCGAGAATTTAATATGACCAATTCGCTCTCCTATCTATCATCCTTAATTAATAAATTTAAACTCATAAGATATGTGTATGTGTACTTTTTTTTTCTTTATTCTTTTTTTTCTTTCCTTTTCTCTTTTTTCCTTTTTTCTCTTTTTTCCTTTTTTCTCCTTTTTCTCTCTCTTTTTTTCTGCCTTTTTTTTATTATTATTATTAATGGGGTAATTAAACAAGGACACTGATACGTCAAGGGATCTTTCATGGCGATTTTATAACACAACAGACTAGACCACGGTGAGTATAGGAAAACAACTAGGTTAAACACAAAGGATGTTTATGTCACTAAACTAAATACAATTCTTATTTAATTTATTATTTATCTTTCTTAAAGTTAAGTAACCATTTTCATTCTAATTTTATACCTCTATTTTCTCTATTCTAATATAATTGTAAATAGCATGATAAAGTTTTTCATTATTTAATGTTAATAAATTTTTAAGATTAAATGGTTTTGTTATATTCATATCATGCAACATATCTAACAAGGTTTTTATTTTTATTTTTAGATTACATTCTAATATTAAATGCTGCATTGTACCCAACTCTCCGCAAGAGCAATTAGGGTCAATAATAATTTTTATTTTATTTAGATGATATGGAAATTTACCGTGATTGATTCGTATTCTACATATTGTTTTAATAAAATTTTTATTTGTTGTATGAAATGAACAAAACCATGATTTTTGGTTAATATTATTATTTATACTTTTATAATATAGTCCTTTTTGTTCGTTGTTATCCTCATTGTTCCATTCTGGTCTGATTTGTTTCGATAACTTGGCTAATATGTCCTCGTATGGTATAAGATAATGTTCGGTGAATTCTAAGTTGTTTATTGAATTTTTAGCTAATTGGTCTACAATTTCATTATTTTCTATGCCACAGTGCCCCTTAATCCATGCTATTGCAATATTTATCCCTCTGCTTTGTAAGTGATTTATTCTGTTAATGAATTCACTTAATAATAATTAATTTTTGTAGTATTTTTTATTATATTTTTAATTTTATCTACAGCACTTTTACTGTCTGTTGCTATAAGGAATTTATTATGTGTGTTTAAGCAGGTGATATATTTAAGTGACTCCAATATTGCTGTTAGTTTAGCATTATATATGCTAAAATCGTTTGGTAATTTTAATAATTTACTGATTTTGTTTTGTGGATCATAAAATGCGCAACCAGTGCCGTACTCTGATTTTGATCCGTCGGTAAATATTTGAAAAGTGCCTTGATCTGAGATTGTCACATCATAATTAAATATTGCATTTCTAATTTTAGCGGGAAATGTTTCATAATTTCTGAAATATCTTATTTTTTTATTTTATTGCGATTGTAATTTTTATGAAATTTTCAAAAATCAAAATTTTGTTAATCAACTTTTTTTATTGAAAATTAGGCCTTTTTTCAAATTAAATTCGCAATAAAATCAAAAAATAAATACATATTTCGCTTCAAAAAAATTACAGTTTATTTGAGACACAAAAACGTACATTTTCACCAAATTTCATTTTTTGTGGGAGATAAAAATAAAAAATAAAAAAAATTGGTTTTTCTCAATAGTTTTGAGGTTATGTTGAAAAATAATTGATATTAAAGTTGTAGATCTTTCTATTATTCACAACTTTTTCATTTTTTGATAGGAGGTCTAGTTTTGCCGTAAATCGTAAAAAACACGTTTCACCACTAAAAACACCCCTTTTCCCCACTCCCCACCCTACTTCTGGATAATTGTCGGGGTCCAATCAATATTTTCCCACTTATATACCATTAATCCTAAATTTTCCGACCATCCATATACTGCTAAGAGTTTTTTTTTTTTTAATTATTCTCACTGGACTATTTATTTGTTTTACGATATATTAAAATTTATCATAATTTAGATAGGTAAGTTTCTAACTCGGTTTCTAAGGTAATTTTACAATTTTGTTCTCCTAATAGTCCTAATAGACTAACTACGATATCGCCGTTGAAATAAGCAGTAAAATTTAAGCGAACGAAATACGTCTGTGTTTTTGGCCACACTGTAGTGCATTCGGGTACAATTGTGCGCAAGACCTTGCGCCTCACAGATTCGTATTGATCATACGTACGCAAGCAGATTACTATTTACTCAAATATTACTTCGGTGGCAAGAAATGATTTCTTATCTTGAAAATAGTTGAAGTGACGAGACGAAGGGAAGACAATGATATTCTACGAAATTGTTAAAACAGTATGTCTATAAAATGTAAGGGGAAACTGCAAAGACAGCCGGAAGTAGGGCATGGATTAAGTTCAAGGAAAATATCAACAAGTAGATAGAATGCGTAGGTTTCAACCCAAATGTATTTCCTTACGTAATTAGGGCATATTTGCTCGTTTTCTGTAAATAAACACATTTTAGTAATTAAATATATTTTGAAGTGAAAATTCGAAAACTCGATTATTACTAGTCTAGCATATTACTCTGGATATTATTAAAAATGCAAACAGTAGAGAAAACAAAAACGGCATGTTTTATTCGAAGATTAGTTTTAAAAGACTTGTTGAAAATTTATTTTTGAATCGAATGAGTTTAAAGTTAAAACCGATCCCAAAACCTTTCAGTTTTATATTAAATTACAGTTAATTAAAGTGGAAGTAAATGAAAATCGAAACAAAAAAATTAAAATGCAATGTAATAGGTAGGTACATAATATACTCGTAATTTCAGTTTTGTTGAAGATTTTGCTAATCGAACAAGAGATACAAATCTAATGACTTACCAGAGCGAAATCTCAATGTGAAACCCTCTTGTGTGTGTATACATACAGTGAGCAGCGTTGGTTTCAAATACAAATATCACCCTTATTATGATACTTTCATTCGGATGATTTCCAAGCAAACAAGATAAGTGGGTGGCAATAATATAGTATACCAATTTCGAGAACACTGTACATAGTTCAGTAATTTTAAATAATACTTAAATAAATAAATTCCATATCATTTTGTAATTTACTAATTTTCCAGTGTTATTGATTAATAGTCGAGTCAATGAAGCCTACAAATCGGCGAAACTTTGGAATTCTCAGAAACAGTAGAGATACCAATTATAATAAAACTTTCTTTTCGAAAATTTTAAATTTTTTCTTTATGCTCTGAATTTTCAAAAAATTTAAAACTTTTGTTTTTAATTTTTTTGAAAATTCATCAATATTATACGAATTATAGAAAAACCATTGTCGATAACATTTTTCGAAGAATTTTCAAAAATTAGATAGAAAAATTAAAATTAATATTTTCCTATAAAATTTTTGTTGTTTTATAGGTACCCAAATTTTATTATCTCTACTAATAAGTGTTAAAAAAAATTTACGTCTAATTAAATCATTGAAAAATAATGAATTTTCTGTATAAATTCATAATTGTTTAAACAATATAAATACTTGAGTCCGCCTGTCAAAATGTTTCTTATTTCAAAGAATACACTATATTCTAAGAAAAAGTTAAAAAAAAATTCATTTAAATCCGACCTGTTCCTAAGAATTCTGCAACCACAATCTTCATTGACTCGACTAAGGTAATTATTTTACAGTTATAATTGCTTTATCCCATTTGGTGTAATATTTCAGAAATGTCATTGAAAAATACAAAGTGAATTAGAAAAATTAATATTATACATATTTAAAATAATAGTTGCGCCTTATACCATACATTTCTGTTTTAAACTATGCTAGAATATTGAGTAAAGTCCACGGTGGGAACTATTAATTATTATAAAAGGTGTTCAGAAATATTTGCTTATTTTATGCACTAAAAATATAAATACCCAAAACAAATTTAATCAAAACAAGTATATTACCAAAAGCAAGTTTAAACTTTAAGTTTTTATTTATGGAAAAGAGTATTGGATAAATGAGCACTGTTTATGTTTTACACTCATTTATTCTTTCAAATCTTGTAGCATTGGGGTGTATAGCTTACTCTTGTGGTGCTCCCACAAAAAAATCTTATACTTAGTGTCAGATCGGAACTTCTCAGTTAATTTCCCCTCTGCGCGCAGGTGGTGAAGGGCATACAACGAATCATTCTCCAAATTGCTGGAAAAACATGTTTTTGTAAAGATGATCGCACAAGAACATAAGACTCATTTTTTCTATTAAATGCACGAACACAAAAAGTACGTTGCGACCTCGTAAAACGCTACATTGCAAGATTGTTACGTTTTAAACAATCTTGCCAAGCGTTTCTCTAAAACTTGTGTATTGCGATGATGGAACCAAAAACGAAAATGTTTCTGAGACACCCTTTGGCTTTTCAAACTCTCCCATGATTCAAACAATCTGTCTTCCAGGTTAATTAGAAGGTTTCTCGTATACAGCCCATTTTGGAGACAATTATTTATTGGCTTGTTGTCATACTTCCCAAGCTAATGGGGGGCGTTAATATTTAGCATGCAACACCTTCATCAATAAGCTTCTTATTTATAGATAATATAATGTTCCGTTCAAAACAAGATCCTCCCACATATTTGCGTTAAGCTTGTCAGATTAATGGTATTAGTGGTCAGCGAATTTTGTCTCTAACCGCTTACTTTCCATTTCTAGACAAACAATTGCTTTGTTTATTTAATTTATGGCTGGCGTAAGTGGTGGCGAAAATCATTGCGTTAATTTTACTCCGGTATATTGTGGCATATAACTTCCTCACCAAAAGTGAGAAAGGTATATATTTGTGAAAATTTTTTTTAAAATTTTTATTGCATTTCTGGACGAATCTTCACCACTCCACCACACGGTGAGGAAGTTCTGATTCCATAATTGGCAGCGATTTTCTTCTTCAGTCCTGGTGCTGTGCAAGACTCATCGTCTTACTACACTACACTAATTCATAACAAGTTCTATTCTCTGCATTTTTTTTTAGAATCTATAGATGAATTGGATCGAATCAAATCGTTTAAATTAATTGCAATCAAAATATTCGGTTATTTACTGTAACTAAAGCATGTCTAAAATCAAATATTTTCTTTTATAAAATTGTTGAAATATTACTAATTAGGATAAATCGTATCCAACAGCACTTTATCTATAATTAACCTTAATAATAATAATGTTCATGTTGATGGCAAGAGGGAAACGCAATGATTCATTAATTGTAAAAAATATATGAGCCGACATCTGGCTTCTGATTCAAATTCGTTCGTAAAAGATTAAATTATATATTAGAAACGACATTTCAAAGAATTTTGTCAATGTGGATGAGCTAGGGGTTTTAAAACCATTTTTTATTGTTAAACTTAATTAATAATACAGTCAGTTGGTGCCAAAAAGTACCCAAACTTCTAACTAATTCTATAGCTGCTTGTAATTTTTTTCTTTTTGCGGATTCTTAAACTTTAGGGTGTCAACTTCAAATATTAAAAAGGAATAGATGTGCTTTTACCCCTAAGAGGGTGAAAACCACCCCTGAAATTCAAAATTTAATACTGACTCAAGTATTAAGAGTTAGTCATTAAAAAAATGCATGTATATATTGTGTTTGAGGTCGCTGATTACGCGTTTCAATAAGTCAGAATTTTAGAGTTCGCGATTGCACCCCTAATATGGCTGATATAATAGAGGAAAATGGAAAAATATTTTGTTTGTTTTGAGCAAGTACAACTTTTTCTTTACAAATTCTTATAATTTAGGACATACAACTTATATCTTAATAAGAAAAATTATTGCTCTTACCCCCAAGAGGGTAAAATCCACCCCTAAAATCAGAAATTATAATTGTAATTAACTACTTAAGTACTGAGAATAAATTATTGATATTTATATAATTTATGATTTTGGAGTCATGAAGAATGTGAAGTGAGAAAGTAAAAATTTGTTGTTGCACCCTCAATATGGCCGATATAAAAGGGTAAAATCGATGAATTAATAATTATTGTTTATTTTGAGAAATTAGGAATAACTGTTACATTTTGAGACATAAAACTCATCCCTTAATAAGAAAAATAATTGATTTTACCCCTAAGAGGATAAAAACTAACCCTAAAGTTCTGAGACTAAATTACCGCCGAACGAGCAATATCGTAATTTGCTGAAACGAGGCCCGTCATATCTCATTTGCAATTAACGCTAAAAATCATCCAAGAAAAGCATTTTGAAGGTCTTTTAATCCTCTTCAAGGTCAGGTAGGTCGAAACAGTACAAATGTTGTCAATTTTCTATCAATTTAAAAATTAAAAAAAAAAGTTAGAGTTAACTTCAAACACTTCTATCACCTAACCTATTATCTTTATCAAAAATATAAAAACAGTAGCATTTTCCTTAGTTTATTGCCATCATTTTTGATAACATTCAGCTAAAGTTCTTCCCTGCTAAGTTACTTAACCTCAAAGCCAAAAATTCAATATTTCAAAAATTTTAAACATATATTTAGGGTAAAATCTTTTAGATAATGCATCCATCAGAGTCATTAATATTTGAGCGTATAGATAATAGTAATGACTAATAGAAAACATGATTTGGATTTTTTTTTCACTTTGAAATTTACTAAAAGAAAAAACGAGCACTTTCTTTGTAAAAAATCAAAATTTTGCCTTTATTTTCCTTGTATCCTTTTTGATTTAGCAGATATCAAAATTTGCCAAAAAACAATTTTAAGCCACTGTGATAAGCTTCAATTTGATTCAAAGTACATGTCAAAAGGTTTTTTTAAACCAGAGTTATTACTGTTTGAATCACGTGACCTTTTCAGGGCTGCGTTCAAATGAACCTAACATCAACTATATCTCGTCAACGATGAGCCTAAACAAATTTATATTTCATGGATTATTTTTGTTATTTCATTAGCTAACTTTTTTGTTATGACAAGCTTTTTCGAAAATGTTATCCTCTTTGAGTAATTTGCTTAAAACCTTTGAAAAATCAGTGTTTTCTGATTAAAAATCAAAGTTTTCAACCCCTGTAACTAGGCAGGTATTAAAGCAAAAAGAACATTGTAGGGTTTTTTTGGGGTTAGAATTCGCCGATTTACACGTTCCAATAATAACTTTTTTTTTGAAACCCCTGAGTTGGGGTGGCACTCGCCCTCAACGAAAAATCACCCCTAGGTATTCCAAAATATTTGATATTTGACCCATTTTGAATCAAACTATTCAAAAAATATTTGAATTTAAAACAGCTATACAGGGTGAATCTTAGAGTGGCGGCCATATTTTTGGGGTTAATAGTACTAGTCGTCATGAACATGAATCCGAATTTTTTTTTTGTAGGTTGTAAAATGGCCGAGTTATGAATTTTTTTAAAAAATTTGCGATTCAAGTTTCCTGTAATTCCGGCGCCGCTGGGCAAGCACTTACTGCATTACGTGTGACCGGTCGACAGTGTTGCCAAGTGTAGATGATATAAAACTCTCGCTAGCGCATTCCACTGGCGGGGTACCCAAATTCAAATAAAAAGGGTTTAAACAATATTCATTTTTCATAGCGCGTTAAGAAAAAAAAAATTGTAGTTTTGTGTTCCCATAGTGAACGGTGTCGCCTCCTATAAATATGACCGCCACTCTAAGATTCACCCTGTATAATTAGGTCGAAGTGAGATCAACTGTATTATAAATTATGTAATAAAATATGCAGTATCTTAGACTATTCAGCTGGAATATAGATAAGTATCATCAATCATCATCTTTCATGTAATGAATAAGAACCAAAAGTTAAAGATTTTCATACTTTTAATTTTTATAATTTTGTATTAAAGTTTGTATAGAAGAAACAATCTAACTTAACTCTGAGCTATGTTATAATGAAGAACCAAGCTGTACCGGGTGAAAAATTATAAAAATTGAGCACCTATATAAAAAAAGTAATGGAACTTGACTGAAAGTCTTGCAATGAAACCTTTTTTGTCAAATTTAAAAGCGATGACGCGCACTTCGTGTAATACTAGCTTGTAACCATTTTTAATGCAAATAGAAATGAGTTGCCGCAAACAAATATAGTCCATATATCTAGAACGTAAAAACAAATATTTTGACCAAGGGAAAACAAATATTGGCATAAAATGTAAATTTTGAAGTCTAAAATATGGCGATTGCGCCTGGCGGACTGAAATAGCAAGCAAGAACCCCCATGGTGAATATCAAATAGGCATATTTATTTACATTTAACTTCAGTTTAAAAATGTTTCCTAGATTTATATGTATAGGGTAAATTGTAACTTTTTTCACAGTTTGTTCATTTGTAAGGATATACAAAGAAATTTAAAGGTGCGAGGTGTTAAAAGCCAAATTATGATTTTATCCCCTAAGATTTTACAAACTTTATTTATAGCATATAATGTACGATTTTAAGAGGACACATCAAATATTTGCAAAATCACATAACATAATTGGTCGGTAGTTCTCAATGGTAGAAGGCCCACTAGCTGCTTCAAAATACACACAAAACTAGCTCATTTTTAGATATCTGAGAATGCACAGTATGATCCAAATAAAATGACCAGTAGATTTCCTGTTCCTGTACTCATTACTAAGGTAAAGAAAAATTTTAAAAGTTATTATACAGTTTCTTCTGCAAATTCAGATCGAGCGAGATAAAGTAAATTTAACGGGGAATGGATAAGAACATTGTTTTTTCATAATATTATCACTCTGTCCATTATAGCGAAAAGCGGTAGTACTATGTTATTCCATTGAGTAAAGAAATAAAATAAAAAGGCGCAACTGTCACGGTTTCGAGATTTTAGTATTGTATTTTTTCGCCAATAGCTTCAGAATTCTGTAGTTATTGGCAACACTAAAATCTCGAAACCTTGAGTGTTGTGCCTCTTTATTATTATTTACTCAATGGGTATTCCACAAGAGTCTAGAAAGCCAACGTTTTGCTCCTGGACTTGCGCGCGCACGTTGGAGGGGTTGACAGTTAATCTATCTGTCTTATTTTATATTTATAATCCATTATATCATGTGCAACAATGACTAACATAACTTTAAATTTTTAGTTTTAGTAAATTTATTTTCAATTTTAATTTTAATTAAAAAATATAAGTGTACATCTACCTTCCGATTCAAATTATTAAAGGACTAAAGCGCTTGTAAAATTTGAAACTACTAGAATAAAAATAATGACGTATTATGCTGACCGGAGTCGAAAAGACCCAGCTCTAGGTGATGCTAAAATCATAAAGATCAAGCCCGTATTGCGAAAAAGCAATACGGGCTTGATCTTGAACTTAACTGAACATCCTCCAGTGAAACGTTTATTGTCAAATTTAAAAGCGATAACGCACATACCATGAAACGATTTTTAGTGTAAATAATTGAGCTTCCGCAAACAAATATAGTAAATCCCAACGTGAAAACAAATATGATGATATTTTGACCGAGGGAAAACAAATATTGGTCATAAAATGTAAATTTTAAAATATGCCGAATGCGCCTGGCACACTGAAATAGCAACGAACACTTTTATTGTTATTTATTTTAGAACTCCCATGCTGAATATCAAATAGACATATTTATTCACATTTAATTTCAGTTTAAAAGTTGTTCTTATATTTATATATTATTATATAGGATAAATAAAATTGTAACTCTCTTCGCATTTTAAATATTTGTAAGGATATAGGTACGAAAAAATCCAAATTTATTGAGGTCCTAAAAGCTAAGCTATGATATTATACCCTCAGATTTTATAAATGTAATACGTAATGTAATATACAGTTTAATAACCAATTACAGATAAATTGCTTGTTATAAGTAATATAGAATTTCTGTTTATTCGCACCTCCTTGTTCTTATCGTATCTTGATGTACAAAATACGTTTCCTGTGAAATCAACTCCTTCCTGTTTTATTCAAATTATTTCGTAAATGTGTTTCATTTATGCAAATTGCCAAATTAATTTTATTTCATAAATATTCATAGACTGTTTATTAACATATAGAAGTCATATAATCGGGTATTAAAGAACTGACTGTGAAGTTTGAACAGATGGAAAATTTCTTTCATGATATTTTCATTCTTACTTTGAACATAAATACAAGGCGTTTCACTCAGAACTCTCAGCGTTGATTACTCAAGAACTAACAGAAATATTAAAATTATGCAAAATACGGATAATTGCTGAGACTTTTTGGCTAATAGATGCTTTGCTAGGTTTAAAAGTCTTAACGGTGAAAAAAAAATGGATGACAGGATACGATAAGTTATTACAATTAATTTTAAGTATTTTTGTTAAATTAGTTTCTTTGATGATATTTAACTTATCAAATTATATTAATTAAATTTTATGTTACATCGAATCTATAGACGATCATACCAATAATGTATATACAGTGTGGTCGAAAAGTAAAAAACAACTTCAATATGTTCAAATCGCCTAAGTTTTAGAAAAATCGCTCGGACAGGTCGAAAAACTGGGCTATGATCAACTTTGATTTTTCAAATGTTTAACCCCCAGTTTTTTTGCAATTTAAAATTCCTTATAAAATTCTAAACATTTTCTATGTATTATACCCTCCCTACCTAAAATCAATCGTTTTCTGAGTCATTGATGTTAAAAATTAATTATTTTGGAAAAGAAAATATTTTTAATATTAAATGTATTTTATTTTTAGGTTAGCAACAAATTAAAATTATCAAATTATCACATTGCCTGTTCAATATACTAATAAATATTAATAACTCAGAAATAATTGATTTTAGGTATAGGGTGTAATACACAGAACATGTTTAGAATTTTACTAGGAATTTGTAATTGCAAAAAAAATTGAGGGTTGTCACAGCCCAGCTTTCTTGGGGCACCTTGTAGAATAAAAAATATTTTTAAAATCGGCCCAGTATAAAATCAAAATCGACCTGTCCGAACGATTTTTCCAAAACTTAGGAGTTTTGAAGATATTGAATTTGTTCCTTACTCTTCGACCTCACTATATATACAGAATTACTGGATACTGGAGTACCAAGTTTCAATCCATCAATATAGGTTTAAATGCCACTTAAAATTTGATCCTTTACATCTGATACACTCGATAAGATTGTAATAGTAGCCGTGGCATTTGAAGTTAATCAAGCTAAAGTGATTTATTTAAAATTACTTCGGAATTAGATGAAATATTAACTACTTCGTAAAAATTAATTTGGAGATAAAATTTTGTTTGGTGGTTTTTTGACAGACTTGGCTTTGAATTTCGTGGTTGTCTAATTCATATACATACTCTTTGTCTTTGAACAAAAATTTACCATATAGTTTATTGCATCTTCAATATTTGTATATATATCATCAAAATTTCGAATTATACGTGACACAAATTTTAGTCGATATTAGTTAGCGCGTTTAAATCTAAACCAATTAATTATTTTTGGGTCATCATTAATATGTTTTATATTTTTACTGCCTTCTTATACTCATTTGTTTATATAAACGCTCACTAAATATAAATCAGTTTTCGTGTTAATTTATATTGCATAAACAATGTTTTTAATTAATAAATTTTTATTTAAAATACTGTAATTCAATTTATTCTCTGCTAAGAATTTTCACGAATTCATGGTATTTATCTTGTTAATTTAGGTTTTCCGAGTAGCCCTTAGGTGTGCACAGAAAAGTTATCAGAAAATCTTCCGTAGAACGTAATCAGTCATGTTTTTCTTTCAGATTGTTCGATTTATTTGCTTACGTGATCTGGTAATTAAAAAAATATTGGAACAACGATATCATCGTTGTAATGAATGAAAATTATAATTTAGATTTGCTTGCCTTCCTTGACTTTGTAAGGGTAGGAAATGGTGCAGGCATATTCTTATTTTTAATAAAAACGGAAATTAATTAAAAGTCTGTGATCAAAGGAAGGCAATGTGAAATAATTAAAACTGTATAAATTGAGGGGAACAAATATAACAGAAATTCTTTCAAGAATAATATTCATTAGCGTTTAAAAATATCCCATAATTTAATAATTATTTCACAGTTTTTAAGTAAATTAAGAAAACAGATTTTCTTTCCTAAATACATGAATAGATATTTATAAAAGAAAAATTCATTAATTAAATGAAATTTTATTACAATCCTATAGTAAAAGTGAATTTGGTGGAAAAGCGCTACCTGAGCAAAGTAGGTATAGCACACGAATGTGTTTGGTCGCTGAACGTGAAACACAGCGCATAATAATAAAAAAATTGCTTGTAAATTATGGTGAAAATAATTAATTAATAAAATGACTTGTTTTGGGGGAAGTAATAAAATATATTTTTTTAGGCATTGAAAAATATATGTATTTGTATCTTTCGCCTGCGTATGGCTGTTAATTATCTACTTCGTGATAAATAACACTGTGTACTGCGGTCTAGATAAGGATAGTCACTTTATGGAAGCTTGTCCTTTGATTTTAGGGCCTTCTTAGGTACGCCGGGTTTTGGAGAACTTATTTGACTGTATGTTAACTTTGTATTTGAATATATTGTAGTTAGTTCAATAAAGCTGTATTTTTATGTTTAATCCTTTGTTTTGAATTTATTTGAGCATTAATTACCCTCTAGGGGTTTGGATATTTACTATTATATAACACTTTATTACCTCAGAGTGTTGTCCCCCAATGTTTAAAATCACTTATATGTGTTAAATTATTTTAAACAACGTTTGCTAGCGATATAAAAAAATATCCCGACCCTTATGTGTTCGAATCAAAATAATAATTTAAGTTACTATGTATCTCTCTCTACTGACTATAAATTAATTCTATATAAGTTAATAAAATACAGTGCAAAGTGCAAACTTGATATTTTACTATATTGTACGTGATGAAATTTTCTTTCATAGGCAACGAATATATATTGTCAATCGACGCTAATCTAATGTGATATCCGCCTCTCAATCAATTTATTAATATCATATGAATAATATATACCTAATGATAGAAGTTATACTCTCTACAGTCGATTTATTGATGTTTTAGAACTGTGGCTTGCACATTCTGTAGAATATTCATAGCAGTTTTTTCTTAATTTTTACATAATCTTCGTTGTTTCAAATGAAGTTCTTTAAGTAATAATAGAATATGCTATACTTTATACTATGCACTATTTTTCTGTTTGTGGAAACTTGAAACTTTGTATTAATTTCACTTCAAAGATTACCACTCTCTAGGATCAACTTGTTGAAAATGATCCTTAATTTTTTATTTATTTTCGATATTTTTTAAAATTAATAGGGTTTCTCTTCCAACTACGTAATTTATATCTACTCTTGTATAATGCAATCACGTTTCTTGCTTCTGAGTTATTGATTTACAGGGAACGGTCGGATGGTTGGACAATTTTAAAGTTGTTCAGAATTCAATGACTAGCAAAGTGATGTGATAATTAATGATTTGAGAAATCCGCAGAACAATACCGTAATATATTCTTCTGTGAAGCATATAATTATAAATTATTCAATGATTTTAAAAGATCAAAGAATTCTTTCTATGCATTTCGACCCCCTATCAGTTAGTAATTTGCTTGTAAAAGCTAATTCAAACTAACGAAGTTACTAATTTAAATATAAAACGAATTTAAATTTATTGCCATCTCACAATTTTAATTAATATGGAAATTACATCGAAAAATATTTGTTTAACTGGAATAGGCTCGGGTTGTAGAATATACAAACTGACAACAAAATAAAAATAGTAATTAAAGTACTTCAATCAAAATCACAATATCGAATTTTACATTTAATACAGTGCCAAAAGTACCCGAACTTCGAACTAATTCTGTAGCTGTAAATTTTTTTGCAGATTCTTAAACTTTAGGGTATCAACTTCAAATATTAAAAAGAAATAAATGTACTTTTACCCCTAAGAGGGTAAAAACCACCCATAAAATAAAAAAATCAATTATTAACGAAGTACTGGGAATAAATTATCGAAACTTTTATTATTTATGTTTGTGGAGTCGCTGATCACGAATGTGAAGTCAGAAATTAAAAATTTTATATTGCACGTTCAATATGGCCAATATAAAAGGGGTAAAATGGATAATTAATAATTTTTTGTTTATTTTGGGAAACTATGACTTTCTTAGCAGATTGTTACATTTTGAGATATAAAACTCATCCCCTAATAAGAAAAATTATTGATCTTACCCCCTAACAGGATGAAAACTACCCTTAATGTTAGAAAATCAATAATTAACGAAGTTCTGAGACTAAATCACCGCCAAACGAGCAATATCGTAATTTGAAAAACGAGACGCGTTTCTTATTTCGGTCATATCTCCTTTGCAATTAAGTTATTAAAAATCATCTAAAAAAGCATCTAGAAGATCTTTTAATCCTATTTAAGGCCAGGTAGGTCAAAACAATACAAAGGTTGTCAGTTTTTCTATATTCATCTTAAATGCGTCAATTAAAAAAAAAGTTAAGAGTTAACTTCAAACACTTCTATCTCCTAAGCTATTATCTTTATCAAAAAAATAAAAATAGTAACATTTTCCTTAGTTTATTGCCATCTAGTAATATTCAGCTAAGTTATTTAATCGCAAAGCCAACAAAATTCATTACTTCAAAACATTAAGTGTAAAATCTTTTAGATAATGCATCCATTATCGTTAAAAAAATTTGAGCGTATACATAATATTTATTAATGACTAACAAAAAACATAATTTGGAACATTGTTTCAATTTGGAATTTACTGAAACAAAGAAACGGGCACTTCTTTTGTAAAAAATAGAAATGTTGCCTTTATTTTCCTTGTATCATCTTTGATTTAGCAGATATCAAAATTTGGCAGGGGACAATTTCAAGCTACTGTAATAAGCTTCAATTTGATTTAATATGTACATGATGTACAGGGTTATTCATTATAAATTACCCACCTCTTATCAGCGGTATTATTGCCTATAGAAAAAAAAGTTTTAAATAAAAGTTGTGTGGTAGTAGAGGAGCAAAGGGATTTCTCTAGCGGAAGTGAGCTGTCAAACTGCTGATGGCACATGGCGACCATCATGAAGTGACCAGGGGATGTACAAGAGGTACAAGAAGTGACCAGGGGATGTACAAGAAGTCTGGGGGGATGAAGTCTGGGGTCCAGAGGCTGCTGAAGGTGAAATAAAAAACATGAGGTATGAGAAAATAACATGGCGACCCTGATCATGCGCAATAGGTATGAGAAAAAAAACATGGCGGCGTGATGAGAAAAAAACATGGCGGCACGAAGAGAAAAAAACATGGCGGTCCTGATCATGCGCAGTAGGTATGAGAAAAAAACATGGCTGCATGAAGAGAAAAAAACATGGCGGCCCTGATCATGCGCAGTGGGTATGAGAAAAATCATGTAGGTATGAGAAAAAAAAACATGGCGGTCCTGATCATGCGCAGTAGAAAAAAAAAACATGGTGGCCCTGATCACGTGATGAGGGATATCAAATGATTCGTCTCGACGTCTAGAATACTAATTTAACAAAATTTTCATTCCAAGTGCAAAAAAATGGTCTTTGGGGCTTGATATTTGAATTTAAAGTATATAGATATGTTCCTCAACTCGAAATACGTCATAAAACAACAACTTTTGGTCTCCACTTCCGGTCTTCTGAAACCCGTGATGTGGGGTATCAAATTAATCGTCTCAACGTCTAGAATACTAATTTAACAAAATTTTAATTCCGATTGCGAAAAAATGGGCTTTGGGGCTTGATATGCGAATTTAAAGTATATAGATATGTTCCTCAACTCGAAACATGCTAGAATCTGCAATAAAATAACAACTTCCGGTCTCTACTTCCGGTCTTCAGAAACCCGTGATGTATGGTATCAAACGATTCGTCTCAGCGTCTAGAATACTAATTTAACTAAATTTTCGGCATTAGAGTAGAATTTGGCTTGATATTTGAATTTAAAGTAAATGTTCCATGACTGGTGAAAAGAAAAAACAGGTGTGACGCTATAGCTCAAAGCTGATGAGGGTGGCAGCCCTGTATCTAATGCCCAACAAATGTTTTTAAACGCTAATTCACCTTGAAACTATTACGTCGTAAATTCTCTTATATAATTAAAAATTTTTTTTTGCAGCATGTGATAAGAAAAGACAGTTATTGCGAAAAAGACCGTTACAATTTTGTCGCTGATAACAAAAAGCCGTTAGAATGAACGACTGTAGAACGGAAGTAATATCCGGTGATAAGAAAAGGCAGTTATTGCGAAATAAACCGTTACAATTTTGCGGTGATAACAAAAAAGCCGTTGGGATCAACACATGCAAATTTAATACGTATGGTGTGGTGGGGATTTAGTATAAAACCGCTAGCGACGCGATAAAGTCATTTACTTTCAAGTTTTTCTTCGAGTAATAAGCCATAATTTTGTGCGTGCGCGTGTGCCCCATTACTGATTACAAAGTAAGTTAATTTTGTTTTATTGTTATTCTTTAACTGTTTTTGATCCTTGCTTGTTACCTATTGTTTATAAATGGCTTTATACATGCATAATATTGAAATTAAATAATTTAATATTGTTTAAATGTTATTTGCGGCATTTGATAAATTATTTCTTTCCTTTTCTTTGTTTTAATTTACTACAAAAATCAGTAGCCAAGTAACAGTTTTCTTGTTGCTATTCTTTAACAGTTTTTGGTCTTTGCTATAAGTACAATAATAAATATTGAATTAAAATTATTTCACAAACCATAATTTCGTTTTCCTACTCTCTGTTTGTTGGAGACATACTATTTATTTAACTTTTATCCTAAGCCAATAATGTCTAAATAAATTCGTTTTAGATGGATATTGGAAAAATTAATAGTGTATCACTTTTAGAAGGCAAGCCTAACGTCAAGTTAGCGGATCTTCCCGAGAATATACCTATTCCAATTGTAACGGCAAAGATAGTACATACGAAGTACGGGGAAACTATATTACTGGAACTTAGCGAATGTACAACATTCCTGCCAAAAAGGGTAACGCCCTATTTGAGGGATAATTTGGATACCTTCTCTGCAGGGCTATATAGCTTGGTGTTTAGGGGATTCAAAAACGTCAATAAACCCGCATTAGGCACCTTATTTGAGTTTATTCAAAACAGCGAAAACACATGTAAGTAATTTTTTATGCATTTTGAAGGCTTTTTACTAAATGATATTTTATTCATTTTAGTCAATTCACTACAACCATCCTCTTCATAAGCTGAACTCTAGTGATTACTATTTCGAAAAAATATTTTAAATTTATCGTAATCCAGCGTGAACATTATTTAATATATATTCATTGGCTCTGTAGAATACTGATTTGTTAAAAATTAATTATTTATAAACGTGCGACCCAAGGTAACTTAGAGTTTGATAGAAGCGTGCTATTAGATTTCATAATGAATATATGTGAGTTAAGTGATGAAATTGTAAAAAAAATTGGCGACGTCACTAAAATTTTAAATGAAAGTAGAAAAATTCCAGAAAAAGAAAAATGGCTAAAGTTAGCACAACAGCATTTAAGTTTGCTCTACCGAGCGTTAAAACATGCGGAATCAATCGGCGTGTGTAGAAAAATCCATACAAATATTGGACATTTAAAAAGAATTCAAGTTTTGTTAAAGAATTTAGGGCATGTAGGCGGTGGTTTAGAGGTTAGAAAAAACAGAAGTTCTCGCGTTAAGTGGGTGGATGTTAAATCAGCGTTTGATAGTCGCATACGTTCAGGTTTAATTATTAATTTGAAACATAAAGATATGAGGCAGTTTTTTTATGATTCCTTCTTTCTATTCAAGTCACGAATAAATAATATTTTAAAATCACAGCCTACAATAAAGGTCAACGCCTGCTTTTGTGGTGAGTTCCTTAAACCGGGGGCAGATGTTATCGAATACAAATATTTTAACACCGCAATATTTCGTATCGATCTCGGTACCGATCTTAAAGTTTGGTTTGCAGACAATGTAGTAGATAAAGTATTGAATAAATTAGCGGAATTTCAAGAACGTGACAGTGGGTGGGCCTTACACAAAATAGTTAGTGTAGAAATTAATATAAATAAGCTAGAAATTGGTAATTCAGTAGCGTCGTTTATTAGACTTCCAGAACAAATAGCGAACAAGAAAGCCTGTGTTAATGTTAAAAACTATGACGACAACGCTTGTTTCGCGTGGGCAGTTACTTCGGCTCTTTATTACTGAATTTTGTTAAAATGCTATCAAAAGTACAGTGGCGTGCTGATTTGAGGGGATACAAAAAAATAATATATTTTTTAAATGGGATATCCTGTATATTATTATATTTTTGGAATGATTTCCTGATTTCAAAAATATACCATATGTTACCCCCACCATATACCGTTTTTGAGTTATTAAATGTCGAATATCTTAGTTAAACTAGTTACTGTAAATATGGAAAAGTTAACATTGTTAAAGTGAACTATGAAAATGACAACTGTTATGTTTGATAAATGACATTTCTTTAATGAAATTATCAAAATGGTTTACAGTTACATTTTCATAGCTCACATTAATAATGTTAACTCTCGTGTTAACTTTTTCATATTTACAGTAACTAGTTTAACTAAGATATTCGACGTTTAATAACTCAAAAACGGTATATGGTAGGGGTAATATATGGTATATTTTTGAAATCAGGAAAAAAGGATCAATCCAAAAATGTAATAATATACATATAAGGTATCCCATTTAAAAAAATGTATTATTTTTTTGTATCCCCTGAAATCTGCACGCCACTGTACTTTTGAGGGCATTTTAACAAAATTCAGTCATAACCACACAACTTTTATTTAAAACTTTTTTTTCTATAGGCAATAATAACGCTGATAAGGGGTGGGTAATTTATAATTAATAACCCGGTACATATCAAAAGGTTTTTTTAAACCAGAGTTATGACGGTTTAAAGTGCGTGACCTTTTCAGGGCTACGTTCAAATGCAGCTATCATCAACCCTATCTCATCAACGATGAGTCTAAACCATAGACGTAACTAGGGGGGGCTTGGGGGCTAAGCCCTCCCCCCCTCAAGATTCAATAGCACCCCCAAAAAGATTTGGCCTATCTTAAAAAATAAAAAAATCAAGAAAAAAAATAAAACAATATAAAAGATAGAGTAAGAAGACAGTTCCCCTAGTCACTGATTTAAATTGTTTCAAACCGCGATAATCTTACCAGTGTTGTCAGCTACATGTGAAAGATCAGTTTCAGTAATGCGTAGAATATTATATTGGCTGAGAATAAAAATGGGGCAAGAGAGGTTTACTAACCTATTAATTTATATAGAAAAGGACATAAGGGTTGATCTCGATGAGATTATTAACATTGTTAATAATAAAAAAAGAATATATCAACTAGATAAAGTTTTGTTTTGTCCTTATGTGATTATTTCATATTTAGTACTAATAGGTAAGATAATTAAATAAGTGTCGTTAAGTTTGTTGTCTAACAAAATTCAAACAAAATAAATGTTTTGTTTATACTAAATATATTTTTTTATTATTGTCCTAATAAGAATTATTGTTGTGCCCTTCCTATTGTTTAAAATTTTTGCCTGTGGCGTTTTATCCACATGTCATCATCCTTCATAATAGCCTTCAGATAAGCCTTCGGTCCCACCTAGCCCCCCCAAAAATAAAAATCTAGTTACGTCTATGGTCTAAACAAAGTTTTATTTCATGGATTAATGATTAATTTTGTTATTTCATTAGTTAACTTTTTTGTTATGACAAACTTTTTCGAAAATGTGCTCCTCTTCGAGTAAATTGCTTTTTGGGGTAGAATTCGACGATCCACAAGTTCCAATAGTCATTTTTTTTTTTAGAAACTCCTGAATTGGTTTGAAACTCACCCCCCAACGAAAAAGCACCCTTATTCCTTTTTAATATTTGCTATTTGACCCACTTTGAATCAAACTATCCAAAAATATTTGAATTTAAAACAGCTATAGAATAAGTTCAAAGTGAGATCACCAAGTGACTACTAATTGGTTAACTAACTAATCCTTTACATAGTCCAAATAAATATGCTAAAATGGGAAATTTTTAAAAATGATCGTTTTGCTTAAATAAAACGTTAATAATATTATATAGATATTTACACTACAAGTACAATCATCGGTTTCTGATAACATGGATTTTTGTTCATTTGGTAGGTATATCTTTGGATAAGGAACATTTAAAAATATTGGAAATTAATCTTTAGGTACCAATTTAAGTGCTTTTGGAGCAATTCAAGATTTCATACAAGTACTCTGGTAATTCTTTGTGGAATACTTTCTTTTTCTATTTGGGAAATATTAAGGCACAAATATCTATTGACAATACATTAATTCGAATTTAATACCTAAACAAGTACATACCTACAATTTGTTAAATAATACTATCTTTTACGTGATAAAATTTCCTTTCGGAATCAAGCAAAATATATTGTCAATCGACCTCTTGGAGTAAAAGAGCTACATCCATTTCTTGATCATCCTTTGTGTAATATAAATCTAGGTATATACTCCTCGCAATCAGTTCGTCGATGCATCTTTAATAATCTTGCTTCTGAAAGTGAAACGTCAACGTACAACAATTTCTAGAAAAATCATCCAATGTGGTACAATTCTAAATTTAATAATGTTACCACTAAATTAACAAACTTTTCTTTTTCCATGGATACATAAACGGATATCATGGATGGAATAAAAACTGAAATCTCTCAAAAGAAATAGAAATTAATCTAACTTTGAGAGCAAGATTTTCTTGTTAAATTATGGATTCAGAAAAAAGTTTTACCTTCTCTAAACTTCATTTAAAGATATTCTCTATAAGAAAATAGATTCTGGGAGCTCCGTCAATGTGACGCATTTTTTATATTTTTTATACATGAGTTAATCACCAGATTTCTCGCAATTTGATTAAAGAAGTGGAAATAATACTTCTTTTCCCTCTGTGTAATTGTAAAAATTTGCGCCACTGTACATAGTTACCTAATAATCTTTGCTTAATTTCTGACTATTACTATATTTTGTATACTATGATTCTAGTAGAGGATACAAAATAATTAAAATGGATTTAGAGAGACCACTAAAGACAACTACAACTTTGCTAGAAGTTATAATGTACGTATTTGATTTAAAAACTTTTCTTTATTGTATACTATTTTCGTCCATTATGAATAATAAATAAATGTTACTCTGGTAAATTGGAAATTACATATCTAAAAATAAGCCGCTCGTTAAATTAATATATACGTTGAAGGGAGCGAAAAGAAAAACCATTATTCTTTACACGGCTACACAATGTTTAATTAACGGTCAATATTGCGTGACTCCAATAATAATAACTCCGTATATCACCAATAAAGTTCTCAATTATACGTTGCCAATAATTTTGACGGAACAATGTAAATGTTTCATATAAATATCAGTAATCACTTTAATGTTTTGATGTTTATCTCTTTTAATTTATAACGCGTTTGATTGCTGCTTATTACGCCGTATTATAAGTAATCTTACAGCTTACAGCTATAATAAAATATACGATAAATATTTTTTTACTACCGGTTCGGAAAGTAGTGTTTTCTTTTAGAATTTTAAGGTTGAAAGTAAGACTTTCCCTTTAGGTAACAGGACTGAAGGAGAAGTCAAATGTATACAGGGTGTTTACTAAAGAATGGGCCAAACTGTAGGAGTAGGTTCCTTGAGTAAAAATAAATAATTTTAGCTGCACATACCTTAGTACCATTTTGCTTCCTTAAAAAGTTATGGACCGTTAAAAGCAATTTTTTTATTTAAACTTTTTGTTATATCTCTATTATTATTGATACGATTTCAACCAAATTTGGTATATGGGGGTTTTTTGGGCCGCTGAGAAAAGTAGTGTAAACAATTGTGGCGAATAACGTAGAGGGCGCTGCGAACGCCTAATTATTTCTTTTGTTAGTCGTTAATTTTTTCAGCATCAACTTTTTAAAAAAGTAATATTGGTTTTTAATGCAGCATTCAATTCTACGTCAAAAAGGAATACTTATTTTATGTCGGTAAAATGCACCGTTTTTGAGTACCTAAAATGCATTTAAACTTTCTGTGGCACAACGAAGAAAATCATGTAAAATTTAAATTATGATTCTACTAGATACACGACTAAAACTGACAGTAAAATAATTCAGTATAATAGATAAAACGCAGTTTTTAAGAAAAGAGATTTTATTAATTTAACAAATTAAGTAATTTAAAAAAATTTAAATAAATAACTTACGGACGTAAAATTGTACTAAGGTATGTTCAGCTAAAATGATCTATTTTTACTCAAAGAACCTACTGTTACAGTTTGGCACATTCTTTAATGAACAATTTAAATTTTACATAATTCTCTTCATTGTGCCATAGGAAGTTTAAATGCATTTTACTTGAAAACGGTGCATTTTACCGACATAAAATAAGTATTCCTTTTTGACCTATTGAATGCTGCATTATAAACCAATATTGCTCTTATAAAAAGTTGATGCTGAAAAAATTAACGACTAAAGCAAAAGATATAATAGGCGTTCGCAGCGTTCTCTACGTTATTCGCCACAATTGTTTACACTACTTTTCTCAGCGGCCCAAAAAATCCCCATATACCAAATTTGGATGAAATCGTGTTAATAGTAATAGAGATATAGTTACCAAAAAATTTAAATAAAAAAATTGCTTTTAACGGTCCATAACTTTTTAAGGAAGCAAAATGGTACTAAGGTATGTGCAGCTAAAATGATTTATTTTTACTTAAGGAACCTACTCCTACAGTTTGGCCCATTTTTTAGTAAACACCCTGTATATCACGCTGCTATTGATGATGGCATTTAATCTTAGTTATGACATTTTAGTTTAAAAGTTTGCACAATTGCTTCAATTGATTTAGTCAAATCCTTTTTATCAATTCAGTTAAAACGGCATTAAAAAAATAGCATGGAAAGCATTGTTTTATCCCCTGGGTGATTATTGCTCTTCCTGTGCATCAGAAACTTAATTTCATCGGAAGGAAGACCTGATATTTTATATACTCCAATTGAACCAATAGTTATTTTTTATTACTTGCCTAAAAAGTAGCAATTTCTTCTCACGTTTTAGAGTAGGAAGTATGCCATTGATTGTTAAATACATTTCTTTGTTTGTCTTGTAACAATACGTTTTCGCTGAAATAATCGTAGAAAAAATCATGTACAGTAACTCAAGAGGAAATCTTGTACTTTCTTCTGTAACTAAACAAATAATTTCAACTACCACATCGGAAATAAATGCTTATTCTCCATTACACAAACTAATTTGACTCAAACTATAATAAGTATTTTATGGATACATTTATTGATTCATTTTCATTAATTAAATTAAATTACATCATTTTGAACACAAATGAAAGCAGAAACTATAACGGGATTAATTTTAATGCATTTAATGCACATAGGGAATAAAACTGTGGTATAAATTTTAAATGAGCTTTTTGGTTTTAGAAACAGTCAGACAATCAATCAATAGAAGCTAAAAGAGTGCTTGGTAGGAGAGCAAAAAACAAGTATTTCTAATGAAGAATCGTTCAATAATTAACTTATTACGTGTACTATTTCTCTTCCTTTTCTTTTTTTTTTGGATTTATTACCACATTCCTTGAGATTCCTATCCAAAAAAATTCGATTTATAATAATATAATAATAATAATAATAATAATAAAGGACTTTATTTATATGAAAAAATTACACCATTAAATAACAACAATATTTAGGGCGAAGTTCAAGTATTACCTTGTTCTACCACTTAACCCTATGAGTTCAAAATCACAATTAACAAAAGAAATTTAAAAAACTATTTATAGGTAAGTACATATTATAACTTAATAAAATTTAAACAATTTTTTAATTTCCTAAAAAATTTACCAAATAAAGAAAGCCAATGATATCTAGTAACCTAACTAATAATAAAAATAATATAAAAAAAGAGAATAGAGTGCCTACCTACATGTACACAAGAAAAGAATAATGTCAAAATATTCTACAATGTAATTCAAAATATAAGTTTTTTCTGTTACTGATTATATTATTTTCCTCATTTCATGTTTAAATTTATTAAAATTTTTTAAACATTTTATTCTACCAGGTATTTCGTTATATACTTTGCATACATGGTACGTAAACGACCGTTCAAATAAAGTTGTTTTATGAAGAGGAGGGGTGATTAAAGATTTTCTCCGTATATTAAGGTTATGAATATCTGTTCTAAAACGTATTTTATTATAGAGATAAGGTGGTGATTTGGTTGTCACAATCTTATGAAAGCAGACAGCTGCATGTAATAATCTTCTGTTAGCCATATTTAGCCAGTTAATTTCTTTAATTTTATGTGATATGTGCTCTCTTCTTCTTATGTTACAAATGAGTCGAACACAAGAGTTTTGAATTCTTTGTATTCTCCTTGATGTGACAACATCCAGACAGGGTCCATATACAGTATCACAATAATTGAAATGTGATAATACCAAACTGTTGCAAAGCAACATGAGCGTATTTTTATCCAATAGATCTTTATTAGCATAAATATTTCTCAAATTACTAAAAGCTTTTTTTATGCAATTCTTTATATGTTCCTTAAATCTTAGATCGGAGTCAATTGTCAGTCCTAAATTTTTTGCTTCATTCACACATTCAATAGGAATATCATTGATCTTTAAATTTACACTTTCCAGATATCTGTTACGCTGAAGTGTTCTACCAAATAACAATAACTTTGACTTACTAGGGTTTATACACAAATTATGATTGTTTGAAGCGGTAATTAATTCATCAATATCGTTATTAAGAATAATATTAGCATCATCAATGAATTCAGTATCAAAGGAATAGTACAATTGTGTGTCATCCGCATAACAGTGTACCTTACAAAATTTAAGCATTTTATGAAGTTGACTTGTGTAGACAGAAAATAGTAATGGCCCTAGGATTGACCCTTGAGGTACCCCGCGATCCAAGGTACCTTCAAGAGAAAAGTTATTATCTAGATTGACAATTTGAGATCTATTATGTAAGTAATTCCGAATAAAATGAATAGCATTATTTTCAAAACCTATATAATGAAGTATGCTTAATAAGATCTCATGATTTATGCAATCAAAAGCTTTAGAGTAGTCTAATAATAATAAAGCAGTTAATTTATTTTCATCAGCAGCAATTAAAATATCATCAATAATATGAGCCAGTGCAGTGGAACAGCTGTAACTGGCTCTGAAACCAGACTGAAAATGTGGCAATATATCATATTTTTCTAAATGTACCTTTATTTGATCCGCAACCACTCTTTCAAGTAACTTGGATAATGGAGGCAAAATACTTATTGGTCTTAAGTCCTTATATTCAGTGGGCATTTTAACTTTAGGCAGGGGAGTTACTACAGCAATTTTCCATAAATCTGGAAAAGTGTTACTTAATAAACAACAGTTTATTATATGTGTAATAAAGGGTACTATAAATGGACAGCAAAATTTTAGCATTGTTAAATTTATTTTGTCATAGCCCAAAGCATCACTAGACATAGATTGAATTATTTTTAAAATGTTTTCATTATTTGTTAATGTAAGTTCGAATGTATCTGCAAAATTAGTTTTTAAATTGTTCAAGTAAAATGATTTCGTTTCCTGTAAATTACCAGTATTTAACATTTTGGCAGAATTTATAAAAAAGTTATTAATCTTATTCACATTTGATATATTTTGAGGTATTTCGGTTTTATTTTTTTTTGAATAAATATTTAAATCACGCAGATCCTTCCACAAGGTTTTATTTTTGTTTGTTCTAATTCTGAAATTTAAAAATGCTTTCTTTTCATTTTTTATCGCATTATTAGTCATGTTACGTAGTATTTTATAATAATCATAATGTTCAGGGATATTAGTTTTTTTAAATCTTACAAGTGCATTTTCTCTTAACTTTATCATTAATTTAATATTGTCTGTTAGCCATGGCGCTTTGGGCTTAGTGCACCTTATAGTTTTCAGTGGGGCATGTCTATCGAATAAGGATATTAATAAGTTATTGAAAAATACGATTTTATCATTAATATCGTCAATATAAAATAAATCTTGAAATGGGAGTAATTCTAAATCACGAGTAAATAAATCAATTTCAATTTTTTTATAATCTCTATATGTTTTAATAATATAAGGACTTTTAGTTGTAGGTTTGGATAAATTACAATAAATTAATTCATGATCAGTTCTTAAATTACCCGCACCTTGTACTCCACTGGAAGATATATCCTCCATGTCTGCACATATTATCACATCAAGAAGTGACATTTTATTTACAGAAATTCTTGTTGGATCGTTGATTAGCTGTGATAAACCATAAACATCTAAAAGTGCAAGAAACTTTCTAGTATTGCTATTTTCTAAGTCAATGAGATCAATATTTATGTCCCCTGCACATATCAAATTATCACAACTTGGTAGTAAATTTGAAAAATTCTCCTCTAAACTGTCAAAAAAATCGTCAACATTTGTATTAGGAGGGCAATATATTGCACCAATACAAACTTTTTTTTTACCTATAGTTATATACCCCCATACTTGCTCATAATTTAAACTACGGCTTACCTCTATTCTTTCAAACAATATTTTATTGTTTATATAAATGCATACACCACCTCCCCTCATATTACCACCTCTGTCCGCTCTCACCAGATTATAGCCACGAATATTCACCACATCATCATCCACCCGATTATCCAACCATGTTTCAGTAACCATAAATATATCAAAATTATTTGCTATTATAATTTCTTTAAATTCAGAAAAACCTGCTAAAATAGAACGAGCATTAATATGTGCAAATTTATAGTTATCCATAATTATACTATAATTTTTAACGATTTAAAAATTTTTAATTCATTTCTATAATTACTTTGGTATATTTTAATGTAGAATACAGTTTTAGTAAAGAGAATTTACAATAAGATAATAAATAATTGATTAAATAAACAGAATAAATTATTAATAAATAGTAATAAGTAATGTAACAGTAAATATATTTTTTTGTGCAAAGCAGGAATAAATTGACACCTCACTATCTATATACAAATGTGAGTAGGCACCAATATAAAAATATAGCTATAAACAAGTAATTTAAGGAAAGATAACCACCAGACCGATTACATATCATCAGAACTATTTTAAATTAAGTAAATTTAACCACCTTGTGGCATATGTATTTAAAAGTAACATCACAGATATTCTAAACAAGAAAACAATAATCATGCATTATGAAATTACCAATTTGCATATAATATCAAAAAGATTAAAATATATAATCTAATAAACTCAAACAATAATAAAAACTATTTAATTATTCTAATATAAACATCACTATACCAAAATTACAAACTTTCTATTACAGTTAAATATATTATTCAAGATCTTTTTGACATTTGATCATTTTAATAACACCATCATTTTTTACAAACACTATAATCCATTATGATTTACCCAGCTGTTATTTCCAAATAAATTACGGGCCTGTTTTATTAAATCCAAAACACTTTTCGGTAGCCAGTCACACATAAATAATCCAGAACCTTTCAGCGTTTTTTTCATAAAATAGATGTTGTCTCTTTTCCATCTTTGTAAAAACCCAACCAGCACAGGTCTTATCTTCTTATCGCCTTTTTTGCCAATTCGAATAGTAAAATCAAGATCATTCTTCGTTAACTTTGCTTTAAATTTATTATTAAGCATTTCTAGGATTCTATTTAATAAACCAGCATGATCATTTTCTTTCTCAGGAACCCCATGGATTATAATGTCGTGTTTATAACTCAAGTATTCATTATATTCTACTTTTTTTACAATGGCTTCTTGTGACACAGATAATGTATCAATATCACTTTTTATCTTCAATATGTTCTCTCGTATTGTAGCTTCAAAATCACCAAATTTCTTTAAAAAATCATCATTACAAACTGCCTCTGCAGTATTTTTTATATTATCAGCGTACAGCGTTTTAAATTCACTTAGTTGCTTTTGAAAATCGTTTTGTAACTTATCTAAGCGTGAACCAAGTTCTTTTACAGTACCCATAACTATTAATATTAATATTATTCACTTTTATTAACTAAACTAAGACTGTTATAGAAAGTTTAGATTATGAAACACAAAAATGCAAATATATGAGCACTATGCCACAAAACTATCATTTGTTCTACGACGATATGTACTAGCAACCTTACTCAGCCGACAGCATATCGTGAATCTAAATCTAAATCTAAAAAATATTCAAATTAACCAGTTAAAACTGGGAAATAACCTCTACGCCTTTGACGGCATGTCAGAGGATCAGTTAGAGGGTGTTTTATGGCAACTAATAGGAATTAAATTAATACAAAAATACTGCGCTGACTTTTCGAAAACTATATCCGTTTCCTTTCTCAAAGTTTAGGCTGTAGATTTTTATGTAACGTGTAGAATAACACGGCATAAAATAAAAATTGTTTATATCATTTCCATAGATACTTTACCAGAGAAATTTTGAAAAATATACTAAATAATATTAATTTTATTGAGTTCTTCTCTCAACATTATGGTAACAATTATTACGTGTACGCTAGAAATAATCAATACCCTGAAGTCTTTATTAATGGCGTGACAAGAATCTAACCATTGAAGTACAAAACTTACGTCGTGTTCTATCTGTACATATTATATATAAACCGTAACACCTCTCTGACTCTTCAATGTTACTTTCAAGTTACCGAAGCAATACACTGATATCTAAATTTAGTTTATTTAACAAAACGATTTTCTTAAAGCGTACAGTTGATGGTAGAATTCGATAACTTCTTGGCAATAATGTCTAATGCAGAATTTTTCTTGCAACTGGGGTTTGAATCCAATTCGTTATACTCAGTGGCAAGTCAGATGCACCTAATTTAAAAATGATGAGATCAATATGATATGATAAAATGAGCATTTACAAACGAAAGGTCTAAGACGTATGAAAATATTGCTCTCGTTGGAAAGCTTGATCCAAAAACATATTATCAGTTATTCGGCCGCTTACTTAACTCTGCCAGATCAATTCAATTCTTACCAATTCTTCTGTATGCGACGAGTAACCTCTAGTTCACCTCGGTAGTGATTTAATTTGAATTTACTGAACTTTCTTCAATTTTTCAGGAGCAAAATGGAGCTTTTCTTATACCAGCTTGGATGTTTAGGCTTCATTGTTTGTATTCACCTCACCTGTTACCTGGCTACCTGATGGAAATTTCTGGACTTTTGATAAATTTGTTTTTAAACTTGTATTTGAATAATATCTTAATTTTAGTTATTTATTTATTTATTAACCCATATATACATTTTAAGTACATTATATAACAAAACTTATACATATTATAATTAGGTTATATATAGGTTAGGCACCTAAGCCAAGATGGCTTGTATTGTGCCTCATATAATATGAATTATTCCATATCTTTCTAGAAAACTATTACCATTTTTAGATTCCTCACAATATTTACTGATTTTGACATTCACAGTAAAACTACTTCTTATACGATTGAATTTAAATATTGGTTAGAGTTTATTTCTATTCGTTATTGAAATTTTAAATTTATGTTTTCATTTCGTGTTTATCTCTTTAAGATTTTATGGACACCTTGGCGTTTTGCTATTTCACCGAGAAAAATTGGTCTCTATATTTATCGCTTCTTTACATTCATTAAGTTGATTAGATGCTATTTATTAATATTTTATGAAATTGTTAATGTTTATTTTATTAATTTTACTATTAGGTCAGAAAATTGTCCCCTGGTTTGTCGCCTTGTGTATCACTGATTTTCCAAGACGAGCTGGACTCATGTTTCTTTTGGGCTACTAACTTTTATGTAGTTTGTGATTATCCTCTTCTGGTTTATTTTCTTTTCTGATAAAATTTTAATAACGTAAATGTTCAAATATTCAGAATTAATTTAATATAGCTATTATATTTGCTCAATGTTAAAAAATACATCACAGTATATTTCTTTCTTGTGTACACAACTTTGATATTATAATTTTCAGATACAAGTGTACATGAGTAAGTCATCACGAAAATAAATACAATTTCTTTATGCTGTATCAGAAACTTACGTCACTTCCAAAGTGTTAAAAGTAAATTGAGTTTTTCTGCTTTTCCGTGGATGAAAGCACGGCTTACCATAGCCGCCTCCCGTCTTTTGATCTGGGATGTTCCTTTCACGAACTTGATAGCTAGGAAATACATTAGTCCCTGTTCGCAAGAAATTCGTGACTTCAGTATTAAACATTCAATCGAGCTAAATGGAGGAACGTCCACCTGACTAAAGTCTATAATTAATCGTGACAGGTTTTTTTTGGTCAATATTACGAATTATTAAATTAATTTCTTTCACCTATATGAGGTATTAAAGGTCCATCCTATAGGTAAACGGTCTTTCCATTTCAACTCTTTTATATATCAAAAATTTTTTTCTTAACCTTTTTTAAAAAAATTGGCCACAAAAATATGGGGCTCAGGGTCTAAGTGTTAAAACCTTAATAATAATTTTGATATTTTGCCTTGTTCGTGAGCTAGCGTAAGTCGTTATAAAATAAAAATGTCCATCTCTAATTGGCAAAATATTTTTTATTCATTAAAGTAAATGTTAAGAAAACTCATTATCAATAATAAATCTAGGTACTTCTGAAAGTTTTCATCAATAAATACTAATAAATTTTCAGACCTAAAATGTACAGTATCCGCCATTTTTTCTATAAAAAATGATATCTCTAAAAATAACAAAGCTATAAAAAACCCCAAATAGGTTCTTTAGAATTACTCATAAATCATAACGAACATGTCTTAAAAAATCTCAAAATTTTTTTTGGGATTTGGGAGAACGATAAACTCTAACATAAAATGTAAGGGCCTGGATAATCACCAACAATTTAAAAAGTCTATTTACGGTGGACGAAAGCCAATAAATTTTGCTAACGATCACAAAAAACCGCATCAAGATTCATCATCTAATTCCAAAAATATTGAGGTTTAAATATTGACCATATTTTCCCAATATCCACTATTATGCACAAGTTTATTTACCAACATTCATTAAATGACTACTTATGAGACCTTTCTTTTTCCTATTCGTACTATAATTATTTATATTTATTTTTTTTTACAATTATCTTTCTTTGCTTGATATGCATTGTTTATAAATGACTTTATTAAGGCTTTATACAAGCATAATAACAAAAACCTTTCCGATTTGATATACATCAATGTGAATATATCAAATTGGATAGGTTTTTGTTATTATGCTTATATTTATTGTATTAAATACAAAGCAAAGTAGTTTATAAATATTCCGCTGTTATTATTTGTTACAAAAAGAAAAATATTTCGCTTGTATTGTACTGCAATTAATTTAATTAGTTCAGTATTTACATTTCGAGTGGGATTCTAATTAATTTGTTCATAGCATTCAGCTTATATTAATTAAATACGTCGAAAGCAGCGCAATCAGGAATATTGTAAACGTAAAACTTTCTGTAAATATATGTGATTGCAACCTTTATAGTCTGCCTTAATTAATTGCCTAGTTACTTTTACAGCTTCGACTAAAATAAATGATTAAAAGTTCGAGATCTGCGAAATTAAATTGTTTGTGCAAAATTTCAAAATGTAATATTAACCGTGTTCTCGCTCACCTAGCAGTTGGTTTTTAAGCGATAACACAGTTAATTTTCTTTATTACAGAAATGTTTAAGCGAATGAGAAATCCTGCGAAATTTTTTTATATTTCAATGCTTGCAGCTTTCTAAATGGAATATATAGGGTGATTCACAAAGAAAGGGACAAAATGTTATGGTAGATAAGTTTACTTAGGTGAATTAGAAATGACTATTGAAAAAAGCCTGGGCCTTTTTTTTATTGATCGACAGGGTGATTTATGAGTTTTGCCCAATAATTTTTAAGGTAATATCTTTTAAACTAATCACTAGAATCAGCTCGTATAGTGGGTATATAATATACTATTAATTGTCAATTTACATGCATAATCAAAGACAGAAAATTCCAGGGCCGGCTCAACTAATTTTTATTTTTAGGGCTCCTATGAAAAAATTCATCCTGTGTACGTGATTTTTAAATTCTAATACTGAATTATGAAACTACATACAAAAATGATCGAAAACTTGTATTTTGTTGTTTTGCCACACTTTGGGCGAATTTTAAATAAGCGATTAATTTTCGCCAAAATCGAAGCTCTGCACAAAATGAATTTGTAAAATTACATTTTCCTCTCTTATTTAAACTAAAATATTTGTTATAAGTACAAAATTTTGTGATTTTATGGTTGATTAATATGAAATAGATAATCAAAAATAAATAATTTCAACATCAGATTAAGTAATTTTTATTTCTGAGATTTCTGTGAAAAAATCAGTCTGTATACATTTTTCTCAAATTCTGATAATTTAAAAAAAAACACCACAGAAATTAGACAAAATTATGGAACTACATTAAAAAAACCGCTGCCAATTATGGGATCAAAACTTCCTCACTGTGTGGTGGAGTTTATAACAAAAGTAATTTTTGACGTATTTTGTTTTTCGACGCATTTTGTTTTTTTTGTACGTATTTTGTTCTTTTGGCGTATTTTGTGTATTTCAACATTTGGACACAATATTAGTAGATATACTAAGCTGGTCTGGGCTCACTTTCAAGGCCATTCGCTCCGGATGGACATAGAGGTCATCCGGAGTATAGCTACACTTCGCTTAAGAGCTTAAGACCTTCTGGGGGATGGTTTCTTAGGTTAATGCTTTAGGTCTGATGCGGTGCTGCATCCTGCATCCTGCATCTTGGCCCTGGAGGCCTGGGGGTTAGACGAAGAAGTCTTAAGCTCTTAAGCGAAGTGTAGCTATACTCCGGATGACCTCTATGTCCATCCGGAGCGAATGGCCTTGAAAGTGAGCCCAGACCAGCTTAGTATATCTACTAATATTATAATGAGTTGTATATCAGATCCTATTTATAATCTTTCATCACGAATAAATTTTTTTGTAAAGTTAGAAATAGAAATGTTGGGGTACGGTAGACCCCATTCCAGTGGACCGATTTTGATCATCAACGAATTCAATCTTTTCCTTGACCTCTAGAACGTGTGTACCAAATTTGAAAGCTTTATTTCAAAAAAAGAAAATGTTGGCGTTACGTCATAATTCGTCGAGAATCGTCCAGAAATGCAATAAAAATTTTCAAAATTTTTTTCAGGAATACATATCTTCCTCACTTTTGGTGAGGAAGTAATTAACGAAATTGTTTATTTTTTTTATCACATTACATCAATAAACAGAACATTAATAATCCTGTCGTTATTAGGAAAGCCGTAGGAAATTTAATTTTACGACAAAGAAAATGTAGGGAGGCAGAAGGCTTTCATTTTGAAAATAAGTTATAAGGTTTTATGTTCTGTGAATTTGTTGTTTATAATGTTCTGTTTATTGATGTATTGTGATAAAAAATAAATAATTTCGTTAATTTTTAAATGTAGTTCCACAATTTATTATCAGAATTTGAGAAAAATGTATACAGACTGATTTTTCACAGAAACCTCAGAAATAAAAATAACTTAATCCGATGTTGAAATTATTTATTTTTGATTATTTACTTCATATTAATCATGCATGAAATCACAAAATTTTGTATAACAAATATTTTAGTTTGAATAAGAGAGGAAAATGTAATTTTATAAATTTATTTTGTGCAGACCTTCGATTTTGGCGAAAATTGATCGCTTATTTAAAATTCGCTCAAAGTGTGGCAAAACAACAAAATACATGTTTTCGAACATTTTTGTATGTAGTTTCATAATTCAGTATTAGAATTTAAAAATCACGTACACAGGGTGAATTTTTTCATAGGAGCCCTAAAAATAAAAATTAGTTGAGCCGGCCCTGGAATTTTCTGTCAATTAATAGTATATTATATACCCACAATACGAGCTGATTCTAGTGATTAGTTTAAAAGATATTACCTTAAGAAGTATTGGCAAAACTCATAAATCACCCTGTCGATCAATAAAAAAAGGCTCAGGCTTTTTTCAATAGTAATTTCTAATTCACCTAAGTGAACTCTATCTACCATAACATTTTGTCCCTTTCCTCGTGAATCACCCTGTATAAATACAGAATGTTCTTCGCAGAAAACGTTAATTCTATGTATAAAAAAACATATAGCATATGATAGCTGTCAATTAAAAGAAAATAACCTTTGAGACTGCGAAAATGACGATTCTTAACCAGTTTTTGTCAACAATATAATCACTTGTTCCATAAATATAATATTTACAAAGCTATTGACATTTTGCACAGTTCGTTTCCCTCCTTGTATATCTGCACGTTGCTTCTGTCTCTTGTGAGATTCCGTTTAGTGATTTTCTTGGACAGGCAGGATTATCCGCAATCGGAAACGCCCGTGGGTAGTTTGGGCAGCCTAGATATTTAATTTCCTACAAGTAGGTTGCACTGATTGGAATTAAATTTCAATCGTCTACGCTGCTTGCTTCTGCTTTGGGATTTAATGTCGCCGGAGAATCACGTACGGTAGTAAAAAAATATTTTAAACGAATTCTTTGGATTTATTACCCAGTACGAATCAGAAACATTAGACGTTAGGATGGAGGAAAAGGTTTAAGGGTTTATGTACCAATAAAGACACAAAATAATGCTAAGATTGAAATCTGAGAATAACAGACTTTACGCTCCGTACTAAAATTCACATTGAATTTTAATGGTAGACTGTAAGTTAATTAACTCATATAAGCAATTCTTCAAAAATATACATGGTTTATACCGCTGTGACTCAACTTTGCACAAAATGCTTAATTGGTTCAATTTTATTTTCCCGGGGTACATTTTTTACATCTATCTCCATAATTTCGCATTGTAAGAGGGGTCAAAAGTCACATAATTTTAAATTCCACTGAAGTATTTTTACTTGAAATGTCACAGGGCGTTCCTTCCATGTTCTTCAACGTTGACGATATTAACCTTCCTCAAATGGTTGTTTTTTATCAGTAGTTAATTTATTTCTTTTGCGATCCTTTTTTTGTTAAAGAACTGAATTCCCCCAAATTATTCCTTGTACTAATAGTTCATTTTCCCAGTCAGGCATTTTCTTGAGATGACCTCCTTGTTTTCGATCAGTTTCACCATTAGCTAGACTCCATTAAAAGGGTGCCTACCGACTGTGTCAATTATTGTTAGAGTACGGTTTGTTTGAGTTGCCTTACAAACAATGTAATATACTTATTATAGAGTCCACGTTGACAAAAACACATATTCAGTTTAATACGTTCAATATGATATGAAATTTTACGTATGATCCACGGATGCGTCACCTGCTTCATGCCAATAAAGATCAACCAAGAAACTGGTGTATCGATCACATTTGTGTCCTGACTGACAATAATCCGGTCAAAGAACCTATAGACATTTCAATTTACTATAATTCGCATAGAGCTGAATATTGGTACAGGTTTTAGGTATACTATTACAAATAAAGTATCAAAAATCTCCACCGCAACGGTAAAGAATTTATATAAAAAAATTTGAAAATTAATCGCCATTTTTCAATATGGCGGCCGTAGCACAGCTTCGATTTTAGGGGACTTTTAGTATATTTATTAGGATGGCAAGTGGAACATCTCCACCAAATTTCTTGTTTGTGCTAATTTTTCCGAGGTAAAAAATTATTTTTCCTGCACTATGTGAGGTAGTGTACTTGGCGCATTTTTTTTAACGTGGTCCCCGGTAGGCATACTCCACGATCTATTGTGATTTAGTTTTATTAAATAATATTTTATTAACTAAAAAATGGTACTATTGGAAATGATTAAAGTGGCACGAATTATTGTTGATTTTGGGAAAATTTTAGTTTGACTGATAATCTTTAAATGCTACTTTAACAGTAATGTCTTCTTCGCTTTCTTCTTCTTCTTACTGGATATCTGTAAATTGTTCGAAGAAAGATGCATCAGTTGTCTCCTCATCGATATCATAAAAATCCTCATCTGTTGTATTTAATTCAATATTGGAGCGAGACTGGCCTTGACAATTGGTAGATGCTGGTAAACAAAATAATCCGACATGTTTACAGCCACAGTTTGCACTACAACCCTTTTTTGCAGTTGCAAAAAATGGTGTTAAGTAAGAAGTTTTTCTGGAGCAGGTGGGAGTAAATTTTGAATTGGCTCCAAAGTATTATCTATTAATTTCCAACCCCAGTCTCTGGGTCCAGTTGATTGCCTAGCCACACTTGAACTTGAACACGCTCGATATAAGTGTTGATAAGCAGAAGCAGATGTTAGAGGAAGACAAGATAGTTGTACTCTTTTATTAATAATAATAATAACTTTGAAGAAGAAAAACAACAAAGGTCTTGTTCCCACAAAATTCTTTTTTATTGCAACCGGTTTCGTGATCAATACATTACATCACATCATCAGGCTACAAGACTACAAATAGGAAAAATTTTTTTACGTAAAATACTATAACAATCCAAATATTACATTAATATAATATGTTAAGAATTTCATCAAATGTAGATAGTTAAATTTAATTAAAACAAGTAAAACTATTACGATAATATCAAATATTGTTTTATGTATAAAAAATATATGTTTGTAAATAAGATAAAAAAGTTATTAACAAAAGATACTAAAGAGATTAAAAAAAACAATGAAATTGTGAATATAAAATAAGTTAAAATAGAAAAATATACTTACATTTCTATAAATACCAAAGGTTTGTCAGTATAAGCATTACTGAAAAATTTATTTAAAAAACTAATAAATATTATGTAAAACTACATGTACTTGGATTTATTTAATGTCATTAATTAATTTTAAATTAATCAAAATTAAAAACACAAAAGACAATGTACGAGGACAAACAGATTAAAATTTAAAATAAAATAATGTCCTTAACACCGTACAAAAAGGAACTAAATGAAACAAATGTTCTAGAATATCGAAAATTTATAAAAACCCTTGTAACGACCTCTATAGGAACGTAAGCATATATAGCAGATTAATAAAACGAAAACAACGTACAATCTTAATCGAAGTAAGGATACTTATCAATAGATGGCGCAAGTTATGCACAACAGAAAGCTGCAAAATATCGAATAAATAATTGACGTCATATGATACCTATATTAGACAAAAAACAGATAAAATATTTAAAATGGAAGACAAGCACACGGGAATCCAAAACGTTAATACAAATCCTAGAACAAAACTGAGAAGGTGAGTGAAGATTGAAAATTTAACTGTGAATTAAGTGAGACAGAATTAGGGTTTTTTATTTCTCTAAGAATTTCCAAACTTTCCAAATTGTTAAGCAAACTACCTCTTCCTGCTAAGTGTAAAATTTTTATATCGTTATTATAAATATAATTATTATCTTTAAGGTGTTTAGCAAAATGGGAAAAACCAGAGGATGAATGTGTACAACGTAAGTGCTCTTTAAGTCTCATCTTAAAACACATAAACGTACAGCCTACGTACGTAGCGTTGCAAGAGTCACAAGACAACTTGTATACTCCACATCTATCCAATGGATCTACTTTGTCTTCGTTATTTGAAAGAAGTCTTTCTATAGAATTTGTTGATTTGAACGAAATATGAAATTTATCTTTGAAGCAATTAGAAATTTTATATGAAACCGGACCAATGAAAGACAATGAACGATAAGGAAGACTTTCATTTACAACAATTGAAGGGTTATGTATATAAGCTGAATTTTGACTAATTCTATTCTGTTTATTATTCAATAATTTATCTATTAATGCAATATCATAATTATTAGTAGAGGCAATCTTCTTAATAATGGAACGATCTTTAGAAAAAGATTCAGAAGATAAAATAAAGGTATTGTCAATAATCTATGTATATCTATTGAAAGCAGCAAGTTTATGTGTAAAAGGATGTAAAGAGTAATTATCGATTACTACACCTGTATGTGTAGGTTTTCCATAAATGCCAAATAAATGTTTATTTTCTGATAGAGTAATTGTTAAATATAAGAAATTTATTGAACGGTTACCATATTGAATTTCTAACGTGAACTTAATGGAATCATGTATAGACTTGACATACAACAAAAAGTCTTTGAATTGTTCTATTGTACCTGACCATATAAGATTAAAATATCATCCACGTAACGATGATAATATTGTAACAAATTGGTTATTATGTAAAATATATCGAGATTCTAATGAATGCATAAAAATATCAGCTAATATAGGAGATAAAGGGCTACCCATAGCTAATCCTGTTTTTTGAATATATGTTTCATTATTAAAATTAAAAAAGTTTTGTTCTAAACAAATATTTAACAAATTGAAATTATCCAAAATTTCTGTATCAGAATAATCACTGTCGAAAAGTTTTTCATTAATAAGGGAAGAAACCTCATCAGTAGGAACATTAGTGAATAGATTAGCAACATCTAAAGAAATTAAAATATTATTATCATTCATTACAATATTTTTAATCTTATTAATTAAATCTAAATTATTATTGACTGTATATGAAAATTGTCCTTCAAAAAGATTTAAAAAAAAATTATTTAACCATTTAGAGAGGTTATAGGTAGGTGAATTATTAAAGGCTACAACAGGTCTAATAGGAATTTCTGAAAAATTATTAGATTTATGAATTTTTAAAAGACCATACATTCTGGGAATCAATGTATAGTCTGGATAAAGATTATATAACATTTTTTTGTCAAAGAAACTATCATTATTTTCCAAAACTGTTTTAACTTTATTAATAAAAGTGGAAATATTTATATTTGATTTTTCAAAATTGTTATCTGTAATAAATTGGAAAACTATTGAAATTTATTATTGACTAACGGATTAAATTTGAAACCTTTGTTTAAAAGTGTAAGTTCATCATTAGTAAAAGAAGTATTAGAATAATTGATAAAAGACTTATGAAAATTATGGTTAATTTGTATATTAGAATTATTGTTTTGGTTATTAGAATTATTATTTAGCACAAGTAGCTATTACATATATACACTTACAGTTACATAGAATATACACGTCTGGCCACTCAGTTGTTTTGGATACAGTTAAGTAAGTTGCACCAACTCCCCTAACAATTTCGACTCCGCCCCATAATCACGTTCGTCCGAGACGGAGCGCCGACCGTCGACCCTTTCTATTCAGGGGAGATATGTGCAACTTACTGAACTGTATCCGAAACAACTGTGTGGCCAGACGTGTATATAACATAGAGTATAACATAGTAAACATAGTAATGTATACACACAATATATCCATTACTACCACTACAAATAATATATTTATATTTATACAATTTACATTTACATTTTTGGCCACTAAATATTGCGTTAAATATAATATAATAAAATAAATACATAGCAATAGGTCTATTACATAAATTAATATTAATTATTCATGAATTTATACACATGTTTTTTAAATAGAAAGGCATTTTTTATATTCAACCGTTCCCTTGTCGTATATGGAGGATTTTGTTTTCGTTAAATTGGAGGATTTGATATTTATGTGATTTCTTTGCCTTGTAATAATAAAATTGTATATATCCCACCCGATGTTGAACATTTGCTGACAAATATATAGGTAGCAAATTATTGTGGAGTTTGTATAAAAATATCAGGCCTTGCTCCAAAAAAAAAAATTGACTACCTCACGGGTGATGCAGAAACGTGTGCATATTACGTAGAGTCCGATTTTTTAGCATACGTAGGATCGGTGGGGATTTTTGATATTTTATTTGTAATAATGTACCTAAGACCTGTACCAATATTCAGCTCTATGCGAATTATTGTACACTTACCATTACTTTTTGTCTACTTCGACTGGATTACAAGGGTAGTTCCTTTAAAACAAAAATAAATTCTTTACTAAGAGCTAATGGCAATCAACAATTTCATTTGATTTTTTCGGTAAAATTTAATATACGTAAGTTATTGTACCGGAAGAAGTTCGTTTCGATTAAGAGATCAAAAATTGATTGCTAAATGTTCAGTCATATGTATAGAATCAGCATTTAAATTATTATGCAAGAATGCATGTTATTTCAAATATGTTTTCAATCAAAATTACATAAACCATGTATACGATAATTGCATTAATTTAAAAATATCGTTGTTATTCTGTTGTCTTCTGGTACACATTTTTATGCAAAATTAAATTCTCTGTAAGATATTTCAAATGATATTTGACATTTGTTTCAGTATTTCTTAGATATGAATATAATACGTTAACTACTTTTCGAGATAAAACCGAAACTATACGAAACTGGTTCTTAAAACCTACTTGATAATTAATTAACAATAAGTATTTTGCTATTGTGGGAGGTTAATACCAACAACTATTTTTCGTTTGCTTGATCATCATATCATAGGATGCCTAGCGATTCCCTAGGGTCATATTCTTCACATATGCAGGAACGTCCCTCGGGTAGCTGTGAAACCCCGTAGGGTTAATAAGTCGAAAGGGCAGCAATTTAAAACTCTCCAGTTTCTGCTACACCTTTTTGCAATGTTCTCTTGTTTTCAGCCGTACCCATATAGTCCCTTTTCGCCTGTGTATCTCGACTAAATTCTAACATGATATACGAGTATAGGTGTAAGTTCTGAATTTCAACAATTTGATATTTTATAAATTATACATTTTATATAGCACCAGAGATATAAAATAATAATTAGGAAAGACCTGTGACTTATTTCTCAGGAATGATAATAATAATAAATAGGAATAATCTGCTCTTTATCCTATACGACGTCATTGTTAGTTTGGTGAATATTTAAATATTTTTCGTATACTGGGTGTGGCAATTCAGTTGACAATCGCGAACTTGAAAATAAAGCATTTTAGGGAACAGAAGTTCCATCTTTTCAGAAGCGGGATCTAATATGGTTATAATATTTTTAAATATGGTGAAGGACTTCAAGACCATTTGAAGGTCAACTAGCAAAATGGTAGAAACAAAAGTAATTTATTCTTTAGCGCAAAATATGAATCTGTAAAAAAGTAGGGATTTATACTAAAAAAAAAACAAAGTTGACCTTCAAATGGCCTTGAAATCTCTAATCAAATGAAAACAAATTATACCATTAGATCCTGCTTTTGAAATTATGAAACTTCTACCTGAAACATTTTTTTCTAAAATACTTTATTTTCAAGTTATTCGCCAGTCAAATTAAATGTCCCACCCAGAATAAATATTTTTGTCAATTTTGACTACAACGTGCTGAAATTATTAATTAAGTTTCTATTACACACTAGGAAATCGAATCATGCAACTGTATATCGAGTCCTTAAGTACACCAAATAAAAATATAGTTTCATATTCAAGCTATTCAACACTATACAGACAGATATAATGAATTGGTTATATCTGCAAATTTCACCACTCCTCAATCGTTAAATTAAAAAGTTGTATTATGGCAGAACGAACGTGCTGTCTGTTTCAAATTGATACTCGACCATTACTTCATGGCAAAAGTCCCTAGAACAAAACATCTGTGATCGTTATACGCCGAGAATACAATTTCCCGGAAATGGAATTTCCTATTTTAGCCAGATATAGAATTACTTAGATGCTAGTTGGAACAATAACCGTGTTTACTGCCCAGTCCGCAACAAAAATGATTACAATGAAATTGTCGATATCGAACTAATGCAGTTATTTTTAGAGTAGGAGCGGTAATAGGAAATTACATAATGAATTCTCTTGAAAACTCGAAGAAAATTAAACGAGTTTAATTAATAAACTGTTTTTTTGCAACTTTATTAGATTAGCTTTCCAACTAGAGTAAATTTTTATCGATCTGACGTAAGCTTTCACGAACAGTTGTAATTAAATTCCACCAGTAGTACGTTTTACACTGTAATTAATTTCAAATACAATTATTTTCGTCTGCAGCTATTTGGTTTTATTCTTATCAAGCAAATTTCAAACTAATGTTCTAGACTGAATCAAATTTGACTTAACACTAGGGCTAAATATATTAATTTTTTAATGAGCAAGGATGTATATTCTGTAATGAATACGGATCTTATTTTGGAATATATTTAAAAGGAGACTTTGGAATGTAAATTGGACTTTCATTTAAAATAAAGATTGCATGTAATTACTCTAAATAGAAAGCTGTCATTAATCTGTTTTTGTCTTAGGACAAGATAAATAAACCTCTTGATCTGCGAATAATCAATATTCTTACACGGAATGTATTTATGACAGATTCCTTTCTTATTTAGTATTTCAAGAAAAAGACTGAATTTTGCATATTTATTATGTCAGCTCATTAATTTAAAAACATTCACCATCGCTTCTATCATATTTTAAACCCTTCTCCCTCTCCCTCCTCCTCCTCTTCCTCTTCCTCTTCCTCTTCCTCTTCCTCTTCCTCTTCCTCTTCCTCTTCCTCTTCCTCTTCCTCTTCCTCTTCCTCTTCCTCTTCCTCTTCCTCTTCCTCTTCCTCTTCCTCTTCCTCTTCCTCTTCCTCTTCCTCTTCCTCTTCCTCTTCCTCTTCCTCTTCCTCTTCCTCTTCCTCTTCCTCTTCCTCTTCCTCTTCCTCTTCCTCTTCCTCTTCCTCTTCCTCTTCCTCTTCCTCTTCCTCTTCCTCTTCCTCTTCCTCTTCCTCTTCCTCTTCCTCTTCCTCTTCCTCTTCCTCTTCCTCTTCCTCTTCCTCTTCCTCTTCCTCTTCCTCTTCCTCTTCCTCTTCCTCTTCCTCTTCCTCTTCCTCTTCCTCTTCCTCTTCCTCTTCCTCTTCCTCTTCCTCTTCCTCTTCCTCTTCCTCTTCCTCTTCCTCTTCCTCTTCCTCTTCCTCTTCCTCTTCCTCTTCCTCTTCCTCTTCCTCTTCCTCTTCCTCTTCCTCTTCCTCTTCCTCTTCCTCTTCCTCTTCCTCTTCCTCTTCCTCTTCCTCTTCCTCTTCCTCTTCCTCTTCCTCTTCCTCTTCCTCTTCCTCTTCCTCTTCCTCTTCCTCTTCCTCTTCCTCTTCCTCTTCCTCTTCCTCTTCCTCTTCCTCTTCCTCTTCCTCTTCCTCTTCCTCTTCCTCTTCCTCTTCCTCTTCCTCTTCCTCTTCCTCTTCCTCTTCCTCTTCCTCTTCCTCTTCCTCTTCCTCTTCCTCTTCCTATTTTATACTATGATATGTTTTATTTTGTTCTTTTATGGTATGTCCTGTTTCGTTCCCTCATTTGATTCCAATCCATGACATTCGTCTTCTTCATCTTATTTCTCATCCTCTTTCTAGCCCTCCTCTCCTTTCCCTTTCTATCTTTTTTATACTGTGCCATGTCAATGTTCTTTTATGGAATATTCTGTTCCTGATTCTATTCCTTCTCATTACATTCTATTCCATTATATTCCATTTTAATACACTCAACTCCATTTTATTTCATTCTACTCCAATGTTTTTCATAGCTTTCTTTCATTCTATTCCATTCTATTCCATTCTATTCCATTCTATTCCATTCTATTCCATTCTATTCCATTCTATTCCATTATATTCCATTCTATTCCATTCTATTCCATTCTATTCCATTCTATTCCATTCTATTCCATTCTATTCCATTCTATTCCATTCTATTCCATTCTATTCCATTCTATTCCATTCTATTCCATTCTATTCCATTCTATTCCATTCTATTCCATTCTATTCCATTCTATTCCATTCTATTCCATTCTATTCCATTCTATTCCATTCTATTCCATTCTATTCCATTCTATTCCATTCTATTCCATTCTATTCCATTCTATTCCATTCTATTCCATTCTATTCCATTCTATTCCATTCTATTCCATTCTATTCCATTCTATTCCATTCTATTCCATTCTATTCCATGTTGTCCCATTTTATTTCAATCTCTATCCGTTTCTATTCCATTCCATTCCATTCCATTCCATTTTATTTTATGCGATAAGTCTACCTTCTTCCATATGCCAGTTGCGAATCTCATTTTTCTAAACAATCATGTCCTACATAGGACCATTTAGGATTTTTCTCACAAAAATGAGTCATATGAAGTGTACACACTATATGAAACATTAACCTTTTCATATTCCCTGTACTCTGGGTCTCGTGGATGCAGAGAATTTTATAATTCCAATTCTGCACTACAGGGATTTGACATTATTTGTCTAAACAATTAAAACAGCGAATTGGTCGTAAACTTGCAAAACTTAGCGGCATTCCTTATATAAGTATATAAACTCATTGTACCAAATAGCCTGTACTATTTTTGGGTCAGCGTATATGGGAGTATTTGGGTCCATCACACAGATCATTAGTGGAGAATAGAAGCAACTCTAGCAGAACAGTGTACGCCATTTACCCTTATAGACTCCTTTGCCAAATTATTAAACTAATTGGTTTAGTGTTCAGTTCGCCGCTTAGTGCGTAAAAAGCCTTTCACATTTTATTGAGGATGAAGTAGGTTGTCAAGTTTTAAAAGGTGATCGGTGACATTAAACTTTAATGCTCACGTACGCAGGTACTCGGAATTAATTCTAATTTATAGTATCAAAGCCTCCAGTCTCATGAATTTGTTAAAATTATATCGGGGAAGGCCTAAATAATCCCTTTACAGATTTACCTGGTGTTTTAAAAAATACGATTTTGTAAATCTACTTAAAAATGTTATTTCCTTGCACTTGGAATTTTAAATCTAAATAAATGCCAAATAAAGGGTCTCAGGTTAAAAACAACGAATTCCTAATATTTAACTTCATGTTTTTTTTTACATAATAGACTTCACTTATGTCAACGTATGTATTACTAACTATAACACATTTCCCATTTAGCCACAATAATGATTTGACTGCCTATAATATGAAGGGCCTAAGCGATGAGTCATTTATAATTTATAATAAACGCGTACCTAAAGCTCACAAAGAATCCTCACCTAGTTTAACAGCAGGAAATTAACTATTTGGCTCTAATTGCTATCCCTTCCGTAGTTTTGTGAGGCTGAATAAAATGGACTTTGTACCTACCTATAAAATATAAAGCACTGTAAAATATGGAATCTAATTTAACTTTAAAACTTTAAAAATTCTGTTTTAGACTGTGCAACTTTTCGTTGGTGTTCAAATGGTTTTCAGTTTTCAGTAGGTATACATACATTCCTCTAAAAAATGCTTCAAGAGCAGTTATAAAATGTTATTCTATTTTTTTTTTTAAATAAAGCTACTTGGTAGTCATATGATTGTACGGTGCGAATTGTTTCCTGGCGAATTCGCCATAATTTTAAATTATCGATTTGAAAACTTATAATAAATTAATCACAGTAGAAAATCTAACTCAACACTTTGTTGCATATTTTTAATTTGTATAGATAAGACTATGATATGAGGTAATAAAGGGCCCTGCCGAGTGATTTTAATACAAGATTATACTAAGTAGCTGCAATGAATTTCCTCAAAGAAAGAGACAATGACGCAATATTAGGCGACAAATGTTATTTCAGCAGCAATGGCGCGTTAATCGGGGCAATTTTCATTACAATGTAGGAAAGCCTTTTTGGATTAGTTAGCAAGGACGTTTTAGACAAGTTAAGGCTAAAACGAGGAGACAAAGATGTAGCTTTTTAATCAGAATTTACAAATGAAGCAGAACAGGGCTTCAGCATGTAATGCCACAATTAATGAATTAAGTTCCTTCCTAGGTTTGGTTTTATATTACATCCAGTACAATAATTGTTTGTTATTGCTTGCAATAAATATTCTCCAAGAGCTTATTTATTACCATAAGTATTCTTGAATAAGTAAGTAGTCCAAGATAATCTAAAAAAAAAAATCTGAATTTTTTTTTGATTTCCATTTTTTCCAAATTGCTTCTGGTGTTAGAAATACCGCATTCGGAAGAAATTGTCTAAGAAGAAACAATTTTAAATGAATGTGAATGAGTAAAACTAACCTTTAAGTTCCATTTTGGAAGATGTTCTTCATTACCTTCAGCATACTTTCGAAAATAATTATATTACTTTTCGTTTTGCAATAATTTTTCTTAACTAATATTTATTGTTTAGAAAATAAGAAATTTATCATGCGTAGAAATTTTAGTGATGATAATATTCAAATCTTTCATAATTTTCGGCATAGTGAAAATTGGTATAACACGCTTACTTAAAACTGTCCAAATACGGCACTTGAATGCTTTTATAATACCTTATATCATTATTTTGATATCAGTTTTCCTATTAAAAAATTCTCACTAAATAAAAAACCTAAAGTTAAGAACTGGATGACTGATGAACTATTAAGTAGTTCTAAAAAACAGAGTAACACTCTACAGTGATCTTGCTAAGAAATATCCTATTTTTAGTAATTTAAATAAATATTTGCATAAACACTACAGGCACCAGTTAGAGATAGCTAAGAAGAAGTTTCATGATACACAGATTCGTAACTCGAATAACAAAGCAAAGGCTATGTGGAGTGCTATTAGAAAAATTCAAGGTAATAGTAATATTAGTGAGAATTGTGTGAAATTACAGGATGAGGAAGTAGCTAACGGTTTTAATTTACACTTTACTACAATTTCAAATGAAAATACTGTATTACGTGATTATGATTTCCTCATGTCAAATATACCATTTTCTGGACAGTCATGTTTCCTACCTCCTGTTTCCGAGCAAGATGTTATTTCCCTATTAGATACACTAAAATCATCGAACTCCTGTGGTTTCGATAGTATCTCTAACAACCTCCTAAGGAAAAGTAAACATTTGATCTGCAGCCCATTAGCTGATATTATAAATCTTTGTTTTGAGAAAGGTATCTTTCCAACAAAGCTAAAATTAGAGATTGTTCAACCTTTGTATAAAAAAGGTGACAAAAATTTATACGAAAATTATAGAGCGATAAGTCTTCTATCTAGTGTGTCAAAAGTAATTGAGTTAGCTATCAAAAAACCTCTCACATCCTTTTTGTATCATGTTTTATATGTTTATTCTAACATATAAATTGATTGTATAGAAATAAATACATCATGGTAAAATTATAGTTCTGAACTGTCTCTTTATTTATTTCTAATCTATGTAGTGGTTTTGAACTAGGTATTGCATTTTCTTTAATTCTTATACTATATTTTTCAGGAAATTTACCTATACCTTTAAAAACCTTTTCATATTTAACTATCATTTTTTCTTTAAAATTTTCTATTATATTATTAATTTCTCGTTTTAATAAATTTAACTTTTCTATACCAGAAATTCCTATTATTGGATTATTATTTGTTTCAGTAATAATAAATTTATCAATTATTGATTTATTATTTAAATTTATATTGAAATTTATTTCATCTATTACTTTAATCTGAAAACCTCCATAAGCTTCTAATCTAATATTACCCTTTTTAAGTTGATATTTTTTATTATTGAAATTTTCTATTTGTTTCAGAAAATTCAAACGTCCCAACATGGCTTTACCAAAAATAGAAGTACTGAGACTGCCTTATATGCTTTTCATCACAGAATAATTAATGCTCTAGATAAGAAGAAATGTGTGCTTGGGTTATTTATATATCTCTCCCGAGCTTTTGATTGCGTCGACCATCGGCTATTGAAAGCCAAACTATGCAGATATGGCATACGAGGCATTTCTTTAAATCTGTTATCCTCATATCTCAGTGACAGACAACAAATAGTACAATTAGCTAATAGTGTTTCCAGTAAACCTCGTGATGTAATTCAGGGTGTACCTCAAGGCTCTATATTGGGTCCCCTCCTCTTCATAGTTTTTGCGAATGACTTAGTTCTCTGCTTAAATAAAATACCTATAATGTTTTAACAATCTGTTATGCTGATGATACCAATATTCTTATAGTGGAAGACAATTTAGAACAGTTAAAGAGTACCACTGAAGAAGTATATCGTATAATAATTGAGTGGTCGGACAAAAACAATTTATTTTTAAATAAAAGCAAAACCACATCAATGTTATTTAGTTTAAAAAGAAACGCAAATCCTTTAGTTTTTTCTGGAAATACTCAAATATCTCCTAAAGCAACTACAAAAATGTTGGGCATCACCCTTGATATGCATTTACAGTGGAATCCGCACATAGAAACAATTTGTGGAAAACTAAGAAACAGCTGTTACGGGTTAAAATTTTTGTCGAATCATTGTAGTACCGATATTTTAATTACTCTTTATTATGCCAATTTTCATTCATGCATAAAATATGGTATAATTAATTGGGGACATAATACCCAAGTAAATAGGGTTTTCTTGCTGCAAAAATATGCAATACGTATAATTGCACGTCTAAGCAGTCGTGAGACTTGTCGTAATGCTTTCAGAGGCCTTAAGATTTTGACTTTAGCAAGTATTTATATTCTTGAAACCTGTATCTATGTATTTAAATACAGGTCTTTGTTTGCAACTACTCAATTAGAACACGGATATGAGACACGGAATAAAGACCAAATTCATTCTAATTGTCACCGAACGGCAATGTTTCAAAAAAGTTTTATATATAATGGTTGTAAATTTTATAATTCACTAACCAATGAAATTAGATCATCTCCAAACATACAAATTTTTAAATCGAAACTCAAAAGCTTCCTTGTACATAAAGTGTGTTATACTTTAGATGAGTTCTTTATTTAATTATGATGGTGTGTATTTTTTTTTTAAATGTTATATATATATTTTATGTATAATGTATTCTATTTTTCTATTTATCTACTAGTTTGTTATTTCTGTGTTCTATACTAAATTAATGTTAAGTTTTTAATGTTCTTTGCCTGTTACTTGTAATGTATAGAATAGTATTAAGGATATGACGCATTCTACATTTTGTGTGTCTTTGTATACATTTAAATGTTGAAATAAAGTACTACTACTACTACTACTACTACTACTATTCCTTATGTAGCAAACGTTGTAAAATTATTGAGGACAGTGATCTACTAAACACTACACGAATAATTTTTTTTAAATTGGTATGATTTTTATTATTAATTTCGTTTTTGTTATAAATGCTATATTTTATTAAACATTATAATTTTATTTACGAAATATCTCATAAATATAATGCGCAATTTTTTATTTAAATTTTTAACTTTAGTGGTTCTATGAAACAGCTTTCCAGAGGACCACTTCATAATTTCCACTATAAATTCTGGAAAGAAAAAATATCCGATACCTATTGGTATAACTACAACTGTTTTTAAAGGTCAAATTTCTAAGTTCTATGAAATACATTCTGTTGAAATAAAACTATTGTCAATTTTTTTTCATCCCTGGAATTCATGGTTTTCGAAACATCTTGTATAGGCAATATTTACTAAAAAATAATATAATATAAAAGTAAATGCTGGATAAATGTAGTGGCTTCTTTAAAAAATTGTGTAAACCCTTCGGGGTATCGAAATACCCCACGATAACTTTAGTATAACTATTAAACACGATGTAGCACTTAAGAGGGAAAAGTTATTTAAAAAAATCAATATATCACTGTAGAACAACAAATATTTTTATTTATAATAACTTTACTGAAACCAGTTTCAGTAAAGCCTGATTAAAAGCAACAACACTAGTTGCTCTTCGTCAAACAAAAAAACAAGCTTCATACAGTTGCCTGAATTCGCACAAATTCTCCCTGCATTTAGTGGATCGTTTATTACTGATGATACTTTATGTGGGAGGTGGCCATACATTTAGAAATGATAGACACATATACGGGTGTCCCGAAATAACGTGAAATGCTCTTAAGGGTAGACTCCTCATAAAAAAATTAGTATACTCTTTATATACAGTAAGGTCAAGGAAAACGGCCTCCTTGAGCCACTACCTCCTCAAAGGGGGGCACTAAAAAGTTATTTTTTTTTCTCGAAAAAATTATTGCGGAATGAAATTCGGCAGGACTTTGTACTTATGAAAGATCTTCTTTTCAATGTATTTTTGATTTTCTACTTACTTTTTAAATAATTTAAATAAACATTGAACAACCCCTATTGACTTTTCAGTCAGAAGTTTTAAACAAATGAAATTTTTTTTAAATTAAAATTGTTTTAGAAATCGACATATATTTTACTACCTTCATCTTTTTTGAAAACTTATCGTAAATCTCACCAGTTTCAAATAAAAATATATTTTCTGACTCCTTGTATAATAACATTTTCTGTTACGGATACAAAAAAATAAGTACCTAGGCGTGTGTCACTGCGACCATAATGTCATATTACTGTCATGAATAAAATCTACCAAATACGATAAATCTTCGCGAAATATGTATTCAGGATAACTGATATAATTTATATAAAATTGATTTATTATCATCAGATCATTTTTTATCACTAAATGCCCAAATAATACAGAACCGGATAAAATATTTTCTCATCATCCATTGAAAAATCTTTGCGTGCAGCATTTGAAACTTTTGAAAGCATGGGATGAAGTCAGAAAATATTTTTTTATTTGAAACTGGTGAGATTTACGATAATTTTCGAAGAGAGATAAAAGTGGTAAAATACATGTCGTTTTCTGAAACAATTTTAATTTTAAAAAAATTTTCATCTCTGACTGAAAAATCAATAGGGGTTGTTTATTTAACTTATTTAAAAGGTAAATAGAAAATTAAAAATGCATTGAAAAAAGACCTTCCATAAGTGCAAAGTCCTGCCGGAATTTTATTTTGTTAACTATAGTCACTTTCGAGAAAAAAAATCACTTTTAAGTGCCCCCTCCCCCCCCTTTGAGGAGGTTTAGTGGTTCAAGGAGGCCGATTTCGACCTTACTGTATATTAAAGACTATACTTATTTTTTGATGAGGAATCTACCCTTAAGAGGTTTCACGTTATGTCGGGACACCCTGCATAATGTCCATGTTACAATAGGGAATCGAATCCTAGAGGCCTAGTGAAAGATAAATAATGTTGCATCTTATAATTCATTTAATTATCGCTATTACTTTTTTTGCATGGCATTTTTGTGTTTTTGATAAAAATCTATGTCACTACTGACTACTCCCAGGTAGAACACGCCGATATTGATTTAATATTGTTAAAATGTTGGCGCAATGTAAAATAGACAATATTGGATCAATAAAAAATGAGAATATTTCGCTATATTGACTCAATAATGGTTAAATTTTATTGGGAGATATTTAAAAACTGTATTATAAAATATTTAATTCAAATATAAACCAATCTTTAAAATTAAATATTGACCTAACATTTAATATACACTTTGGGCATTAGAACAAAGTAGTAAAACTATATTGGCAACATATTAAATTTAAATATTGACAAACTCAAAATAGGCGATATCGAACTTGAACTTTTTTTCTGGAAATCTGCACATTTTCGAGAAAAAAGCTTAAGATTATATTCTTATTTTATCTTTTAGGGTTTGCTTTACTTTTTTATTACCTATGACAGGTATTAAAAGATCAAATTTTATAACTCAAATTATGGGTTAATTAGATATTAATAATATTTTTTTAAATCTTCGTCACCTAGTAGGTCCTCAATTTTTATCTTAAGATTCAGTTATACCGGACAAAGACATTTACATTTTTACGTAATAAGCCACCACTGTCATTGGAGATTGCACTTCGAGAACTTTAAACTAATATATGTTTTCAACAAAATGGAGCTTTAATATATAATGTTGCAGGAGATTTAACACATAATGTTGTTACCGAGATAATTTTCTTAAAAGACAATATCCTAACGAATCGATTGGGACACGTGGATAGAGAAGTCCCCTAGATCCGCAGAACTTACTCTAGAAGCTACTAAAAAATAAAATGCGCGAGACCATCTAGGAACAGAACATCTGAGGCGAAAAATAGAAAAGGCTTGTGTAAACCTTGATAATAAAACATTATTTGGAATAACGTATTAAAGAGATTACAATTATATTTTGATTACAATTGTTAATCAGTTGACTTTCTGTTATTGTGTAGTTTAATATAAATATTAGTTACAAGTTCAAAATTTAAGCATTTCCATATCTTAATTACGTTTCAAAACCTGGTATATCATTACGCGGTTTATAATATAAAATATAAACCTTCTACTAGTGGCGTATTCAAACAAAGGTGATGGTGGACAAAGAACTTGAGTTCTTTCGGACTGATCCCATAGTTAGTTCTCTATTATGAAGGAGAGAAGTAAAAATTCCTCAATATATTTTTAACGTCTCATTTATATTAAGTTTCTGATAAAGTTAAATGAAGCCATTTCACCACTTAATCAAGACACACAAACATAATACAACCAATCCCTAGGACTAGGCATTTAGCAAACTTTGAACAGCCCCGAACCTCTCACCGCGATCTAGTTCACGGAACTAACGTCTCTATTATTTAATTTAACATATTGTTAATGACAAAGCCTAAAACCATCATCAGCGTAATTTGGGTAGAATTAGAAATAGTTTTAAATGCTTAAATTCGTTAAAAGTAGATAAGGAAAAAAGTAATTCAGGACAATTAATTTAATTATACTTATGTAAAGTATAGGTAGATTAGTATGAAATTTTCAACTAGTGCAATATACCTCGAAAAAGAAACATAATGTAATTTGTTTTAGAGTAATTGCTACTCATCAGCGTAGCGTAGCCGAAATAATAGATCTGTATGCATTGTTTCATTTTCTTGGCCAATGACACTAGCCGAAATATTTGATATCATTTAACTCCACTAAATAAATTATCGTTATTTTATTTATAATTGTCTAGGTAGAAATAGGTGGACACTATGTGCTCATTGATATTATAGTAGGAGAATCCTCGACAAGGATTTTCGACCTCATCACGACACGTGGATTTTATTTTTTTCCAAAAGTTCATGTTAATATGAGAAAAAAGTCTATTGCGACTGACGTCAACATCTCGTTACTAAAGGGGTGACAAAAATTATCGGAAATGTAAAAAAATGGGTCATAATCGTTATTCAATTATCCGAATTTGGCCGCGGATGGATATTAAGTTCGGTCGAAAAAATCCTTCGGGAAGGGGAGCAAGGACCCCCGGAAAAGTACAGTTTTTCGGCAAAATCGACCTTTTTAAAAAGTTTATATCTCGGCTAATAACGGAGATGGACCTAAAAAAAGAGTTCTTCATTTTTCCTTCTTCTTGCCCGACGTCCGGGTCCGGATCCTCTAAATCCAAAGGGAAAGGCTGTAACGCGTTACTAAAGATGTTTGAAAAACCGCTAAAATCCGACAAAATCGCCTCTTTTCAAAAATTCATAACTTTCTTAGGAGGCAATATAGTGAAAAACGACCTGCTTCAGGATTTTCTAAATTACATCTAGTTTTCGAAAAAAATACGCCGGTCCATGGCGAAAGAGGGGAGAGTTATTAAGCTCGGCCCAGACATGTGTTCGGAGAAATTTGAAAAATTGAAGAAAATTGCGAAAACACGAAATCTTTAAATGCTATTTCCAAACAAAAAATCGTAGCCGTGCCGCCATTCTGGTAAGAAATCCAAGGTAGAGAGTCCAACTTAGAACTACATCGTTAATCGCAAGGTCTCGCTGCGATTTTCGAGGCAGTAGGAGCGAACGAAAAAGTGAAATTTTGAGATTTTGACAAAAATTTTAAAGTTGGATTAAAATTTGCAAATTTCTTGAAGCGGTCATTATTCTCGCATCTCTTCCTAATCTCACAAATTTTACGCAATCCTCCGGCACGGGGTATTCAAACCTTAATAACTTTCTTAATACTCGAAGGATCGCTACAAAATATATCTTAAAAAATTTCCCCGACACGAAGACGCCAATAAAATGCGACGCCCCGCGCCGAAACTCGCCCGGAAAAAAGCCTTGAGGCGGCAAAGTAGATACACAAAAAACTCACACAAAATTAGAGCGAGTAATTTTTTGTTACCGACTGAAGATAATTTTCACCCTTTCCGCAACGTCCTGGGACTTTCCTTTATAAATTACTAGTTTCTTTTTACTCGAACTAAACATTTTTCATGAAATTACCCGTGTCGTGATAATTTGTCAGAATTTTAGTAGATTGCACGAAGATACGAATTGAGTACTAAGTACTGTAGATTATAATATTATATCGTCAGTCCATTCATTAAACACCATAAAAGTTTATTCAACTGTAATTATAACAATACAAATCCTAAGTACAAAATAAAACGTTTTGAATCTAATATTCTTGTAACCATTATTGCGAAGTGAAATATATTCTAATATTTCTTTTGATAAAAATTAAGGTCATTTAGTTTAATAGTGTTTGAAATGGCTGTCTACCATGAAATTATGAGAATTGTGAGAACTTGAAAACTGTTTTACAAATATAATCGTTTCGTTAATATTGTTAAATTTTATAAACCCCTAATTTATCTATATCTTTCCATTTCATCTCGCCCACTGAAATCATTTCTTCACCTATAATTATACTTATTAGTAAAACAGATACAAAATGAATGCTTTGAACCTAATATTCTTGTTTTCATTATTGGGAATTGAATATACTAAATATTTTCAAAACATAATCTTACCCATTTCTGATGATAAAAAAATTAATTGCGTTAGCAAATATTTAGAATAGTTGCCTTCATTAAATTAATGAGCTCGTTAATAGTTCATTTTATTTTTACCATCATGCTTACATAAGCACTAACGAGTTTTGTATACCATTGATAGTAATTGGCTTTTAACATAATTTATTTTCTCTTTTTCGTTACAAAGGAAACCAAATATACAAAATATCCCATTATCTTTTCTGTTTGAGAAGTCTTGTATTCAATTTAGAAATATTCCAAACATTGTATGTTTCCATCAATATTTGTAAAATCACGAGTCAAACCGTTAAGGCTTTCTAGTATTATTTTATGATGGTGATAAAGTTATAAATTATTACATTGACCTCACATTCTGTAGTATACAGTTAAATTACGTTAGAATACTTTAAAAAAACTAAATTCGTTGAAAGTGGATAAAATTAAAGCAAAAATTAATTCGGGACAATTAGTTTAGTGTTGTTCGGAGTGTCGAGTAAATTTAATAATGGAAATCGTCAGCTCATTCCCTAGACACCCTAAAAGTTTCTTCAACTGTAATTACTTCAATAAAATAAAGTGAAACGCTTTGAAACTAATACTCATATAACTATTATTGAGAATTAAATACACTTTAATAGTGTAGTTGAAGATATAAGATGATATCTTCACTATTTCTTGTGAGAAAAAACAATTGCATTAAGTATATTTAGAATAGTTGCCTGTGATTAAGTTAATGAAGCCATTTGTTTAAAATATGTTTTTTTTTTATTTTTACCATCATAAGCATTAACGAATTTATCTGTTCTATTTTTGATGAGCTTCCTGTTCGTTTTAGTAATTCTCCAAATTGTATATTTTCAATAATATCTGCAAAATTAAGAGTCAAATCTTTACGACTTCCCACTATTATTTTATGATGCACCATGCAGCACGTCTGGTGATAAAGTTATAAATTATTACACTACCTATATGGGATTTACATTGTGACTGCAGTTTACAGTGAGAAACACTCTTAAAATACTTTTGGATAATTAAATTCGTTAAAACTGGATAAAATTAAAGCAAAAAGTAATTGGGGACAATTAGTTTAATGTTCGGAGTGTCGAGTAAAATTAATAATGGAAATCGTCAGCTCATTCCCTAGAGACACCCTAAAAGTTTCTTCATCTGAAATTACCTCAATAAAACAGACCGTACAGAGTGAAATGCTTTGACACTAATACTCTTGTCACTATTATTGGGAATTAAATACACTTTAGTGTAGTTAATAATGTGATCAACCTACTTCTTGCGAATACGTAAAATAGTTGATGAAATTAATGAGGTGTTTAAAATATGTTTCTTCTATTCTTATCGTACATAATTTTTACAAAATTACCAAAGAATTGTCAGTGCTTACATAAACACTGATGGATAGGGAAATTAGGTCGATGTTAAATAAGTGTTTAAAAAATATTTACTAATTCGTAAAACTGTATTAAAGCCTTTAATATAATTTATTTCTGTTTATTTCGTTACGTAAGGAGACAAAGATATAACATATTCTTTCGGTTGTGTTGAATAAAATAAAGTAAATCGTCAGTTTTAGAACTAAAATTATATAAAAAAAATAGATAAATTTAATGTTTACAATGGTTGGTAAATACCATGAAATAAATGAGCTTTTTAATATTTAAAATAAGTCTTTTTTATTTTTATGTAATTTTTCCTAAATTTTCAATGAGGTACCAGTGCCTACTAAAGCACTGAGGAGCTTTATATCCCACCGATGGTAATTGACTTTACGACTTTACGTTAAATAATATGTATTTTAAAAAGCATTTACGAGTTTTTAAAATGATTAATTTTTTTTTATTTCATACGGAAGGAAATGTACAAAAGTATTTTATTTTCTGACGAGCTTCCTATTCGATTTAACGTTCCAGACGATGTATAGGTTCAACAATATCTGCAGAATTAATAGTCACAATATACAGATATTTTCCAATATTATTTTATAACGGAACATACGAGTCTCCCTGGCACCATATTTATAAATTATAGTATTATATCACATTAGTACTTACATAACTTGTGATGTCAATCAGTATTGAGTATTCAAATTTTACAGTGAAAAACTCCAATTAAATAGTTTGAAATAACTAAATTCGCTAAAAGTGACTAAAACAAAGGCAAAAAGTAATTCGGGACGATTAGTTTAATGTTATCGAGTAAATTTTATAATGGAAATCGTCAGCTTATTCCCTGGAGACTCCCTAAAAGTTTCTTTAACTGCAATTACGTCAACAAAGCGGACCGTACAGAGTGGAACGCTAATATTCTTTTATTGGAAAATGAATACACTAAATAGTGTGGTTAAAAATATAATCTTGGCCTATTCTTGTGGCAAAAAACAATTAAATCTGTTTTGATACTATTTGAAATGATTGCCTTTCATTGAATTGTTAAATTCATTAATATTTATATTAATTCTTTTATTTTTATCAATACATAATTTTGTACAAAATTTCCAATAGGATGCCAGTACTTAAACCATTACCTAATATCCAACGTAATTATTTGGCTTAATATGGAAATTAGTCCGACGTTAAGTAGCTGATTAAAGCAACATACCAGCATTTAAATTAATTTACCTTATTTTTTTATTGCATGAGAAAACAAACGAGCAAAATATTTTACTGCCTCTTTTTCATTTTTAATATACTACTGCTATTACTTACATTCAGAAATGTTTCGAATATTGCACCTACCTATATATTATGCAAAAATGTCTGCAGGATTAAAAGTATTGTTGCCTAAAGTTGTATCTTATGGTCGACCATATATCTAGCGATAAAGTTATAAATTATTACATCATACAATTTGTTATCCCACAAAACGTAGTAAATATTCAAACTTAACAGTGAAAAAACCCGCTTCATTCTGCTAAAAGATTTAAATGAACCACATGAGTCTCAAAAAGTTATATTTTATATCATGAATAAACATATTCGTACTATTGAGCGAGCGCCGAGAGATTGCCGTGCTACAGCAATATCCATGCTTTGTGCCTGGAGCTTTTTCAACGGATCATTACGAGCGTGTGAAAATCCACCCGGACATAGTCAGTTCATTTCAATTTTGTCTAAACACCACTCTCTAATGACGTCATCGACCCAAAATACTGGATGAATGAATATTATGGAACAGTTACATTTGATTGTCAATTATGTCAATTATATTATATAATATAATTAAAATTGCTATACAGGGTGTTCCTTAAGTATGTACAATAAATTTTACAAACTATTATTTGAGTGATTTTAAGACAGAAAGTTCATATAAACATGGGTCCGAAAATCCTTCGTTTTCAAGATACAGGGTGTTAAACTTTTTTAAAAAATTTGGTTTTTCGTAAATAACTTAAATATCCGTTACCCAAATTTGTTAGAATTTGGCAACGTTATTTGTAGTGTTAAGGGGCTAATTGCGCACTAACTTGCCAAAATTTATTAAGTCCAGTGGCGTCCCGAGCGGCAACTTAACGACTTTAATTAAAATTGCTATACAGGGTGTTAATTAAGTATGTACAATAAATTTAACAAACGATTATTTGAGTGATTTTAAGACAGAAAGTTCATATAAACATGGATCCGAAAATCCTTCGTTTTCAAGATACAGGGTGTTAAACTTTTTAAAAAAATTTGGTTTTTCGTAAATAACTTAAATATCCGTTACCCAAATTTGTTAGAATTTGGCAACGTTATTTGTAGTGTTAAGGGGCTAATTACGCACTAACTTGGCAAAATTTATTAAGTCCAGTGGCGTCCCGAGCGACAACTTAACGACTATTACTTAATTACTTATTAATTACTTTAGTAAAATTCGTTAGTTTAGATGTTAAGAAATGTATTTAAATTAGTGTTTATTTGTTGTTGTTGTTACATATAATTAATAAAAAATTATAAAAAATGATAATGTCCAAGAGATACGTTTCCCCATGTTTCCTCTGTGTGTTCCAGGGATATGCAATTAATTGAATTTAATTTTTTCTCTCGAAAACTTAGCAAAATCCGAAAAAAATGCAAGAGACATAAACGTTGTATTTTTAGCTCTTTAAACCAAAAAAAAATATATAAAAATTACAAAATAGTCAGTGGCGTAGGTACATTTTTTTGTCAAAAATATTTGTTAAGGTGCTGCTCAGGGCGCCACTGGACTTAATAAATTTTATTAAGTTAGTGCGTAATTAGCCCCTTAACACTACAAATAACATTACCAAATTACAACAAATTTGGGTAACGGATATTCAAGATATTTACGAAAAACTAAATTTTCTGTCTTAAAATCACTCAAATAATCGTCTGTTAAATTTATTGTACATACTTAATGAACACCCTGTATATTTATTAGAAGTACTTAGGAATGACTCCTTTACATATTTAAAAAATGTTTACTTGTAAGAAAGCCAACCTAAATTAAAAAATCATTAGCATGAATCGTTATATTATACATTTTATACGATGGTGTCTCAGAAAAACAATTGCAATTAAGTTTCGTTGAAAATTGAACTTGATCAACTTTCAAGTTTAACGTGATTTACAAAATCTGCAAAGGGATAGAAATAAAGAAAAGTTTTTAAAATGTTCAAACTTTTATTAAGCTGAGTAACAAGGCCTGTAAACTGTTTTTTTATTATTATTTTTCATTAAAAAGCTGAGTAGCCCCAACAATAAGAAACGATTGTTTTCTTCTGCAGCCATTTTAGAGAGAGAAGCTATATCAGGAGGTTCTTTGGCTCTCTCGCCAGAGACAGGTGACCTGCTGATATAGCGTTCTCTCGCTATTGTTTCGATCACCTCTCGCTGAAACGCAACTCACACACATTCTGAACGAAGTGTATAAATATCGATTTTCAGCTTTTCCTGATACCTATAACTTTTTTCTATTTTATAAACCCCCAAATTCAACTCGGGCAGAAAAGTTTTTAAACCCACAGATTTGTCCACATACTATCAAAAATGCATTCCGACATTTTTTACTCATCAAAATATCAACAAAAAAAACGTCCCCGACCACCCCCACAATCGCCTCGTCAATTCCCTTAAAAATTACAAGCGACCAAGTCTCAAAACACCAAATTTCACACAAATATAAATTTTTAACTTTTCCTACTAATATTTATAATTTTTTTCCCACTTTTCAAACTCTAAATCCAACTATGCCAAAAATTCTTAAAAATCTACAGATTCTCCCACATACTGCCAAAAACGCAACTCGATACTTTTTCTCACCAAAACTTCAGCACGAAACAAAATTTTCACCCCGACTTTCCCTCGATCAAACCCTCACCACATCCGTTATTCTCTAGAAAATTACAATCGGCCCGTAAAATGTTTCAAAACACCGAATCTCACACAAATATCGATTTTCAGCTTTTTCCGATAATTATAAATTTTTCCTATTTTTCAACCAAATTCACTTCAGAAAATCCTTAATAATCTTAATAATCCACATATTGCCAAAAACGCAATTCGATACTTTCTGCTCATCAAAACATCAACAAAAAAAATCACCCCCGACCACCCCCACCATATCAATCCGGATTCTCTTAAAAATTACAGTCGACCAGTAAATGTCTCAAAACACCGAATTTCACACAAACATAAATTTTCAGCTTTTTCTAATAATTATGACGTTTTCTTTTTTCAACCCCCCAAACCCAACTCGGCCAAAAAATTCTTAAAAACTAACAGACTCATCCACATACTGCCAAAAACGTAACTTACACTTACTTTTTATCACTGAAACTTCATCACGAAAAAATAAATTTTATTCCCGACCGAACCACCCCCTTTCCCCAAGCACATCCCGTATTCTCTTAATAATTACAATCGACCCCTAAAAAGTCTCAAAACACCGAACTTCACACAAATATCGATTTTCAGCTTTTTCCAATAATTATTATAACTTTTTCCCATTTTTCAACTCACAAATCCAATTCTGCCAGAAAATTTTGAACAACCCACGATTCATCCACATAGTGCTAAAACCCAGATCGACATTTTTTGCTCATCAAAACATGAACAAAAAAAAACGTACCTCAGCTTTGCACCCCTGTAACTTCATCCCTGTACTTCACAGACTCCAAACCCAGCCCGTACGATGAGCGCTGGTTCATCCTCTTTCCAACTAGACTAGACTAGACTAGACTAGAAAATCAAATTTGGATCTTTCAAAAACCAAATGCCTATCCTATGTAGCTATTTATTATAAATAAATTGCATTAGGAAACAGCGTCGTTCTAAATACACATTGCACAAAGCACTGGATTACACTCGAAATTATGGAATATGTTCCCTTACGAACTAATTATGTTACCCTTGAATATATTATTAAGCTTGTATCTAGAGAATGGTCCGTTCCGCGTGATATTATGTTGTGCCTGGCTCTTTTTGAGCGATTCATTATTAAATGCTTTTAACCAAACCAAAATTACGCCTATTCATCTCATTTGTATAGTAGCAATTCCAAATATAAATGGTTTTAAAGAAATAGGTAATAATTTGAATTTTTGTGACGGCTTACATTCCAAATAGGACTACAGAGAATATATTTGTACGCGAAAGTTTCTGCCGAGAAACCGCTTGAGTTTATTTAATAAAAGAAACCCCAATGCCGCAGGTCGAGAGATCTTATTAAATAATTGAAAGCAGCTTCGAAAGGCTGCGAGATTGAGTGCGTTAAAGGGCGAAATGTCAAATAACTTTTGTTGTCCGAATGCTATTATATTAGTTCCAAAAATAAATGACAATAATTGCCCACTTTTATAAATTCTATTGATTCGTTTGAAACAGTTACAGAAATATAATATTACCAAATACTTGCTATTCCCGTAGGATCACCAAAACGTAGATTGTGCATTGAAACACCAAAGACTACTTTATTAACTTACGAACTAATTACACAAATAACTACTTAATTAGCAATCATTAAGCATAAACATGAATAAGATATTTACATGTTTAGTGTTTACTGAGTTAGTGCTGACTAAAACTTTTAGCAATACTAAAACAAACTACCTCTCATTTATTTTGAATGCGAACATTTAAATCGAAATGAAAGTTCTTCATCATGTAAAGTGGCTTTTCCGATTGAAAATGTTACAGAGGTGTACAATCCCAAAATATGACGAACTGAAGCGGAAATTTACAGAGGATTCACTTTCCTTAAACAAGGAAACCATTTGTGAATATATTTCATATTAATATACGTGTCTCTAATAAAGTTGAACAGTTGTAATATATAGTACACTTTACATGTTTTAGTAAATTTTTTCGTACAAAGTACATAATTTCAACTTAAAATGATGAGAAGTTGGCAGATATTTAGGGAAAATCTAGGATTTTACGTTGCAATCCTGTTACTTGTATGAAAAAATGTACTAAAACATGTAAGGTGTCACACAGCCTTTATAAATACGATGGGGTTGCTTTATTTACAAAAATAGATATTAAATTTAAACAATTCGAATTAACGTGAAAATTTGTGTAGCAAAATTTACTATTTTAATATACAGATTCTGTTGGCGATATACACTCAACCAAACTTATATGGAATCACCCATTTTCTCCTATTTAATCAAATTTAAAGAAAAGAGAAATTGATGGAAAATAAATAGAGGTGTATGCAAACCACTTTTATTGAAAAAATAAACAACTTTTTAAATAAGTTCTGTAATAAACACGAAACATAAAACGTATCTGTTTCTCAAACAAAAACTTTAAAGTTATAGGGAATTTAAGAAACAAATAATCATTTTTTGTTAATTTAATAATCAGCGTTGCCACCTCTAGCCTCAAGACATGCGCGAATTCGACGAGGCATGCTTTCGATTAGGTTATTAATATTTTCTTGGGGAAGATTTTCCCATTCTTCTAAAGCTGCTTGAATCAGTTGGTCTGTGTTGCTAGGGTTATTGACTCGAGCTCTAATCCTTCTTTTAATCATATCCCATAAGTGTTCTATGGGATTAAGGTCAGGTAAACAACTAGGCCATTGTAAAACAGTCACACCTTCTGTTTCCAAAAAATTTGTGGCGACTCTGCCTGTATGAGGAGGTGCATTATCGTGCATAAATAAAAAATTTTCGCCAAAAGCTCCTCTCCAGTTTCTTACTATGGGTCCTAGAATTAAATCAACATACCTAGGACCCGTTAAGTTTTGTCTTATGGGAAGTAAAGGAGTCTTCTCATCCATCATAATTCCACCCCAAAACATTACAGTTCCACCTTTATATTTGAGGACAGATTTGGCAACAGCGAGTCTAGCTTGTCTCCCACGACCTCTCAAAACTCGAATTCGCCGGTCGTCTGAACGAAAGCCAATTCTGGTTTCATCTGAAAATAAGACATTTCGCCAGTCTTCTATAGTCCACTTTTGACGCTCCAAACACCATTGTAAACGGTCAATTTTATGTTGTCTTGATAGTTCGGGAACCCTTAACTGTCTTCTGCTAAATTATCCTCGAGCTCGAAGCCTTTTCCTGATCGTTTCAACTGAAACGCTAATACCCGTAACTTGCAAATGTTGCCTTTAAAGCTCGGGATGAGATACACTCGGATTTCTTCTTGCTATTTGAACTAGAAATCGGTCCTGCTTTTCAGTAGTAACTTTTCCACGACTTCTTCTTGATCGATTTTTTAAGGTTCCCAATTCTGGAAACCTTGAATAGGTTTTCCCCTACCGTCCTTGCAATTTCTCTTTGTGACATTCCCTGTTCTAACAGAGTAATAATGTTTCCCCTCTGCACGTCTGATAACCACACATAAGGCATTTTTTCAAAAATTTTCACACAGAAACAATTTATAACCGAACTACGATTTTACATGTGTACATCAAAATCACCACTGTAATAGCAAATTTCATCAACTTGGAATGAACCTACTTGTTATTGTTAGTAAACACATTCATCTTTTTATACGCATATCACTTTTTGTAGGAAAAAAATTGTTTGCCGGGGATTCCATATAAATTTGGTTGTGTGTATTGTTTTAAAAGCCATCACTTTTAATTTGGTTTTTTCCTTTTTGATAAATATGAGAAATTAGTACTACTAGATAATTTTAATACATATTTTAAAAGCAATTCAACATATTATTTGTGTGTTTAAGTTTAGTGACATATTTTGAGCTGAAAATTTCACACCAGCATTGTCTAAACAATCAGAAGTTTGGTTTTTGTTCCGTTACCATGGCAACCCAGGTATTGTTTTGGAAATACTTTTGTGCTGGGGTATCCTGGAATTATAGTGAAAATTTTTTGACAGTTCTAACAACTAATTAAATTTCGTTATTTCTTGTCATGTGACACAAATCACCCAATCATTTTAACATTATATTGATTATTTCACTCACCTTAAAATTATCACATAATCTGACCAATCACAAACCAAAGTATTACAGCGAAAACATCGACTGTCTTTCGATTCTAATTGGTCTATCAGCGTGGTGTTGTCAACGACGTAACCATGGATACGGATGGCACTTAAGCAAAGTTTGACAGTTTAATAAAAATTAATTATAGAGACAGACGTCAAAGTGAGTCACTTCGGTGCTACTTCAAGTGAAGTTATCAACCAATAAATTTGCTCGTGAAATAGTCTAATAAAATACCACTCGTAATTGAAAGTCTGTCTTTTATTTCTAAACTCAACTGAGTTGCTTGAAAACACCAAGCAACTCAGTTTCGTTAGAAATAAATCGACAGACTTATCGCGAAAATTCAATCTCTTGTGGTATTACTACTGATTATTTCACTCAGAAATTATTAACCAATGAAACTACTACAATTTTTAAATTTGGACCAATGACAGCAGTATTGTATCGATAAATTAACTCCTATATGAAAAAGCCTATTTGACAGTCACGTTTTGTCACTTTGACAGCGATAAAAAAGGTGCATCGTTTTTTATCACCGATAAAAATGCCTGCTCCTCAAAATCAGTGTACATCTAGTAGTCGCACGTCACTTTAAAATCAGTACACCAAACCAAACCATTTATAACAATTGTATTTTTAATAACTGTTCCTTCAAATAATTGTATAAATAAAAATAATTATTGTTGCTGTTCGTTCACATATTCTGTCGTTAATTTATCTTGCCAAAAAACAGTCGAGCTTTTCCTTTATGGATAAATTTCTTTGTAACTCAACATTTTGCCAATGAGTAATTTTGCTCGAAAAACTGACATTTGACAAAATCGCTCGACCTACGGTCTCGCGATTTTTTCATGTCAGTTTTTCTCTTAAAATTACTATTTGGCAAAATTGTTTCGTTACGAAGAGAAATTTATCCGATAAATAAAAAGCTCTTGTGTTTTTACTGTTGATAAAATCATTCTTTATGTCAACTGTCACTTAATACGTTACTTTGACATTTCGTCGTTAAAGATATGTTTTTGTATTTAAATAATTTATTCGTGAAATATTCTCCGCAAATACCATTCGTGCTTGAAAATTTTACCTATACATTTTTTCTCGAGCGATATTGCCAACAGTAATATTACTCGTGTAAATTGGTCACTTTATTATCAAAAATTAAATCCCTCGCGCTAAAGCGCTCGTGATTTAATTAGATAATAAAGTGGCCAATTTACACTCTTAATATTACTAGGCAATATCGCTCTCGAAAAAAATTTATCGATAAAATTTTAAGCACTTATGATATTACATACGAAAATTTTTGGACAGTTACATATAAAAATACGAAAACTTCAAACGCTATGTCCGAATGAGAAACCGCCGCATGGGGAGCGAACGAAAAGTAGGTAGCGATTTTGACGTCTACCGGAAAATTAGCAATTTGTAATTTTTTAACCTAATCTATCATTTTTCTTTCCATTTGATTAAGGTGTGAAATTTTCCTACCACACGTACTTAAATTATGACTGGGAATTTTTTGTTATAACCTCGAAAATAATTTAAAAGCACTATGGAGATTACAAGTGAAAATTGGCTAGTTACTTATTTCTTCTGAGACGGCTTCAATATGTGGTAAAAAATAATCATCATATATTACTATATGCGTATTATTAACTAATATAATATAATAAGTATATCTGGTCTCTTAACAACCCTGGGAAAAATACTATTCCATGGTTTTATTGTATCGTTTTTCATCTGACCACGTATCTATTTTGTCTTGTCTGTGTGATAGTGACATTTTTGTGGTTCTTTATTTTCCTACAAACCTCACATTTTCGGCTCCAGATATCTACATCTTAACAGCTATTTACTCAATGAAATCAATTATACATTTCAACAATCTCGTTAACGTCAGAATGTACTTACACCAGATATTTTATTGTAAATTGCGTGGATTACCTACTAGACTTGCTAACTAACTGAAAATACGTCAAAGTGAATTTGAGAAAATTATTATAATTTTATTGCTTATTTTATCTTATATAAGTGCTATATTTGATTAATATAAGTGCTGAAAATATTTGGTTCTTTAGATATTTTAAAATCACACGAATAAAAAATAAACGTAAAGTTGCAGAACGTGGGAATAAATTCAAGAAACACAGTGCAATACAAATTGGTCTAATTAGTAGATAGCATGATGTAAGTTCATCCATCACTTCGCGCAAAGTGATGATGTATTTGCAACAGGCGCTTAAAGTATGGAGAAATGAATCTTTAACAAAAATAATGGTGTGTCTACTCGTATAGGAACTCTATTATAGATATATGAGGCCATTGGGTGTGCTTGCGAAATTTCAATTTAATTTTCTTTTGTTTTATAGAGCCGAAAAATGTTATTTTTTATTAATATTTCTTTAAGGTTTTAAGGAATTTTCTTAAATAATTTTCGTTTAAAATGAAATCAAGCATTCTTCGAAATTCCTTAAGTTGAGGTTATATCCAATCGAACTGCAAACTGCTACAAATATGTATTAATAGCTTTTATTTTTAACTATGTAAACTCTGCCAAATTATATTCAATTGGATTAATAAATAAATGGAAATGGAGTCGGGTTTCCATTACACTTCAATATATCAACTAGAACAATCGTTTTCATGATTGCATAGCTTGCAATTATTAATCTAAAATACCTTAAGCGATTTTATCTATGGCTGCGAACCCCCTTATGTATATTGTGAGCATGGATATTTTATGTACCATAAGAATACGCTTTAAAAAAAAAGGAAAATTGAAAATCGTAGAAAAAAAGAGAGAGAAAGTTTTATTTATATATATTTTTATATTTGATTAGAGTTTCTTATTCTATTTCAAAATATATAATTTGTATATGTTTCAATTATTGGCTTCTTTAATATTAATTTAAAATATCGGTATTTGAAAAATAACGTCGTCCAAAGACAAGCGCTCTTTCCTTTTTATGAACAGCTACGATTTCTTTTTCAAATATCAGCTCCTCTTTTAAAATAATTATTTTAAAAACAAACTAATACTCTAGCCATATGCAAATATAAATAAAAATGAGATATGAAGTTTTTTGTGCTATTACAATTTTTTGAAAGCAATATATTTTATAAGATATTCTGCAAATTCGCTTTTTATTTTTTTTTCCATAATAACAAGTTTGTAGCCTTATTAGCTCGAAATCTGAGGATAAAAAACGTGAAAAAATTAATAAAGTTGGATTGGTATAAAAGTGACATTGATTTTTGTCACCATTGTCACCTTCACACCTAAATTCACAACGAGATTAATTCCAAGACTTATTGCCAGTTTATTTTATGAAACTCTTCACTGGAATATGTATATTTGTTCAATTGAAATGGAAATATAGTTGATTTGCCTCCTCGCTGACCTACTTTTATAAGATCCGTGTAAGTTACTGCATAAAAGCATTACATAGTGGACCGAAAAATCATTGTGTGAATGATGCAAGAAATTACCACACCCAATATTCTAGTCGAGAATCGCAGATGTCAAAGCCAGTTCATTTTGCCTTAAAAAGTTGGAGTCACGTTAGTATCAGAAGAATAGATAAGATAATTTTTCTAGTGTACCCTAGGTGTATATGTTTATATAAAGTGGAAGGTTGCTATAGGTTCATTAAATAAATCAGTCTTAATGTAAATTAGTATACAGTTCCAAGTCATCATATTTCAACTTTTTCAAAGTAAAATGATCTAGCATATCAAATAGATTTAAGTCGATAGAAGGGCCCTACTTTTACAAATCTTTTAGAAAAAGATTTAAGTAAAACATGGGGTGTATGTAAATTATTTTCAATGCAGCGGATGCAATGTTAAAGCTGTACCCCTAACGTTTCGATCTCTCTTTAATCCTTTCAATAAAAAATTTTCAAAAAAAAAAGATTGGTAAATAAGGTTTTGGTAAGAAGTAATCTATATGTCCTGGTTTGTTTGGGTATAGAGACAACTTTTACTTTCCTCCATTCAGCTTATTGGTGTGTATTTAGAGACAAGAAACATCTGGTGGATGCATACGAAGTGTATGAGTCTCCAATAGTGCAGAATTGGAAACATAACATCGATCCTTGGTCAGTTAAATGGGAGAAAACCCAAATAATCTTGGAGTAGTTCATTGTTTTTTTGACAGTCTTCCAATTTTCAGCAGAGTGAAGTAATATATTTGCTTGGACCAGTCTGATTGATGATGAGGGTATTTGAAGAATAATATATAGTGTAGCTGAGGTGGTGAATCCTACTCCAGAGAAACTCCCCGTGATGTCCTTTGCCTATTGCGAATAGTTTCTTTGGATACCTCCCAATCTTTTCGACTTATTCCTTATTATTCCTTATTGAAGGTTTTCTTCTCCTAATTCTGAACCGGTTGAGTTATTTCTTCCATCAAGGTGTAACATATCCCCTCCTGGCATCATCAGTAGTAAAAACTCTTGTAGCTTACGAACACTGTGATCTACGTGCTTTAGGAGAATCACCCTATTGTTTTGTAAAATAAAACGTGACTAAAAACGTAGGGTTACTTTTACTAGAAAAATTATCCTAAAAGTACAGAGCATAATAAAGCGCACTCCTAAAACTAAGCTGATAATATCGAACGAGTTCTTTCTCTCGATTTCAGGGCTGAGATAAACTATTTATCAATCGTAAGTTAAAATCGTAGACAAGGTAGAACAAACTTTGCAGACATAGTTTATTGGATTCAAGTTTCCCTTCTGTTTGACGTCAGCTAGCTCAGTGAAATGATTAAATTGAATGCGCTTTCAATCGAACTAATGAATTATCTTAAAACAAATATTCCAAGATGTCAGGTTTAGCTCCTTCACCAATAATTCTGCAAGATTTAATCGATGTAACATTAATTAGCTGATACAAAAAGCTAGAATTATTATTAAATTCTCATTTACATCTTATTTAATCCAACTGACATAAAGACCACAATCCCAATAATAAATGCTCATTTTCTTAAATTCACGTGGCGTAGTTGATAGTATTTGCGTGATTGTCTCCTTCTATATCTTCCATCAACTTGTTTAAACTCGCGCAATATATCACTTGATGTATGCCTTTCACGTCCAATGTTATTCTCGCAAAACTAACTTTTTATACTCATAATTTATGATGAAGCTTAACATTTTCTACTCGCGTCACAGAGTTTGCAAATCCTTTGATAAAATGCTTCGTAAAAAATTCATAAAACAGATATAAAAATAACGGAAGCAATGAATAGAAAATAACGAAATAAATACATAAATGAGAAATATTGCTTGAAATAAATTTGAAAACAACTTTCTGTTAATTTATTGCTGCTATTTTGTTGGATAAGAATAATTTTAGCTGTTTTTGAAAATTAATGTCGAATTAAATCAAATTTTATTAAAAATTGCTTTAAATGTAATATATTAACTTATCTGCAGTGAATTGAAATTAATCAATTTACGTATAAATTATTATTTCTATTGTGAATACAGAGCAATGATCAGCTCAGGTCAAAAAATTAGAAAATGCAGAAACCAAAGCAATCAACAAACGATACTAATGAAAATAAAATGTATTCAAATGTAATCTCGTTTCATTTAAACCACAGACAAGTATACGTTCCCTTTTATCCCTGAGATCTTATACTAAAAAACGCTTTAGATTTAGAGGCAAAAGTCAAGTATACTCTCATTAATTTCTTCTTCAAAAAAATTCCAACGTCTCAGCTGGGAAACGAATTCCGTAACCCAGGTGCGCCTCTCAACCAAGCAATCATATAAAGGTATAACTTAGAATTACAAAATTTGTCTCTATAAAACTTGCATAATTTTGCGTTAGTTAATTAAAATATTTTAAGGGCATTTTTTTGTGCATAATATCGAATATTTTGCGGCTCTGTCAATTTTATTAAAACGGCTGTAATGGGAATTTTAAATTACATCACAATTTTTTATTGCGAGTAACATTGGAAGAATTTTAAAGTGTATCGTGAATGAGAACCATTAAATCTAAATTTAAATGTGCAAATGGTGGATAAAGCAGGCAATTTGAATGCGTGGAATAAAACTGGTGTCAGCGTAAATCGACTTGGAAATTTGAGTTTCATGAAGTTCGCAAAACCCATTTAAGTTAACAAATAAGATAGGTGATACATTTATTATCTGATGAGCAATCAGAAGATACTCTTCTTATTTACTTACCCCATCCCAGTGTCATAAATATCTAGTATTATCAAATTCATTTTATTCACACATTAGCAAAATTGTAATAATCCCAAATTTTGTAGAATCTAATCTTTACTAATTAAAATAAAATAAAATATGCTTTTAAAATTTTCATAAAACTTAATTTGCTTCTTTAGCTTTTTAAAAAGTAAATAAGTGTTGTGTTTTAAAAAATTAAATTTTGCATGATAAATAAAATAATCTGTTAACACCGACGATTAATTTAATTTTAAGTTTTACTTGTCTGTGGATGGCGCCAACTTGGTTGGCGAAACGAGCATCGAGTGCACTGTTAGTATTTTAGTGTTACCGAAAACTATGTCGGAGCTACTGTCACACCAAAGGTTTCAACCCTTCCCAGGATGAAGGATATTGAATTAAAATATTACATGAAATAAAAAAATTAATAACCTGATCAAAAAGTAATATCCGAAAAGCACGTTTGTACAAAATTAGAAAACAAGTGCCAGCTGGTTTTAAATTGATTTTTAACCCACTGCACTCTGTAATATTTATACTAGACTATTGTCTAAGATAGAATGACGGGATAAAGAAAGAAGCTCTTACTTTTAACGTTTTTTATAACTGAGAAACCCAAACTATGAGCCGATTTCCAAGCGTCAGAACGTGCGTAAATTGATTAATTTATTATATATAATCCAGACATGGATAAAAGATGTAATATGCAAAAAGTTTAGCTGAAAAGACCAAACAATTTTCCTCTACGCAGCCTAATGTTGTGATAATGAACGCATGTTCTCCATAGAAATGATTAATGTCTGAGAAATGCTATATCATCCGCTAACGTGATATATAATTTATTAAAGATTAATCACATGCACGGTAGCATGTTAGGCTATAACCTGACACAAGCAAACTTGTACGATTAGTATCCGTGGTTGCACTAAGCACCTGTTTACAAGTCAGCACTCTGTAAAGGCTCTGCATATGAAAAGAACTTCGGTTGGAAATGCTCATAATGATAATATACTGGTGTACAGTATGAATGATCAACTTTATTAACACATTATAATTGGAGAACGAATTATTTAAATTTCAATTTGACCACAAGTGAAATATGCCACAAGAGATTATCGAATTCATTGTATCACTCTGACGTAACAAAACAGCCACCAAATGATAAAACTGTCAGCATCTGTAAGCTGTTTGGACGAAGATTTTCAACCAGATAATAACATTACTCTTGGGCACAAGTCAACAACATAAAATTAAACATTTTCCTATTTTCTTTTCAATTTTCAAGTGTTAAGATAAATAAATATAACATCTGTCCCAAATGGAGTGTCGGAGTTAATTTTGAGATAAAACGACACTCTCTAACTAAATACGGAAAATTATGTCTGACAAATAACCACCTCAGCTGCGGCTGCAAATCTTGACCCAGATACAATTTTTGGTCACATATTCTGATCAATTTCATCGATAACGGCGAATTTCGCTCGTGGTGTCAACGACTGTTTGTGAATTATTATTGACCAAGATTTTGTATATCAGAAAATTCCCGAAAAAAATGAAATCCATTTCTCATGGTACGGTAAGTATAGTCATTAGCAGTTACCGCATTTCCAGTCGCTAACTCAAAATCCACAACAAACCGTGACTCATTAAGGATGCATTGACTTCTCATGAATCTGACGAGGATTTCCTGAGCCCTAGATGAGACAATTCTGTTTGTCTATGAATCCGTCAAATTGAAAATGCGCCTTATCGCTAAAGATGATTTTTTTCCCAAATGATAATCAGTACTTCAATAACGACGAATTGAAGCTGGAAATGGTCAGTAGACTTTATTTCTTACGTTAGTTGAATTTGTACGCATGAAGGCACAGGTCTTTCGTGAGTATTCGGTGAAGAAAGTTTCCCGACATGCTCAGTTAGTTGCTGAGAACGATGCCGAATAGATAGATTTTTTTTTAGATTAGATTTATTGATTTCAAATAGACAGTAGTCACAATACAAATTGTTATAAATACAAATTATAAATGTTTCCATGTATTATGTTAATAATTTTATTTATATAAAACTAATTGTTCCTAGACGCCTAAACATAAATGCCTGTGTGCGCTCTATTTAACTATTATAATTATACATAATACATATACCAAACAAAAACAGAAAAGAAATAAAATAAAAAATCATATACTTACTATTTAACATTTGACATATTACGCCGTGATGTGAGTGAGGGAAGAGTGAGATTAAAATAACAAGTTTAGTGAGAGATTTTTAAATAAATGATTTAATAAATGTTACTAAAATTTTCATAATTTTCATGTACGAATGTTTTTAATTCTTTTTTCAACTTTATAAAATTTATGTTATGATTTTGTTTTAATTTTTTTGTTTTTAAAGGTAGGAGATTGAATAATTTTGGACCATAGTAAAAAACAAAGCGTTGTGTGAGTGATTTTGTGTAGAAAGGGAGAAAAATTAATTGATCTTTTTTTTTGTCCTGGTATCATGCCTATGACATATTTCAGTATGAGATAAGGGATTTTTAAACATCCAAAGAAGACAGTGATAAGAAAATAATTTTCTTATAGTAAATAATTTGGTTTCTGTGAATAATAAATTTGAAGAATAACAACTGTTCTTTTTTAACATTATTTTTAATATAGTTTTTTTAGTTACATTAAGATTTTTCAAGGAATTATCATACGTTCCACCCCATATTACTATGCAATAGTTTAATATTGCTTCCGCTAAAGCTCTATATAGGATTAATAAATTTTTCCGACTTAATATGTCACGTAGTAAATAAAATTTATGAAATAATTTCCTAAGTCTCCGATTTAGATAATCTACATGATTTTTCCACTTTAGATGGTGGTCCACCATGACACCGAGGTACTTGATATTATTTGCTTTTTTAATAAATGGACAATCACAATTTTGTATTTCGCTACAGGAATTGTTATGAATAAACAGAGTATCCTGATATGGTTGACCATCCTCTGTGATGGAGAAGGTTAAAAATTTAGTTTTTTCTATATTGAGACTTAGGAGATTAATGTTTAGCCAATTTTTTATATTTTTTATAGACCTCTCTGCGTTCCTATATACATCGGACCAGGTGTCACCTACGAACATAACAGCAGTGTCATCAGCATATGATATTATTTCTGCATTAATTTGTAGTTTTAATAAATTGTTAATGTAAATTAAGAATAATATTGGCCATACCACTGTCCCCTGGGGAACACCCCTGGTGACAGTTAAGGGGTCACTATTAGTTTCATTTATTTTGACACACTGCTGCCTGTTGTATAAATAACTTCTAAATACATTTAAGGTTATGCCTCTTATATCAATTATTTCTAGTTTAGACAACAATATTTCATGATCTATAGTGTCAAATGCTTTTTGTAAATCTAGAAATAGAGCAAGGCATTTTTTATTTGCGCTTATTCCATTTCTAATCTCTTTAGTTAATTTAGTTATTGCATTTTCTGTTGAATTATTTTTTCTAAACCCGAACTGATTGTCGGATAATATTTTATGGCGGGTTAGATGTTCTGTTAGTCTACTTTTTAAGCAGTATTCAAAAAGTTTAGAAAAGTTATTTATTACAGATATTGGCCGATAATTTGTTGTTAGATGCTTATCTCCTGATTTATATATAGGTGTTACGATAGATTCCTTAAAGTGTTTCGGTATTTTACCTTTTAAAAATATTAAATTAAATATATGAACTAAGGGATTTAATAGCGATGTATGAAATTTTTTTATGAACACTGTCGAAATTCCATCTGGTCCTGAAGCTGCACTATTTTTCAAATTACTAATGTGTGTAATAAGTTCATTTTGATTTACCGGACCCAAAAATAAAGTGTCCTTTATAGGTTGTTGTAATTGTGGTAGTGTAATATTATCACTTGATATATTTTTAGACATATCATTTGCAACATTAATAAAAAAATCGTTAAATAAATTTGATTTTGTTTAATTTTTTACCATTCTTATCTTTATATTGTTCAATATTTCTTTTCGGTTCGCTATTTGTCGCCTTATTAATAATATTCCATATTTTTTTATAATTGTTATTTGCATCTGTTATTTCATTTTTATAATAATCATTTTTAGTACATCTAATAATATTTTTTAACATATTTCTATAATTTTTATATTCAGTGTGTAGTTCATCGTTATAATATTGCAATAATCGTTTTTTCAACTGATCTCTATATCTTATAGAATTTAAAATGGCTGTGGTGATCCAGGGTTTAAGCTTAGTAGTTATATTGTTTAGTTTTTTAATATAAGTACTTATTTTAATATTTAATTGCAATTTATTTATAAAATATTCATAGGTAATTTCAGGGTCATTTGTCTGAAGAACATCGTCCCAAGTTTCATTTAATAACCATTTCTGTATCTTATTAAAATTTAATATTTTAATGTTTTTATATTTAGTTTGAGATTTATTTAAAGTATTTGTTTTTGATGTTATTGACAAAGCTATAGTAAAATGATCAGTTAAGAATGTATGAAAAACCATACAATTAATTTTAAGTTGTTTTTTAATATTTTTTTTACACTAATGAACAAATGGTCTAATATACTGCAATTTTCTTTACTTTGTCTTGTAGTTCATTTATGTATGAAATAAATCCAAATTGTCCCAAAGTACACAAGTAAGAATTTACAATAGGATCTTCTCTGTTTAATAAATTAATATTTAAATCTCCAACGTACACCTCAATATCATTTTTGGGTAGAGTAGAATAATAATTGTCAATGTCATTTATATACTGAGCTACTTCGATAGAGGGGGGTCTATAAGATGCAGTTATACCATAGCTTTTATCGTTAATTTGAAATAAAATTCTAATTAGTTTAGTTTGACTTAAATGAATAATATTCATCTTACTATCCAAATTACTTCGCACATATACTACCACTCCATCACTTTTATTAAATTCGGATTGATTATAAAACAATTTGAAATTTGGTATGTGTAAATTACTAGTTACTTCTTCAAGTTTCCAAGTTTCAGATAAAATTATTAGATCTAAATAAATAAGTAACTCATCAAAATTTTTCTTTAGACTCCTTATGTTAAAGTGAATAATGTTTAAATATCTCTCACCATTTAATTTATCCGAACCATCACAAATATTTGAAAATATCTTAGTTGTAATCAGATGTTCTCAGGTTTTCAGCCAAATGTTCACTCATCGTAACAGTATTCTACGGGACTGTGCACCACTTTGATACACACGAGGTGTTGCGTATCCATTACCTACCCAGTTTCCTTAAATTTCGCAACCAATTCGCAATAGTTGACTTACTTGGTGCACTTTCTCGACCAAAATTTCTACGGAGTTTGCGAACCGTTCCTGAAAGACTTCCATCGGATTTTTAATGCGCTTTAACCATAATAATGCGCTGTTCCTTCGTATAGCGCTCCATATTGCTACTGGGGAGATGGCATACGTCAAAGTATCAGGGATGCTAAGAGATATTCTGTGATGCTAACCGCAAAACGAGAAAATGGCGCGAAATTGAAATCCGACACTCAATTAGGGATACTCTTGCTTGTCGATACAGCTTTATATCGGTGTGGCGTTACTGAATTCATTTTTTATCGAAGCTATACTATCATCAAAAACATAAATATGATTACTGCTACATTTTTTTAGTTACAGCATATTCTGGATTATTTCATAATAAAGAGTGGCTCAAAGTGTAGTTTGCAATCTGAATAATTTTTTACGACTGATTTTGGAAATCGGGGTTCTGACGTAAATGTTGATTTTCCATTACTAGCAAACCACGTCCGGCTCATATTTAAAATAACAAAGCACAAGTAAGATGCACAAATAAAGAAGCAGGAACATCAACGAAAAGAGGTCCTGTGAAGTTCTGAAGAGTTTTCTCGACCATATTTAAGACATATTTTAAAGATGTAACTGTATAAGTAAACCACTGACGAAACGAAAATTATAAATCAAACACTAATTGTGGAAAATCGATTACTGAAAAGCATTATCAATCACGAAAACTACATCATAAACCCAACTAGAAGAAAAAATCGCAGATCTACAAATCCATAAACATGTAAACATTTCATATTAAAACATTGGTTCTTTTTATTCCTCTTCTTCTTCTTCTTCTTCTTCTTCTTCTTCTTCATCATCATCTTCTTCTTCTTCTTCTTCTTCTTCTTCTTCGCCTTCTTCTTCGTCTTCTTCTTCATCATCTTATGATTCTTCTTCTTCAGCTTCTGCTTCTTCTTGTTCTGCTTCTTCTTCTTCATATTGTTCTTCTTTTTTTATTGTTAATCAGGTAACCACATCAAACAACGGTCTTATGTCGTTAAACGCAATGAATCCGATACAACAAAACAAACATAACCAAGCAAAACCAAAAATCGTGAAAAGCAAAAAAAATTTAGCGCATAAATAAAAAACAAGTATCATATGATATAAAGGAAGCCCAGATAAAACTGCGTAGGATGGAATCATTCAGCTGGGAAAAAATGAAAATGCAGAAAATGTACAGCAAGTAATTGATGCCATGGAAAAGCTGACAAACAAATCAAAAAGATTATAGCCAAAAAAACTGATTCAGAAACCAAATTTAAGGCAATTAACCAAAAAGATATGCATTGGTTATATGCATTAAAATTCAGACCACAACTTAGCTGAAGATTTAGAAAATTATTTAAATCTATCCTGGTAACTGATGAAATCATTGTATAAAGAAACTAACGAGAAATCTGCAAGAGGCCCAATTTAATTCTCTTAAAATTTTTGGGCACATCTCTTTCCATTAATATGTGCCTCCCTTGACATTCAAGAAAATGCCGTTGATTACAAACAAAAATCTTGCATGGTTTTCGAGTTACTAAAGGTTGCCCGTTTTCAAAAAATCACCCGGTATATAAACGTTTGTTGACGCACGTGGTGGCACTGCAAACTTATCTACTTTACTTCTAATTGGCTTCAGCGGTTTTAAGTATCTTGCGGTTTGCCTTATTCATTCGGCGATTCCTGAATAAATGTGAACAATTTACTGGAGCTAAAAGTTTTGCGGCATTATCATATATATTCCATTTCTACCAGAGCAGCATTCGAATATTAAATATCTCTCAAGAACGTTCCTTTTTTTTATGTGACAGTATTCCTATCGAAAGAGTTTCAGTATCTGAAATGTGATATACTATTATGTAAATCTGAGGACTTATTGAGATACAATGAAAAATAACTTGGCCGATATTGAAGTAACATTCGTTTTTGCCATAAAATTTGTTTGGCCATTAATAACAGAATTATTTTTCAATTTTCATCTCATTTTACTGGGTACTCAAACAAAATCTCAAGCTTATAAAATCTATATGTATGCAATTTATTATATGTATAATATATTACATCCGTTTATGCCGAAACAAAATACGTGTAATGTAATCCATTTCTTTCTATACCGCTTATCGATTCAATATCCCAGTGCTAATTCTTTATTTTCATCTAGCTTTCTATAGTAAAGTGTCACTAGGCTTCAGAACGTAAGACACTTATTTTTAGAACATTAGCGATATAAGTGGACCTAATGGCCTCAATATTTTCACAGCACACATTACTATACAGTGTTTTTTCAGTCAACAAAGCGTCACAACGTTGTCGATATAAAAGCTTCAATATTAACCTGTTAATTGAGAAAAATGAGTAAACGAACTCCAAACATTTAAGAACAAATATATCTGTCTATGCCTCACTTAGATAGTTAATTAATCACATAAGAACTACATAGTTGTGGGGATGTATTATTGTAATTGAAGCCGCTTACCGTCTAAATTAAGTTAGAACTTTTGCTCTTTTAATGTTCCTAATGCCTTAAAATTGTTCCAATTAATGGTCATAAGTAATTAATCGTATATTTATTTATTATTATCAAATTATTTACACGCCACAAAATAATCCTTATCACCTCTTACAGGCAGCAGTTACGTATTTGGACATGGGACACATCTGCTACTGCTATATAATATCAGAAATACATTTTTCACTCTAAGCTATAAAAAAATAATATGCCATTTAGAAGAATACAATAATACAAACTATATTTGGTACCTCATTACAACCACAAGCATTATAGTATATCTTGGGACTTGAGACCTGTAGTGTATAATCAGCCTTACAAAACCATCTGCTATGTTATTACCTCGAGATATTTATTATATATCATTGATTTATCATTCATTGATTTCCATACAAACTGAGAATTCTTAAAATTAATAATGGAAAAAGGAAATGAATGCCGCTTTTCGCGTGAAAAGATGATGACATTGTGTGGATATTTCTCGCTGAGGAAGGCGTACGGGGACACCGAAGCGCCGCTGGCGTTCCGAATCAATGATCAGAGCCAGCGATGGATGCTCCTATGATAGATTCAACATGGCGTTTGATTGACTGCCTTACTATATTGCTGCTGGCCTTTTCAACATTTTGTCTGCTTTCGAGGTGAATCGACCCTGTCATCGATAGAGATTAATGGTCAATTCGCATTTTTCCACTTGGAGATACCCATTGAGAGATTTTTCAAATTTTCAACAAAATTGTCTTCTTGATGTCAACCTTTATAAACAAGTATCTATATATAAATAATATATGTGTAAAAAATTATTTTGATAAAATAAAAACCGAAAATAGGTGCTGACAAATGTGATTACTACGTTTGGATTATATAAGAATTTTAAATAAATCACCTGCAAAAACTTTAAAATGTATTTATACCGTTGATGATGTCGGACAAATTCTATAACTGATTCATAATGTCATAGTAGAGCGGATTTAAGAAAGCCAATTCAAATACTCGTTTATATCATGTTAACTTTTGCGGTCTGATCTAATGCTGACCTGGTTCTACAACTTTTCTGGGACCGATTATTTGTATAATAGTTTCCGTGTTCGCTTCATCTTTGATTATTTTGAATTCTTGACGTATCGACCATCTTGTGGTAGTCTTTTGAAACGCTTCTGTAAACCATCAGTTTCATGAAAATCATAAAATCAGGTACCAAAACGGAGTGTATCCAGCAATTAGCAACCAAATTAAATCAGAGCTTTTCGCCTTTTCAGCTCTTTCATAAAGAATTCATTGCACCTGCTTCTACACGCTCATTCAGAAAAAATTCAATGCACAAGCTTCTTCGGTAATAAATTAAATCTAAAACCAAACATAAATTAAGTGTTTGCGCATCATGTCAACTAAGTTCATCGTGGAGGGTAAGAAAATCACAAAAAATAAAGACGGTCCATTTGTTTATTTGAACTATCAATAACACCGCTAAATATAGTTTATTATATTTGCAAATATTCAGAGAGCGTAAAATTGTGAACATTTTTAGAGACGACTTTTAATATAGTTAGACATTTTGTAAAGAACTTGCTGTGTTTAATTTACAACTTTTGCAATAATAAATTACATGAACATTAATAAATAAAAATCAAATCAGCAGAAATTCATATCAATTAAATGTATAGTTCGTAAAAATACAATATAAACTATCTAGTCATTCAACACTAGTGAATCAAGATAAACAGAAGACTTGATAATCTTAAACCAAAAAGACAATAGTGGAAGTTATAATTTAATTCCCAAAGTATAAATTCAGTGCATAAACTAAAGACATTGCAAAAAATCTAGTACCTACTTAATATGCGGTACAAAAAAGACATTGTTTCAAGTGAACAATCAAACAATTTAAATGTATCAGTGATAAAAAAAAACGTATATAAATTATTATTTATGACCTCATGAAATATATTTACGTGAATAGTAGAACGTCACATTTCTCTTTCTTAGCAATCATCCAAGGACATTGTGGGCAGAAAAAAAAAATCATCATAGTTTTATTTACACCTGTAACCCGGTGCTCTCTACTATTCACTAATCGCTCGGAAGAATAAGCAGTTGGCAGAAAACGACTATTTTAAAACTCTTTTTATAAGAAATGGAGCGAAGGTAATTGCAGGACGTTCAGGAGAATTTGTTGCATTTATTTATCAAATTTCATACTTATCTAATATTTCTCATAATCAAAATCAGCCCTGAATCTCCTTCCTTACAAAATTGAGCATCCAATACGTTATCTAGGTGGACTTTGCTGGCGTCCTTCAAAATAAATTCGTAGAGTCCTGAAAGAAAAATCACAAGTCAAATTTATTACATATTTATAATAAATTAAATATTTTAATGTATTTACCTTTTTTAATGCTTCTAATTATTACAAAAGAGCGTTGACCACATTCACACCGCAATTTTGGCACCCCAAAATTCTTTATTTTTTTTACTTACGTAACGAGGAGGGTGGCACAGTCACTCATTTAAACTATCAACTACTGATGCAAAATTCTTGTCATTTGTATTATTAATGGTATGCTGAGTTATCTGTATTTGATTAATTCCCTAATTTGAAAAGGCTCAAACCATTTAATGGGATTTCCCTCTTTCAGTAATCTGTTCATTTTGGGTGTCCTTAGCGCCCTAGCATTTACGGATCTGTTCAAGGAACTTATCTTCATATTTTTTTCATGGAGAAATAGTTCAAGAATTTTCCTTTGGCATTTTCATTAGAACAGTGCCTTGGGGTACTCTATTCTCTACCGTTCTTCTACCACTCATTATATTAGCAATGTAGTACTAATGTTATTCACTATTAAACCTTTCAGAAAATCATAGCAAAAATATTTAGCTATATAGCTGTTTCAAATTCGCTTCTCACTACAGGGATCTCGTAAGCGGTTAGATGGAGCAAAGTTGCAGAACTTGGCGATCAAGAATATACCGTTGAGAAATCTCTTGCTGTTCTCGAAATTTTTGAAAAAATGTAAAATTTTGAATTTTTGTTTTTAATTTTTCCCGGTGCGGCATTATTTGAAGAGATGTCGAAAAACTAAAACAGTTTTTCATTGGCGTTTTTTATCCTTTGCAAGATAGCGTAAAAAGGTTTTTTACAAAACTTTTCATGTATTCGCGAGCGTCATGAAGTACGTTATTTTAAATACGGACCAGTATTTTTCTTGCATTTTTTAAAGAAATATTCCTGATCGCTAAATTCAGCAACTTTGTCCTAATTTAACCGATGCTGACCGTTTATGAGATTCCTGTAGTGAGAAGCGAATTTGTAACAGCCAGTATAATCTGAACCGTGCCTACAATCTAGGAAGTAAAGGATGAAAGACTAAGAAGGGTGTAAAGAGATTTATTGAGTTTCGTTGCTCGTTAGAATAGATCTATCGTCTATAGGTATGCGTATCGTTTCATCATTCTTGTTAGTCTTAAGTGTTTTTGTATAAATGGTAAGGCTTACATTCTCTTATAGTCATCGGTACTTATTTTAGCTGATTTCAAAATCATTGGTAAAATATGTCACTTCTGTCAGCTCTTAGATATATTCTAAACGTCTCTCAAAGTCAACATGAATGTTTCAGCTCTTGAATGTTTGCGTTTGTTTTTTTATATAAAGAATATAACTTATAAACTCATTAATAGAAGTTCTATTTTTCTGAGGAACCAAAAACACTTCGAGTGTATAATGTATTGATACTTGCGGGAACTACGTTTACATTCAATCTCTTGTTTTAAAAAATAAATATTGAATTACTCTCTACTCTACGTTCCAGCGTTCGGATAGAACATTTAATCCCTGAAATAGCTGTTCGTGTCTATTTGGATTACCGATTACCGATTCCATTTATCGCAAGGTGTGATGTTTCAAATGCATCACATCGTAGACGAACGAAGCTCCCCATATACAGGCCCGTAATAACCATCGATTTATTTTGAACTGATCCAGATGTGCATCGCAGCAGTTTGCAGTGCAAAACAGCGCTTATTTTTATTATTTCATAGCTTTATTAGTACTTGGTCGCATTTATTCAACTTTGTCAACCATTTGAAATGCCCCCCAATACTGTGCGACAGATTTATCGCGTTGACCTATATAGCCTTATCGGTTTAAATGGAGCGATGCATTTATTTAATTTCCATTTGTGCGGAAGTTTAATTAAAACGTATTGCCATGAATGTTGAAAATGTTGCGGAACAAAAAATCAATGTACGTACTTGCTTTTATTGGAGTTATATGCATATTCTTTACTTAGTTATGTTCATGAAGATTGTATCTGAAACTGTAATTAAGTAACGCGATTCAGATGAGTTAGTAAAAACTCAATACCTAGTTCCAAATAATGAAATTTGTAGAAGTTCTAGGCAGTGTGAGTGCTGTATGAAAAAAGATTTCTTTGGTTGCCTAAACACGCAATAGAAGAGTTGGTTTTTCCTTTGCCGAGGTATGTAATGACAAATAACAAAATTTATCACAAATTGTTTTAGGAAATAGGGAATATACGCCGCAATACGAGTTAAAATGTATTATATAAATGCTTAAATCGAAAGAACATGACTTAAAACCAAGCAGTTTCCACCCAAACATTGTTGCAATACATTTTGCCACGTATGGTTGCGCACCTTCCATATTCCTTCAATCAACAGTAAAATCTAAACTAAACAAATACTATATTAAGTAACAACTAGCATGAAATACAATGAGTTAGTATTATCTAACCTAGGAAATATACCTATTTTTATTTGATATACCTTTACATAATCCTTTGAGATCTCTTGGCTTATTTCAATTTTGCCACTCGGCAGTATTTAATGACTTCTGAGATTACCTTGTCTGAAACAGGCATTCTGTCATCATTCACCCCAGTCAAAGCTAATTTCCTAGGAGGACCACAGGCTGGTTAATAATTATATTAGAAAGGGTCTCTGCTAAGGAAATGATATATTATTTCAAATAAAAAGTTAGGAGATCAAGCCCGAATTGATTTTTAATATCTTTGGTGCTGTTAAATATTGCAATATTGAAAAAGATTTTTACAAACATTTGGCATTCGACGGCGAATGTTAAGCGATCGGTGCTTTGGCGTCCAGCGGAAACTACTTCAGAAGCAACAGTGTTGCTGCAACACTACGAACAAAGAACGTAAAAATGAAATCAGCTGTGATCAAGTTAATTTATGCAATTAATTTCCAGTTATTCAACCGGCATTAATTCTGAATCGCAAGTTATGCAGTCATATCGTATCCAATTCAAATACAATCCATGGTATCTGCGTTGCTAAAACAGTTGGGATTAAATACATACGATCCTATCAAAACATAAATCTCGCTAGCAGCGAGCTTTCGAATCCGACAAGCATAATGTAATTTACTGTCTCGCCTCAAGGTAATGCTTTTTAATACTTTTACCTTTTAATACCGAGAATAAGGTAAGGTACGCAAAGTTTGTTAAGATCCCAAAAGCGAATACTTGTTAGATGTTCAGCATAATGAAGCGCTCGACAAAGTTCCTTTATATTTTTCATCAAAAGGGAAGTAGTACGTTTGTGAAGTTTGTATTTCCCACATATTGAAAAGCGAAGCGTTCATATGTGTACAACCACTTCATTAGACGTAGTGTGCTTTAGTTATATTTTTACTCTCATAACAGGTGTAAATCAAACTCGATATGCTCCTTTTTCTAGAATTTATTGTAGATAGTTATACATATTCATTGAACTTAATTCTGGGAATCACGCCAAATTCTAAAAAATAAATAGCAATAAGAAAATTGCCAAAATATGTCAAGATAAAAGTGTAGTATCAAAGGCAAACCTCAACAGTTTGCCCCAGAAAACCACTGTATATAGTTCTAAATGAATATAAATACAATATTGTTATCTAAAATTCGTATCAATGGTTTTCTAGTATTTTACACTAGAAAATATAACAAAATGTATATTATATAATATATAGATATATATATATATATATATATATATATATATATATATATATATATATATATATATATATATATATATATATATATTTATATAATATGTAAAAAACAATTATAAAACAATAACTTATCTTAACAGAACGTTTCGAACCAAAGTCTAGGTCCTTTTTCAACTGTGATTACAAAAAATGATTTGTCAAAAAAGATCACTTTGACACTTGACACTGATTAGTAATTAATGCATAGATCACTAGATAAAGAATTCTAATTTATTTTGATATTTCCGTCACGTACTTCTTTTTGGAGAATCGGTAGCCAGACTTCGTTTAGTAACACTAAACTAGTAGAGACGCAGTCGGTACTGTTTAGTTGAATACAGGCACTCTCTTTAAGTTTTCGTTTATTACAATGTGTCTCCGTTTGAATTATTTTTGCCTGTGTCCAACTAAATCTGTGGCCATTACTCCAAGCATGTTGTGCCATTGTAGATTTATCAACTTGGTAATTTTTAACGTTATTTTTGTGTTCAGATATTCTTCTAATGGTCTAGACGTCTCACCTATATATAGCTTTCCACACTTGCATGGAATGCTATAAATACAATTTTTAGATTTTTAAACACTGTTAAAAGGTTTGGTTTTTGTTAAGAATGATCTGATGGTATTGCAAGTTTTAAAGGTGGTGGTGCTGCGTCTCTACTAGCTGCCAAACTATCTACCACCACCTTTCATAAATGAATACAAGGTTTATTCGAAATTATTCCTCATATTTTGAAGTAGTCGTGAGGTTATCTGACAGCATTCTTCAACAATACGCAACTCTTCCAGAAACTTTGTAGTTGTATAGATTTTACTCTTCGAATGGCCCCACAGTATGAACTTAGTTATATCTAGAGACTGTTTGGTTTGGTCACTACATATCGCCTTCATCGAATCTACTGCCCACGAAAGTCCTATGCAAAAACTCCCTAACAGCCCGTGCATAATGTGGAGGGGCTCCATCTTGTAGAAACGTCAAATGGTCTTCCAGGTAATAGTCATCATTTTCAAAAATATCAATAAGTAATAGATGGACAGGATCTTCCAGTAATTCCAAATACGCTTTACCTGTCAAATTACCATAATAGAAATGGATTCAACTAGACGTGTTCAAAAATACCAGCCCAGAAATTAATTTTTTGTAGAAGACTTTTGAATTAGCATCTGACCAATAACGACTTATGATGATTTACAGTTGAGTTCCAATAAAATGTATACTCGTTAGTAAAACAGATGTTAGAAAACAAATCAGCAGCTATTCCTTCGGAAAATTCATATCACCAATCAAAATCATCCCCAATGATTTCGTGTACTAAATGCATTTTATAGAACTTGTAAAACTCTGTAAGCTCAGCAGCTTCATTCTTTACTGAAACTTCACGTTCGGTGTCTCGTTACTTGTAATATTCCAACCCCTTCCGCAGTTGTGAAACCATTGTTGAAACTTAAACTTCCAAACAAAATTCCGAACTAGCTGACACTGTGATTTTAAATTAACTGAAGAAAAGATTATTGCTTCTATCGGAAATAATTTTAGTATCATAAACATCATGAAAAAACTACAAAGAATTATATTTCAATAAATATAGAAGTTGCAAATTTGGGAGCAAGACTTTTCAAATGAAGTATCATTTGCCCTATCGGGCGATATACAATTTTAGGGAGGGTAAAAGCGATTTGGAGGTGAACTTCATTGAAAACGACATTCCCCTTGATAATGAAATTGAAGTGTCTTAATTAAAAAAAAAATCAACTTGAACTACACATAAACCCAACAATAGCGCACCCCCACTCTATATTTAGTGGTTCTTAGATTTAGCTTATTTTATACTTTGTTCGTAGGTATAATAAAGTGGTTATCATTAACAGTGGCCATAAATTCGCGAGTATTTCAACTAGATGCAATTTTAATTCTAAGTGGGTGTTGAGCAAATGGCTCTACTGTTCGGGTAAGAATTGTATTTAATATATTCTAAGAATTTATGAGAAAATATAATGTCTGAAGAGTGAATCCTGTGCATCAAATTTAATCAAATTGGATCAAATGCGAATGTTTCTCAAAGCAATCGTAGAAGACATTTATCTACAGATGCCAAAGAAATTATAAAAATTACTGACCCATATCGATTATACGGATTTCCGCATATGATTCTAGAAGATTGGATTCACTTCGCTTCAAAAGAACGAAACAAAACGTCAAGGATTTAAACTATTCAACGATGAAGAAAATCCAGCAACTCTTCTATGAAATAAATTATTATTCCTAAAGCTTTATTGAGTGTGAAAACAATAGAGAGCAGTAGAAGAAACAATTATTGAACAAAAATAGCTGTGTTGACTATGGAAAAAGCGAAAACAAATGATGCCGTACTTCAGCAAAGTTACATTGAAGTGACAAGGATATAATTGGACGCAAAGTATGAAAAGAAACTTTTCCAACTTTGAATAATTTATTTAAATGACTTGTAACCGCTAAAACTAAAATTAGGTACGGTAAGACAACTTCATGGATATGTCTTTAACGCATCTGTTTTAAATATAAAAAAGTTAGCGTTATCAAGTTATTCTGGAATCAAATAGATGGAGATATAACTGTTTATACTGATAACATTAGGAAATGATCTGTAGGCTAAATTTAAAAAAATTAAAGACAAATTTTTATTAAAAATGTAGTAATATGGAAAAAATTATTATTTTCATACTTTCGACCACACTTTCAGTTGAAGTGAGTGAAAAGTGACAACACCGGCTATTGGCTGGCTTGTAAGAATTGCTTCTGAAGAGGGAGTTTGCAATGATGGCCTAGTCGTGGACTTACATAATTAATCCATCATAGTATATTTCAACTCATTTAACTATAGAAGCGAGTAAATATTGAAATATCCCTGATAAATCATCTACTGAAGTCGAAGATATGAGAAAAATTATTTCTTCCTTTTTTAGTACATTTTATAGCTTGTCTTTAAATAATATTTTATATAACATGTGGCTAAAAAAGGTGTTTTTTTACGAGTGTGGAGTTATAGTACGAGCCGAAGGCGAGTGCTAACCAAGGTAAGGTAGACAATAAGGAATAGGTTAACTCGCACAACATGAACATTGGAAAACTATATACATAAGTACATAAAACATTATAAAATATTGTTGTCGATCGATCGTTCGTCATAGCAAAGCATTATATTGAACTCATATATTTGTAGAGAAAAATCAGTTGTTAAGCATTATCATGGAAAGAATGTGTAGACTAATGTATTTTTAAGTACTAAAAAGTCTAAATTTGCTAAAACGTTAAATTAGTTATAAATTCAATTTTATATTGCATTTCAAACCAAACATTGTATACATCTTTGCAAAATTACTTGCCCATTATTTTGTTCAACAAGTTCGTTGGCCTCATTTGAGTCATCAAATCAACGCTTTCTGGTTCACAGTTCAAGCAAGCATTTCCTTGACATACTTTGCATATAATTATGTACTCGAGTTACGCTTTTAAGCAACGACATCTTAGTATGAAACAATCTACTGTACAACCACACCCTTAGATTTAAAAGAGGTTCAGTAGCTGGTTTTAAAGTGGTTACAAAAAACATTTTATCGTTCCGCTACAAGCCATTGTTGGATTTAGTGCTATACATTTAATGAATACTGTGATTCGTCTGCAGTAGTAGACGGAAAATATTTTAGTCTAGCAGACTTCCTTTTTAAATATTTTTTTTGTATTTTGATCGGGCTAACGAGCATAAAATTTTAGTTTTAAAAGTGAACAATCCTTCACATTTCAAATAAGATTAAAAGACTTCGGATTATATGAATCTCAAAAAATTACATGGAAATAGAACTTTTGATAATTAATTGTGGCGATAAGGAGTCCATGCGCAAAAAATTACAAGGCACTTTAGAATCACAATTTGGTACAAATCATAAAATTTAGGAGCCAAGAAAATTGAACCCGAGAATAATAGTGCACAGCATTCAAGCCATAGATAAATATGATCTTATATAAGTGACATTATTGCCCATAATGACTTACATGTTATCTCTGAAGACATAAAAGTTATTGCTAAATTAAAGTATAAAAATGTTTTTAACTTTGTTGTAGAAGTGAAACCCCGGTTTTCAAGAAAATCAATAAAGAGGTGGCTGGAAAAAATGTAATGTTAGTGAACATTTAAATTTATTGCGATGTTACAAATGCTGCAAGTGTGGCCAAATAAAGAAGTACTGCAAAAACGATCTGCAGTGTGTCCCAAATTAATGTGAATACAATCTATGTAATGTTGAGGCTTTAGTTTGTATTAATTGTAAGAACTTTTGTCCAAAATTCAAGCTTACGCTATCAATAGATCATTCTGCTAATGACTTTATGTTTCATTTCCGTAACCATACATTAGAGTTAAAACATAAAATAAACTAGGGACATGTAAAAATTGGTCATTTTAACGTACGACCCTCTATTTACCGGCTTTGTTGAATTTTCATCATTAATCACAGAAAACGATTATGATTATTTTTTGTGTTACTGAAACGTGGCTATGCGATAATATCGATGAATGTAATTTTTTCAGGAACTATCGATTAGGTAGAAGAGACGGTGTTGGAGTGTACGTGAGAGATATACTCGTACATAAGGCTGAATATAATTTACAAGATTCTGGAGATCTATTAAAGGAATTGGACATTTATGGGTGAAAATTAAATTAACAAACCATTATATTTTGGTAGGTATATATATCGCGTCCCAACCAACATTTTGAATGGCTCCATTGACCACATGGACGATTTGTTGTCTTTTATAATACCCCAGTTTAGAAATATTTTCATTGTAGGAGATATAAATGTGGATCAGTTTAGTGAAAACAAAATATCACAGTGCTTTATCTCTCATGACTTTTCCCTATCTAATACTAATTAAAAAACCAACACGCGTTATACAAAGCTGTATAAAATTACTCGATTTCATTTTTATAAATGACATTGATATTGTTCCTAATTCCGGTATTCTGAATTCGGAACTTATCTTTAACCATGCAACAATTTATTGTAATTTAAATTTTTCAGCAACTGAAATCTTTCCAAAATTTATGTCTCGTATTTCAGGATTTCAGGCATTTTTTATGTAATCACTTCCTAAATGATTTAAATAATTTAACTTGTGACAGCATATTATACAAAAACAATATAGATGAAGAAATAATTTTGTCTGAAAATATTCTCTTTCTATTTGATATCCCCTCCTCTCCCTTAAAAAAATCCTCTTATTACTAAGCCTTATGCACTTTAGATTACTCCTAATATAAAATTAATAGAATTAGAACGGTATAATGCACGGTGTAAGACAATTTTTACACCGTGGTATAATAATGCTTTAGGTAATTTCAAAAAACCAGAATAATAATAAATCAACCATTGGGCATATAAACAATCGTTTGAAATACCGCAAAATTTAAACAGCCCTAACAATATTAATGACTATTTCGTGTCTTACCTCGCACAATTATTGTGTTCAAGCAGTAGTAGATAATCTTCAAGGTAAAAGATATAATGATAATGCTATTTTTAAATTTAGATTAATTTGAATTAACTAGGTTTCCAATGCTATAAATAGTAAGTCTAACGGTCAGGATGGCATATCAGCTAAAATGCTTCATTTGTCGTCACTGATTATATGCAAATATATCACATACATAAATTGTTGCTTAGAGGTAGATTAGTTTTATTTATAGGATTTCACAAATTTATTTAAAGCATTCCCTCGAAATTACATTAGAATTGTGGAGTTTAAAATGTCTCGTAATCACAAAATTGTTTCCTAAATGAGTTCCTTTTTCAAACTGAATTTTATTTTCTTTCATATGTACTAGAATATACGCATCATGGAAAATGCCTACCGGCTACGTTTGTTCTCATGACATCTAACTCATTATTCTTTACAGGATGTCAGTGAGCAGAGGGCTTACACCATACTTTACTGGCTGGCGAATTTTCATCAAAAAATAACTATGTAATTTACTCATCCGCAGTCACATACGGTGCATATAAATTCCAGTTTTAACAACTTCATGCACAGCCAAAGAGGTTATATTTTATTCAAGTAAAATTTACTTTCTGTTTCATATGCAGGAAAATGGTGAGCTTCCACTGACATCAAAACACTGAATAATTACCTCGACTTGCGTTTCGCAAGCCAAGTTAACGTCATCTGGGGATTATTAAAGCTGCTACGGGTAAAATTAAATTTTCGCACCTCAAAAATTTCACGCTACAGAAATCACTGTTTACGCAGACACTGAAAGATTCTCAGATCGATAAATAGATTGTTGTTAAATACATCTATTATTAAAAGCAATGTTTGAGATGTATTATTAGAACAATTTAAGTTACTTCATCCTGAAACTAGTCTATTTAAAAAATATGCATCTATCCAGTACTGTTGTTCTTCTCATCGACTTTGTATGTTTATTGTAACGATACAAATAAATAAGTATCACTAAACTTATTTAAATATTTTATATATGCTAAAATGTCTGAACATAAGCCTGTCTCTAAGGAGGACGTGAAAGAGGATGTCCAGATTAGATACTAGTAGGAATCCTGTTTATAAGATATACTGCATCCTATTTAAACTCAACCCAATTGGATAAGCAGATTTGTTAAGTATTTCTTTACAAAAATTCAGAATACTTTTTATATTTTTGTACAATATATTCAGGATACAGGCAAAGTGTCTCAGCTCTAACTTTTTGCATGTTTAAATATACCGTACTAGTTTTAATCGCAACAGACGAGAACGATAATTCATAGTGAAATGCTAATATTATGGTGGATGTTCTCACTAAACGAAAATTAACAGAGACACTGGGATACCAACCAGCTGTTGCTAGCATTTGAAATTCTGCACTTGTAATTGAAATTGTATGTTTATTGTAACGATACAAATAAATAAGTATCACTAAACTTATTTAAATATTTTATATATGCTAAAATGTCTGAACATAAGCCTGTCTCTAAGGAGGACGTGAAAGAGGATGTCCAGATTAGATACTAGTAGGAATCCTGTTTATAAGATATACTGCATCCTATTTAAACTCAACCCAATTGGATAAGCAGATTTGTTAAGTATTTCTTTACAAAAATTCAGAATACTTTTTATATTTTTGTACAATATATTCAGGATACAGGCAAAGTGTCTCAGCTCTAACTTTTTGCATGTTTAAATATACCGTACTAGTTTTAATCGCAACAGACGAGAACGATAATTCATAGTGAAATGCTAATATTATGGTGGATGTTCTCACTAAACGAAAATTAACAGAGACACTGGGATACCAACCAGCTGTTGCTAGCATTTGAAATTCTGCACTTGTAATTGAAATTGGAGTTCTAAAGTGGGAAACCATAATATAACGTAATATTTCAACGTGTTTGGATATGACAAGTTTTATGTTTAATGTATACAAATAATAATAAACGGGTAAAATGTCATTGCAGTTATCGATATTTTAGGATCTCCATTGGCGTTAGATATTATAAAACAACCATTTGAAAAAGTACCAAAAAAAATATGCAGAAAGACTCTGTGTCAGGTTTATATTCAATTGTTTGTTGAACAAAATAAACGGAGCTCAAGCGGGATTCGAGCCCGGTCTCTCGATAGACAGTGTCATTGAGCGTGATCATTTCTGAGCTCCGAGCTGCCTCGTCCTGTATATTAAAAAAAAAGATTTATGGGTGTAATCTAAACTATTATTACTCTAATACAGTTGCGTGTTTAGCAACGTAGCAAAACCTCTGAAATTGTATCTCTCTCTGTGCGCTTGATTATTATCGGTTCAATTTAATTATTGTTTAATGGATGGCTAGTCCAGTTTATAATTAAATTCCCCTATAATGAATTATCTCCAGGACTACCAGTAACCGTAACAGGTAAACGGGTTGAAACACTACAAATTAAATCACTGTCCCAATATTAATTTAGTTCATGGGACGTCATATTAATTTGCATACAAATAGCTTCTTCTCCAATGCATGTCATGCATTAGATATTTATTAGGTATCCATTTTAATTGAACCACCACACCCAACAAACTCAAATGATAAAATATAGTAACATTTTGACATGTTATACCTATGTCAAAAAAGCAAAATTCATGGAGCTTTCAGGACATCTCTTACTGTTGTCTTTAAAAGAAATCAATCCTGTCCTCAAAATAGAATGGATTAAAGTGTGCAGATCAATTGTTATTTAAATTGGAGATGCTTATTTCGCATTATACTAGCCCTTAGAGTCAGTTGTATAAAAGTGCTACAACAAAAGTAACAATCGTATCCTTGGAGTTTGACCCAAGTTTGGCCGAATTTTTGAACAACTGGTTCTAATTGTGTTTCTATATTAATAATTTTTAACTGAAGGTTTTTGAAAAACTCATCAGTACCAATAAAATTTCGTGATTTAAACTTTAGATTTATATTTTCTACTGTGACCGTCTTGATAGTGGTTATAATCATCCATTTTTAAGAATTACAATCAAATTGTCGCAAACCGATCAGTTAAATTGAAATGTATTGAAATATTTGTGTAAACACCATTACTAAAATGAAACATTTCTATCAACTTGGCCTTCGCAATATTTCCCTTTTATTATGTCCTAGACTCTCGCTTCGCATATCACACTCAATTTGTATGAGTCTGACGTAAAGTCAGATATAAACTTTTTTATAAATGTCTCATGTACCGTACTTTTATATATCTGCAAGTCGGTATTTCAGCTGGCCATGTCAAACTCTTTATTCCAATACATTTGACGGCAGCAGCGGACGGGTTTTCCTAATTTAATTTACCAATGCATCATTTTTCTTTAGTAGACGTTCTTTAGAACGTGATCCGACTTCTTGCTCATAACACGAATTTTTCGTGCAATAAAAGCGTTTTTTATGTTGACATTTTTATTATACAGGCTAAATTATAAAAAAATATAATAATTAAGCATTATGTTTTGTAATAAATCTGCACGTCCCGTACCAAGTTGTACATTCTAAAAGAATCTAACCTTAATGTATTTTAAATCATTATTTGTCGACAGCCTGTTTCTATTACCAAATTTAACCATCGTCATCGTCGTGTCGCCAGCCGATGTGTTTATTACTCCTTCTGTAATCACGGGCATCACTAACATGTAAATTTTACAAAAATTTTAAAATTTTTAAAAAAATTCTTTCTAGGAATCTCTAAAAAATTCGTGGAGGTAGACAATGATAAGACAACTTTCTGCTGCAAAGTGCATCTCGATATCTTGTTTTATAATGGAGATAGAGATATACATATAAATTCTATAACTAATTTTTTTTTAAATTCTTTCTAAAAATTGTCAAAAAATTCATAGAGGTAAGACAACTTTCTGCTGCAAAGTGAAGCTCGAAAGCTCATTCCATAGTGGAAACAGGACATGTTATATTTTCCATTCCTGAAATTATAAATTGTCTGTTGAGGAATGTTACTGTACCACTGAGTTTTACACGAAGTTTAATTTTGTTCCAATACTGGGAGTAACAGTGATACTGGGTTTTGTTCAAGTTAAAATGAAAAATCATTGATATATCGGATGGGCCAAAAAATTTTGCATTTTTTACGTTTGCCCATAACTTTTTTATGTATTAACCGACTTCAATGAGCTAGGTGTCGTTACTTACAGAAAAGAATGAACTGCCGCTAAAAAATATCAATAGAGCTGCTTTTTGAAATGCAAGATGTCGGCGGCGTTTAAAAATATCTCTTTTTTGGGTCAATTCTTTTTGATGAAAAAATGGACCTTTCCCTACATTTTAAGACCTCGATCTGAAAAATCGACCCATCGGGAGCGGAGTTATGCGGTAATCATACATAGTAATTTTTTCATTCTTAAGCTGTAGTACTTAAATTGCACTTTCTTTCTTTGGCAAATACCTTTTTTGTTTATTTACCGATGAGCTTGGTGTCGTTACAGAAAATGATGAACCAACGCCAAGATAGCGTAGATACTGTTGTGATAGGGGAAATTTTATTATATTTTTATTTTATTTTTTTTTATTATTTGATGGTTTTATTTTTTCTGCGCCCCACGTTGGGCGCCAAATTATTTGTTGTGGTAGGGGAAAATTTTGTATATATTTAATTAATGATTTTATTTATTGAATTATTTTTTTGTTTGATTATTTTATTTTTAAATATTTGAAAAAGGTAAGTGGTATTTATTAATTTAATATTTATTGCATGTTAGTTTTAAGAATATTTTTAACAGCATGTCATCAGTAATAATATTATTTAAGAAATATAGTGATTTAATTTAATTTTAGAATTTCTCTACTAGTTTATTAGAATTGTGACCTTTTTTGACTTAGTCCACCCGTACTATGGATACAAAATACTAATACTTTTATACGCAGCCACCAGTCTATTGCGTTGATAAACGACCGTGTGTACTGTGCGTAGCGAATAACTTACTTTCAGGTTTCTGTAATTCTTGTTTTATTTTTCAGGGTCTCCTTGGGATCGTTCTTAGGAAGAAACTTACCTTTTGAATTCTTTAGCTTACGTAAATTTTATTAATAAATGAAAATTTAGTTCTTTATGTGTTTTGTATTATTTTAAAGTGATTCGAATTAAAAGTTGGTATTACAGGAAGTGCATGGACTTATAATTATTGAATTTGAATTGGTTAAGCCTCAATCGTGCAGTTCTTTAGCTAGACTCGCAGATGTCGCCTTCACTAAAGCACGTATACTGTATATAATGTTAGAATGAGCAGACTCTGTTGTTATATCAAACTAGACGTATGTAGAATTCAATTTAACAACATTAATTCATTTATATCAACAAAATTGGGTGAAAATACGCCTGCGATAACTTATTTCTATATTAAAACTATTAACAAATAAAATTCTTAAATTTTATGGTTCAAAAGAAAATGTCTCCCTTTACTTGTCTTATTAGGGATGAGCAGTCTATTTATTTTTATATTCTATGAATTTTAGCAAATTTATGAACCTACGGCCTTCACTAAAGTTCATTGACCGTGGTAAAATGGCTGTCTTATTCGATTTTATATCCTTTTCCACAAATAATCAAGACTATTTTAAGTGATTAAGTCCTCAAATATATAATATGTAAGTACCTGATTTTTCTTTCTTCTGTTTATTTGAATTCTGGTGTAGCCAGGGTATTATCTCGTCCAACGTTTGTTAAATTATTTATTTCGGCTGATAAGTAGTGATTTACCTTTACTTTTGCTCGTTTTTTACACAATTTTCTATTTTATATTTTCAGGAACGATTTCAAAATACGCCTCTCTGGAGCTGGATTTTCAACAACTTTATTTTCCCTGTATCCATGGGGATCTTGAATTCTTTTTTCTTTGAGGATACTAGATGCCAAACTGTCATTTTGGGTTAGTACTTTTGGAAATATTTTTCTTATGTGTAATTTTGCTGTGGAAATCATATCATTTTTGAACTCTGGGTCTCATGACCGATCTATACATACACACATTTCGTTCAAACACAATTTCACTTGCCGTTCTTGGCTACGATGATGCACTAGATTTTAAGATTTCACTTTACTACACCTTTTTACAATTTTAAGTTACAATGTGTCTATCCTGGTGGCATAGACGATCAGTTTTACATAAAATTAAATCAAATAATAATATTACGTTCTTCTACGTTAGTCTTTTCGCTAGATAAAACTACAACCTTGCTCATTCTTTATTAACTGTTGCTTCTTTGACACTAGAGATTGATTAACTTGTTTGGTATTACCTTTCTGATGGTTAATGTTATTTTGTTTATCATTCTTGTGGTCTTTATTTACTGTTTTAGGTGGTACGAGCCACATCTGGTCGACCGTCTCACTGCTTTGAATTTTTATTTTTCTTTTTAAAGTATTGAATTTATACTGTTGAGGTTTGCCTTTGATACTATACTTTTATCTTGACATATTTTGGACATTTTCTTATTTCTATTTATTTTTTAGAATTTGGCGTGATTCCCAGAAACAAGTTTAATGAATATTAATTATCCGCCACAAATAAACTACAAACAATATTGAATTTAATTTTTATTTATTAAAATGCATGACAATACTAGTAGGTACTTTTAATTTTTTTTCTATTTAGTTGGAAAGGGAAGGTATGCATGTATGTCTACGGTCCTAGACAAATTTTGCTAATAAACTAACTAAATTTCGGAAAACACTGAAAATTATCGGTAAAACTTATTTCAATTGTTTCTCTATTTTTGTATCACTATTTTTAATAATATTTTATTTATCTGTGTTACTAGGAAGTTAAATACTTCATTCTTTGCGTTTATTGTTTTATACGAACAGAGCGAGATTATGTATCTTTAGGATCTACCAAAAAGAGGGCTATTTTGGTAGATCTTAGACTTTAAGTCATGTCTAAATGTGTGAAACTATATTTCTCCTTTTTGTTTTAATATTATTGTTGGTTTTTATTTTTATTGTCAATATTTATTACTGTTGTTAGGTATATATTATACGTTATTTCTTGATTTGTATTTGGACTTGTGTAAATCCTATTTTGTATACACCAATAATTATCTATCTATGTCGATAGTTAATTATTTTCTATAAGCAACGACATCAAGCTCATTGAAGTCGGTAAATACGCAAAAAATTATGGGCCAAAGAAAAGTGTGCAATTTATATACTACATCTTAAAAATGACGAAAAGACGTGATTACATATAGCTCAGCTCCCGATGAACCGATATTTCTCATTGAGATCTTAAAATGTAGAAAAAGGTCAATTTTATTGCTTTTTGTATTGGGTGTCATTTCGATATTTTTTTTTTCAAAAGGAATTGACTCTTTTAAATTTTTCACGATAGTCCATTCTTTTCTTGAACGACGATATTTTAGCTCATTAAAATCGGTTAATAAACAAAAAGTTATGGACAAACGTAAAAATGCAAACTTTTTTTGGCCACCCGGTATATTGTAGATTATTTACCCTCAAATAACAATATTGGTTATGCAACTTTTTTAAATAAAACCAAACGTAATTAGAGTAGCATTAAAACAGAATTTTAAGTAGAAAAGTCAGACATTCCTGAAAAATCACCGAATTTCTGGGACCTCAATTTTCCGGAATGGTGGTGTTTATTAAACATTTTGAGGCAGGTCTTGACGAGAGCACAACCTACGATTGTCTTTTCCAGCAAATAACACAACACAAACCTGACAAAGAATTATTCCTTCCTTTATTTCTTCATTATCTAAATGGATATATTTTAAACCATATTTTACTACTAGTTATGTAACTCAGAAACATATTTTAATACCTATCCCAGCGGCTTTAAAACCACGGCAACTTTATTTTCCACTGTTCATTTAACATATTTATTTTCTACTAGATACAAGCATAAAACTGAAACATGCATTTTTAAACTACGTAAAAAGAAAACTACATTATTATATTACGTCATTCATTTTCCACATTGGGTAGAATATAACACAAAGTATATATTTTCAAGCAGTGGTAGGTTCCGAGCGTCAGGACGTCACTCAATGTCACAACATTTACCCGTGCATATAATGAACGCTGCTTTCCGTCCCCCACACACTCAAGCACCCAGCCGACTGTGCAACCACCATAATTGTGAATAATTAGCTGAGACGTGCATCCATGTGCTCTATATAATCAACGGTACGAAAAAGATGTTACATTCGATGTAGCATCGTTTTATATTGATTCGTAAAGATAATCAATACTTTCCTTTTTAGTAAAAGGTCGGAGTGCGATAAATCTTACCATAAGGTCTTCTAGAATTGAAGGCCAGTCAAAAATTGTTTTCTGCTGTCCTATTATCGTGGGGTTAACAGATTTTTTATTGCTACCCTCGCTAAACTTTACGTAAATCTATCATATTTGGTAAGTAGCAATACTAGAATAGCCATTATTAGTGTGTCGGGATTATCAATTTTGGCGAAGGTGCCGCTTCTAATTGATTTGCCCCAGAACAAAAACGCAAAAAATATCAAATTTGTAGAAATAAATGGCAGGTTCAAACAGGCAGAATGAAAACTTATTGAGAAAATTTAAATCAAATAAGGACGGTACCTTTGTTGAAAGTGACACATCCGATGTACTGGGGTTACTTGTCAGATCCAATAAATTTACATGAAGCTCAGCAAAAATGGTTTTCAAGAAACTATTAGCAAAGACCTCGCTTCAAGAAGCTACGACTAGGAAATGTGGCACCACGAAGATAAAATTTTTGCATCTCTGGAAGACCTTAACCTTTGGTAGGATTTATTGCATTTCTCCCCGAAACACCCTGTTATGTATATCTGCCAATAATAGATATTCCAGAGCACATTATAGCTTGTATGCTTTCTCTCCGATATCACCTAGTGTAATAGGCCCTATAATAGATAGTATAGTTGGAAAATAAGGTCGTTAATAAATATGTTTACATTGTGGTGAAGTTACCGCAATTTCCTTTTTGCTAATTTACAAGCTAATCCCAATTAAAGCGCGATGTTTGATTCAAATTAAAAGGTATTAAGTGTGCCACGAATGATCGTCTATGAAAGAGACAGAGTCTTTGTGATTTGTTCTAGCATGAAGGTTGATATTTAACGTTGTCAGCTTTTAGACATCATTAACGTGTTTTCAAAACTGTGAACCGGTTAGGGTAATCCGCATAATTAATCTAAATTAGCGTCTGTAATTCGAATTAGCAGGTCTTTTACATTTAGTGGGATAGATAATCGGTAAATCTACGAGAATCTAAATAACTATAGTTCATATTGAATTATCGTTAAATGAAACGATGGCTTCAAGTTTTTTTCTGCTGCAGTAAATATTAACAATATGGCAAATATAACTCGCAACCTATTAGTCCTTAAAAGTGAACAATTAATCCAGTATCTGAAGTATGGAGCGCATCTGATATTGGGACATTTTTGTTAGTATACTTAAAAGAAATTGCAATTAATTTGTAAAATTTATTTTATAAAACATAGAAATTGCATCACAAGACATAGAGATTAAAATTTAACTCAGGGATATTTCCATTCCTGTGATATTCTCTTGAGCATAAAATCGAAGAAAACTATCAAAAAACGTTTTCGTGTCGCACGGGCTGCTACAAATCTACAGAACATGACGAATCCATCTCAAGTATCTTGATACATCAGTAGCTACCACGAAACTGTCGTCATTGCATGCCTTCTTATTTTGAAGTGGGATTCCCAAATTCACAATACCTCTTAGAGTGGCAACATTATTTTTGTAGGAAACCAATGTGCTTCCTGAGTCCCCAGCACAATTTGCATTATCTGGAAAGAAAAAGGGATAAGATTAACAGACATAATGAAATATTCGCAACACTTTGACTGACAATTTATTTGTGGTATTGTGGAATGTAATAGAAATGTAAAACCGAGCAACAAAATTAAATTTGCTTTTCGGTAATTCTTCCTTTTTCATTATAAGCTTTTTTCTCACGAACACAGAATTGACTAATTTGTAACTCGTTTCGGGTGAAATTAACTTAGCTGTACGGTGGTAAATAAAACTAAAGACTGTGGTCTGGAAATTGAAATTGGATAATTTTTTATTTTCGTCCAAAAAAGCCGATATACATATACACAGGATGTTTTCAAAACTGAAATTTTACTTTTAACTGGTAATTATTTATTCGGAAATATATCAATTAAAGGGAAGCAAAAGTGAAAAACTATATATAAAAAATAGATGAAACTCGTTACCTATTAATAAAACAACTTAGAGTCCTGTGTAACGAAGTGACTTTTTCGTTACTAATTCCTGTTCAATATAATATTATTCGGTACACCCCGCAGGGAATTAAGTTATTGTTTCCCGCATTTTATATTATTATCACCTGTTAATTATTTTGTTTTATAACATAAACTGTCCTGTTATTATTAAATAATAAATAAATCCGTAATTAATAAAGCACAAGTAAATCAGGCGAATGAATAAAACGCCGGCGCAAGCCAAAGTCTGTCCCGCCGTCAGAATATTCGATCTAGCTAACAATCGCAGAGCGCACAAAACTTTTAGTTTCCCCGGTACAGCCAGCGAATGTAGACGACGATCCAGCGCTCCAGCAATCAAACCGCCCTACGTCAGAGCCCCGCCATGACGCATTTATTCGCTGCGCTGCTGTATTACGCTTATCCCTACCACTCCGCTATTTTACTGACGATTAATATTTCGAATCCGGGGCAACTGAAGTCAGTCGAGAGCTGCCATCGAAGCCAAGCAGACGTACCCACCGTAAAGTAAGTTAACCAGAGCCAGAATTTCGACAAAGTGACGCATTTATTCACTGCGCTGCTTATTTGCATTCATCCCTACTACTCCGATATTTTACAAAGCATTAATATTCTGAATCCGACAGAACTGGCTATTGTAAAGTATTAATTCCTGTCTCTTTTTAGTTTGTACAAGTCCATCATCTGTTCCAGTAATCGTATTATTGTCTTTCCGCAGTTAAGTTAGCTATCAATCTGGGCTGGATAGGGACGTGACGCAGTTCCTCCCTAGACAGTGTAGAGGCGCATAGTGAAACCTGTGATAATAATTATTGTTTTCTTTCAGTCCACCGCTGTTCAACCTCTGTTCCTGTAGCCAATATTTTCTTGAAGTGGATAGGCTAGCTATCCATCTGGGCTGAATAGGGACGTGAAGCAGTTCCTCCCTGGACAGTGTAAATGCGCATAGCGGAACCTGTGTCAGTAATTATTGTGTTTTTTCAGTCCACCGCTGCGCTGTTTCAACCACCGTGCCTGTAATCTTTATATTCTTTCAGCTAAGACAGACTAGCTATCCGTCTGGGCTGAATAGGGACATGACGCAGTTCCTCCCTAGACAGTGTAGGCGCGCATAGCGTAACCTGTCATCGTACTAATCATACCTTTTTTTTCAGAACCAGGATTCCCGAGCTTAGAGGAGAGCCGCCTGACAATAACACTAATCTATTTTCTTTGTTTAGCCCACACTGCGCAATAAGTCAAGTCTGTACACTGCACATAGCCTGTTCTAATATTTGTATGCTTTTGGTGTTTGCTTCTGCTAATCCTGGTATCGTTTTGCTATTAGTCTATAACTGTTAGTTAACCGCTTGCCCGTCTTTCCAGATACTAGCTCTGCCGCCTCGTAGTTTGTGCTTTGGATTGTGCTAAGTAACTGTATATATTGTTAATAGCTTTTAAGCCCTACCTTAACTGTAGAACTGTAGTTTTGCAACTTGAATAGCTAGCTGTAAATATGTAATTAGATTATAGCCTATAATAACAACCGTTGTATTTGGTTTGGTCTTGCTAATTATACCTGAATAAATCTAATTGTGATACTAGCTGTGCCGTTTATTCCGCAACGAAGTCTAATTTTCCCAACGACCCACTGGAATATCCGTTTCTTCACTGTAGCTGCCTGAGTAGTGGTGTTTCTGCACTGTAAACAGAAACTGGCGCCCGAGTAAAGCACCGCCGCCATCTCGAATGCCATAGTGACACTTCGGCATTTTCTTGCCTAAATCAGAAGTACGTCACACCTGTATAGGCTGAACATGATAAAGAATTCATCATAAGGCCCGATGGGAAAATATTCAAATTTTAATGCAAAATTTTCCTATAGTGTACAAAACTGATCTCAGATATAGTTCTATATTTCAAATCCGAATATCTTTACACGATACGTACGGTCCAGTGTTAAATAGCCCACTTTACAGGAATTAAATTATATAACAAATTGCCTGACTGAGCAACAAATTGTTAATTATGAAAATATACTTAGAAATGATTAATTATTTGAATAACAATTATCTCCATCTACATATGCCGTGTTATATACCAGTATGTATGATAAATCTTACTTTAAACTAGGTCATCTTGTATTTATCCAAGTTTTGCCACAACTCAGTACCTCATGTAGTTAGTAGTTGGGCTGCAAAATATGTCTCGGGGTAAATTTTAACACAATACACACGAGTGGTAAAACGAAGTGCATTATGTAGTTGTCAGGTGATTTACAGAGTTGGTGTGCGTTATGAAATCTGCAATTTGCATTCAAATTGCATTAGTTATAAACTTTGATAGCTAACTAGAACTAAAATTTTAGTAAGTTAAATTGCAATGATATAATTTTGTCCTAAAATAGTAAACCAAGCATACTTCCCATTTCGAGTCTGCTTTGTTGGACGCTATGAACAGAGTTTTCTTCCATGCTGTGAGGTGAAATGGTACTTAGATAACAGATTTCTAATGTATATTGAACGTCTCTATTGTTCACACTATTGTTGACACGAAATAAAGGACGCAAGCAGGAGTCAGTAGTCAAAAGTAGTGACATGCATAATGCATATTATGAATCGACGTAAAACCAATGTAACGAAGTGATTTTTCCAATCAAGGAATGTTCAATTTTGCTTTAAATATTACCGTCACTTGGGTACACCCTGCCGCTGTTTTTAGTAAGTAAGTCCTGTACTAGTTAAGTTATAAATGAGTTGTTAAAAAGTCCGCTGGTAAACAAGCAGTCAAGTAATTAATTGATTAATTTTCGACAATCCCTCGTATAAGTAAAATCCGAGAATTATTATAAATAATGGCCGAGTCGGAAATATAAATCATTCGTTACTAGAATTGGTAATCCTTGTCCGTTTTAATCCATTTCTTTTTGCAATATAGTATAGAAATTGCAAGTAATTCATTCCCGGTTATATACGTTTAGAGTCGATGCGCCAAAGTGCATAATCCGCTGGACCTCTGCACGTTATGCCGGGTTGCGCATCCAAGTCTGTCGTTTGCAGTCGGTGACCACCTCTCTTCTAACACGACAGATACGTCATAAAGTTTACAAAAAGGGGAAGAACAGTCACTTCACTCTCATTCCGTGCTCATTCTCATTCCGAGAAAACCGGCAGCAGTTCAGGTTCATTCCGAAATAGTCCGCATATCAGATCCGTTCAACCGCCAGCAATTGACGATCAAACCGAACCAGTAAATCTTTCCGTACCGCCGCTCCGAGTTTTAATAGTAAATTCCTTTGAATATAAAATTGGTAAGAATTCAACGCAACCTGCTACATTCTGCAGGTGCTGCCTTCAGTTAAGTATAGATATTGAGAGATTTTATTGTCCGTCAGTATCGCCGTATTTTACTACCAAAGTAAACTAGAGCTTATTAGTAATACCTCCGTTGTTTTTTTTATTTTGTTAATATATGCAAAGACTGCTGAGATCTGTTCACTTGGGCCATCTTAAAAGTCCCCTTGCATAATAGGTTACCGGAAAACCTACGCGAAATAAATAGTCATTATATGCATCAACTGTGTGTATCTGTTCACTTGGGCCATACGTGCAGGGGATCCGCATAGAACTGACTCGAAAAATTTATATTATTTAACGTAATTATTTAACAAATAGCTCTACGTTTGCGGCAGTAGTTTATCGTGTGTTTCAATATTTTGTCTAGCCTCAAATATCTATAGCTAACGGACTGCCCGCCGTTTAAAATATTCCCTAGGGGAGAGGTACGTTTGCTTGTCGTAGACAGTAAGATATTAATTCAACGTCTCCGAAAATTCCGCCGCAAAATCGCGTAAAGACTTTTGCTTGCCAGCTTGACTTATTGTTAATTATTTTGAAATAGTTTTATAAATACGCGACTGTACAGTCGTGGAGGGTTTAGAATAAATTATTCTGTTTCCAAATACTGCTGAATAAATACGTTATTTTAAAGAGGTAAAATTCACGAGTTATTATTTCTGTCATCTATTTCTGATTAACCCGTTTGAGCAGTATGATCGAATTCCATTAGATAGATCTCCAGCTCCGACCCCTGGCAATTCCGTATCACCCGCTGTCTCGCTACTCAGGGTTGTTCTCCCAATTAGGAGAGCCAAAAAGACAGTGTAGTTCCTCGCACTTAAAACTGACTGGCGCCCGAGATTTCCGTAGAAATAAAAAGATTACGTAAGTAAATAGTGACCAAAAGCACCGCAATAAAAAGGCGCCATCACACCAAAACCTAAATATTTTCTCACGAATTTGCTTTGTGATTGCCTCGAACTTTATTTATTTCTATCTTGATTTTAGAAGATAGTTTGATGATACGTATAATCATATATTGTATTTATTCGGGGCATTTAACAGCGATTCGTTGATGCCTTATAAGTAAATAACAAAAAAATGTTAGCAGAAAATTTAATTTTTTTATAATTTTTATCTAATAAGCACATTTTCGTCGGTACGAAGAATATTCGTCTGAAACCTACTTTAACAGAAAACGCGGGTTTCCTGTTTCCTGATCGATATCATTTTTAATAACTAAAGTGATGGTAAAGCTTAAGGTATTAAATATCAAGTCGATATTTCTAAAAACAGATATTAACCGAGTTTGTTCGAAACTTGATTCTACATTGCTCTCTCTTTGCTTTTACAGTATTTTATATAGACATAAATTCAGGTACAGGAGATCCAGTAGAATTTATTCCAATTTATTCTACGTTTCTTTATGATCAGAGTTTCATTATAATTTAAGTCGAATATAGCTCCAATACGAACTCGAAATTTATTTCATTATAAATGCGACGAATGTGAACCCGCTTCATTTACCACAGATCCATAAATAAAGGAAATAACTTTCAAATCGACCAAATAACGAATCTCTTTTAGCCTTATCGCGACAAGGTGAAATAGACTTCATTAAAATCAGGAATTCAGCCTATTACTTCAGATTGACTGAATTTCTGATTTTTGTTCTCCTTTCTCATGAAAAGTGGTTTCTATATGAGAACTAAGGATCTATACAATTTTCAATAAGAAAGAAAATGGCAGGAACCAAACTTTATAACTAATGTGTTTAATAATGGATTAATTATGAATTGTTAGAAGACAGAAGAACGTATTCTTGATTGGCCAAATCACTGCAAATATGAAATATATGTATGTGATGGTATACTAGAAATAGAATAAAATGTAAACGGACCAAAGACTATGAGAGTAGCTAATATTGCCACGTGAGGTTCCACGTTCGATTTCGAGTTATAACAATACAATTTTTGCTAATGCAGAAATTCGTTTCAGTATACTCGGATACTCTGATGGGTATATATTCGCGCAGTAGACTTTAATCTTTAGTCAAAAGACACAATTTACCATTGCGATTAAGGTTTCAACAACCTGCGTGTATTCTGTAAATGACTACAAACTGTTAGTATTGACTTCTTGGAATTAAATAAAATATTATATGGCAAGATCTTACCTCCCAAATATGTCACGCAATATGTGTTGTCTCCCAAAACACTTTCCAATTCTGGAGCCTCCCTTACACAGTCATTGACACCAATGTTTTTAACATTCGTCGTTACCAAGGTATTTCCTATTTTACCATCACCCTTAATAGCGTACCCTACTAGAGTTGATTCACTTTCAATATCTTCTTCGTCGTCTAAACAAATTGGTCTAATCTCATTAGTTACAGGTAAGCCAGATGTCAGTTGTAAAACGGCAATATCGTTAAATAGGTTCTTAGGATCATATCCAGGATGAACTGTTACTTTTGCCACTGAGGTTGTCCGCGCTTCAATTAAAGTTTCAGGTACCGCAATTGTTTCATGTTTGAATGTAACACAGTGTGCAGGTGTAAGTACGTGAGCAGGAGAAATTAGAGTGCCTTCACATACGTATTTGTGCTGATCACCTTGTGTGATGGTTACAGGTACCACCCATGGGTATACGTGGGTGCTAGGTGAGAGACCGCATTCAAAATTGGGCTTGGGTGTGGGTTTGTGGCTGTTTGATAAGATTGATGATAGGAAATCTTGTGAGTTTGCATCTCCGGTGAAGAAATCCGTGCGGAGTCTGTGGAATAATATATAATAAATAAATTAATACAATTCATTTAAGTGTGATATTAATTGGCTAGTTATTATATTAATTACTACTGCCAAATATTACAAGATCTAGTTGTTTAAATTTTCGTTATTCTTAGTATAATAAAGCCAGATAATTTAAAATCCGCCTTACGTGGATCACCCTATTAATGTTAAAAGCTGACAAAACAATTCACTATCTATTTATATATTAATATTTACAGCCGTTATTGAAAATACTGCACATACTTCACTGGTAATATTCTAGTCGACGATCTCATTTAAAATATTGCGGTCGAGACTTTATCCTTCTTTTCCCGTTTTTCATTGAATCGTTGATTAATCGTTTGACCTATATAACTCTAAAACGGGCTGAAGGGAATGTAATAATTAAATTTTACTTGAAAATTTTAAACTATTTAAAACGCTGCACCCGTACGCGATATTAGTAGTACATATATACTAATTGACAATCATCATAATTAGATACCTACTTAATTTGTTAATAATTAGTAAGTTTACTTTTAGGATAATAAACTTGAACTTGAAATAAATGAGACGTGATGTGAGTTGAAACTCTTTGAGTTTATATGGGGTGTTTTTAAAATTACTGGCAAACAAAAACTGGGAATTCTTGATCCAAAATTAAAAAAAACTGTTATTCAAGCTTCTTCGAAATATTTTCCAACTGCGATGCCATCATAGTTTTCAGGTTCTTTATTTATTTAAAAATAAATATTTTTGTTCTCTAATATTTTTTGCTGCCTAATATTTGCCAGCACTTTTTCCTTTTACCTTCTACTACTAATTTTGTTCGCTTTATCGTTTATTTTAGCGCAAATATCTCATAAACGGATGGTAAAAATATATCTGCCAAAATAGAATTTTCATTTCTGATTTTTATTTTTGACAGCTGCCAAAATCAGTGTCAAATTTAAAATTTTACAAGTATGTTTTTTGTAATTTTGAAAACAATGTAAGTTTTTCCAGGAAAAGAGATATAAAATTCTATAAATCTAATTCTTTCTATTTTTTCGCTTTTGGCAGCTGTCAAATTTTCTGTCAACTTGTTGAATGAAAATAATGCCATATAATAAGTTTTGAATAAATGGAAGTACTAAGCAGACATTTTTCTATAGTATTCATTGAACTTATTTCTGGGAATCGCGTGATTCCTAGAATTAAGTTCAATAAATATTAACTATCCGCCGCAAATAAACTACAAACAATATTTTTCTATAGGTTTCGGAGGTATTGAATAATTACAAAATTAGCTTGATTCAAAAAAATATTATATTTAGTGGAGGGAAATTAGTCAAAATAATTGATGAAAAGTGATGTAATCGGGAAATTGAATTTTTTCTTTGTTTTCTTTTTATAGATGCAAATGAGTCGAAGGCCGAAAAAATTAGCAAAATCGGGCTGGGGCTTCGCGAGAAACGCTCATAAAAGTGCATTTTTGATGCATTTCGAGTGCATCGTTACCCTATTTTTTAAATATCTCCGGCTCTATTGGTCGTAGAAATAATAAAAAACAAAGCTAAAATACTCGTAAATGAATAGTCTATCGAACCGTTGGGGTATAGTTACATTAAAAGTGCATCCTAACCTCAAAAAAATCCAAGTTTCTCAATTTTTCTTTTTTTACTAATAATGCAGTAAGTGGGAAAAGTCTTCTGATCTTTACGAAAATCGGAGAAAATATGTATTTTCATGCTGTAAATGCGTAATTAGATTTAAAAAAAATCATTTATTTGGTCGCAATTAAACATTTTCGAAAAAAATTAAATCGCTTGCCATTTAATGCAAAATGGTCGTAGGGTAAACTTTTTTTTTAAGAGTAGGTCTTTTTATGTAGGTACCTTCTGTGAACATATACCAAAATCTGCCAAGTTAAAATGTCGCTTTTTTTAATTAAAAGAAAAATTATTTAATTTCACTTTTTTGGCATTTTTTCATATCTTTTAAGCCAGATATTCAAATAAGTTTTGTATAAAACGAAATTCAATTCATTAAAAGGGCTTTCGTAAGGTGTATTATTATAAATGCTTTTTACGACGAACCAAACTTACACGTCATGACAGCCTAAATGCTTATAGGTTAGGTATTCATTCAGCACATCTCAGTGAATAAGAAATAGTATCTAGTGATAAAATGGCAATATTAAATAAATATTACTAATATGTAATGTCGATCTACAATCAAACGGATATTATTTATAATGTATGAAGTGCTATTTATAACATATTTAATGTTACATATATGAAATATTTCAGTTTAACATTACTAATTATATTTGTATAACATTTTGTAAACATTTAAGAAAAAATTTTAAAGATACATTTAAGAGAATGTATTACAATACATTTACAAGGTGTATCGTATGATATTATAGAAATATTTTCTAGTAACATCGAGTTAATATTGTATAAACATTTATTAAATATTTTACATTTTAATATTTCAACATACTCAGATATATCGATGTTAGTTATCATAACAGAAATATAATCTTTCATGAAAACATTAAAATTGTTACCAAGTGTAATGAATTTATAACCTTTGTAACGTTAGGCTTTATTTAGCAAATTACAGCAGCAGTAATAAAATGACATTAAGTAAACTGACAATTAATAATAATAATAGCAATGACAAATGCACATTTCAACAATGATTTACCACACCTAGGTCTAACATTACATAATATGGTGGTTAAATATGTTGTTTAGTGGGATTATACATATAATGTATATACTTTGTATTTTATATGTATAGTAAAACAAAAATTAATATAATAATACACCTTACGAGAGTTCCTTTAATGTCCATTCGATAGCGTCAAACAAAGTTGATCTTAAACATTTATGCTTTTGATATAATTATTTTAACTATCATATAATCTTCATAATTTAATTGAATTTCGTTTTATACAAAACTTATATGAAAATCTGGCATAAAAGATATGAGAAAATATCAAAAAAATGAAATGAATTTTTTCTACTACCGATATTAAAGTACTAACTTTCCGCACGCTATAGAGTGCGTAAAGTTAAACTTTACGCACTAGTGTATAAACGTTTATTAAATATTCACACTAGTGCGTAAAGTTAAACTTTACACGTAAAGAGTTTTTACCTTACGCACTAGTGCGTGAAAAAGTAACATACTAAACAGTTGCATACCTATAATAATCATATCTTATTTTAAAAACGTTAAATGAGGTTATTTATTTTTATGTAGTCCATTTATTTAATATCACGGTATTATTATAAAACATACCACCTAATTTTCAGTATTCTTTAACAATAATGATTGAATTTTGAAGTTTCATTTATATTCTTGACATTGACATTAGACAAAGAAATAATAGACATTGACATTAGACAAAGAAATAATAGACATTGATTAATTTCACCCATTTAAAATTAAGTGGGCTATAAGTATTGTCATTTTTAAATGACATATGAAGTTTTGACGTAATAGGTATGTTTTGACGTTTCACATTATTATTAGAGAATTTAGATGCATTTCGGTAGTAGAAAAAATATTGTATGCAATTCGTGCGAAAAGTGAGCTTTTTTCACTCATGGGATTGTCGCATTCGCCTACGGCTCATGACACAAAATTCCAATTCGTGAAAAAATCTCACCTTACGCACTTGTTGCATAAATAACTATTTTTTCTTAATTAAAAAAAAACTACATTTTAATTTGATAAACAGATTCTGGTATATGTTCACAAAAAAGTACATAAAGAGACCTACTCTTTAAAAAAAAAGTTTACTCTACGACCATTTTGCATTAAATGGCAACCGTTTTAATTTTTTTCGAAAATGTTCAATTGTGACTGTAAAAATATTTTTTTTAAATTTAATCACAGTTCTACTGCATGAAAATACTTATATTCTCCAATTTTCATAGAGGACAAAATATTTTTACCCCACTTATTGCATTATAAGTAAAAAATAAATAAACTGAGAAACTTTGATTTTTTGAGGTTAGGATGCACTTTTAATTTAACTATACCCCAACAGTTTGATAGGCTATTCATTTACAAGTATGTCAGTTTTTTTTAAAATTTTTCTACGACCAATAGAGCCGGAGATATTTGAAAAGTAGAGTAGCGATGCACTCGAAATGCATCAAAAATGCACTTTTATGCGCTTTTCTCACGAAGCCCGATTTTGCTAATTTTATCGGTAGCTGTCTAAACTGCTGTTAAATTTAAAAATATGCAAATATGTAGAATGTAGATATATCTTTTTCGTCTTACTATCATATTCAGTAACCTCCAAAATCTATAGAAATACTTTAATTTGTTGAAATAATAATAAAATGCTATTTTTATTAAGTTTACAGAAATTTTGAGAGCTGTCAAAGGTTACAACTTTATTTTAATATCAATTACTGAACTAAAAAGTTTAACATTTTATGTATCTTCTTCTATGTAAAGCAACATTATTTTTAAAATTACGAGACATATACATACTTGTATAATTTGGCAGCAATTTTGGCATCTGCCAACCACCATAATATTTTTTTGACATCAATTTCGTATTAGTACCTTCAATATTTATAAAAAAATGTTTTAAATCCGCTTATTTGTTTAAACAATTATAAAATGTCATTTTCATTAAGTTGAAAAATTTTGACAGCTGTCAAAAGTGAAATAGTACATTATACTATAAGGGAGAGAAATGCGTTATTTTGGCAGAGGTGCAATTTGAAGCCCGAGGGCGAAGCCCGAGGGCTACAATGCGCCGAGGACAAAATAGCATCTCTCCCGAATGGTATATACTATTTTTTCCACGGTCTCATTAACTTAAAAACACATATTTTGTCATTATGAAGTAAGTAGCACTAGAATTATTGTATTTGGATTTGAGCATTCATTTAGTAGTCGTTGAGTTATTGTCATAACTACAAAATAAACAAACAAAAAGAATTGTCAAATTAAGGTGCTAGTTTGGTTTAGTTTAAAGTTTGTTTAGTGCACAATGAATAATTGTGAGTCGGAAGAGATTGTGGAGGCTGCAAATATTGCAATAAGCAATTTGCTGCCTACGAAGTCAAGATCTTTATACGATATAGCCTACAATCGGTTCAAAAAGTGGTGCGCCGAGAAAAATGTTCAAGTATACAGCGAGAATGTTTTGTTGGCATACTTCAGTGAAAACCGTTCTCCATAATGTAAACTCCCTTGGGAGCATTATACTCCCTTGGGAATAATCGAATATTTCTGTTTTAATTTTGATGTCATAGAAACTGATTTCTACTCCCGGCCGTGGAAAAACTTTATTATATTATCTATTATGGAGCTAGCAAATTTCAAAACACTTAATAGCACTTCTCCTATGGGAATTCACATTATTTTCAAAATTACGAAAGGCACACTTGCATTTTTTAAAATTTAACAGCAGTTTTGGCAGCCACCATCAAACATAATATTTTGTTTACAATTTCGTATTCAGTTCCTCCAAAACCTATAGAAAAATGTGTTTTTAAGTACTAATGTCACTTGTGGAAATAATTATTAAATGGCAGTTTTATTCAGTTGACAGAAAATTTGACAGCTGTCAAAAGTGAAATCGTTATTTTAATTTTAATATTAAAATAGAAAAATTTTAAAATATACTTTTCAATTTTTAAATTTAACAGTAATTTTGACAGCTATCAATGATAAAGAAAGAAAAAATTATTAACTTTTTAAATGTTTCAAACAGTATTTATTAATCTCTACACGTGTTTCGGCTTTTTAGGCCTTTCTCAAGAGTACATACAATACTAGTTGTTAAATATGGTTTACATTCTTATATACTACATCTGGAAGGCTACAGAACTAACAGAGCATCTGATTTTTATTTATGAGGGTTAAAAAACTATTTTTCTAAGAATTTAAATTATTTTGTTCAAAATATCATGGCCAGTAAAAATTTGTTGTTCATTCGTTATATTTACATTATTTTTTGTTGCCTTAAGGATTTCTAACTTTTCTAATAAATCTAATTTTTTGCCTTTCTTTTCAGAATGAATTAAATCTACATTGTCTAAATCTATAAAATGGTTATTATCTATACAGTGAGTTGACATGCCAGTGTTATGTATATTGTTTAAAATGGATTTTTTATGTTCATCTAAGCGTTTTTTAATATTACGACCTGTTTGACCAATATATATTGCATCACATTGGGCACAATTTAGTCTATATACACCTGTTTTTTGTAATTTATCAGTCTTGTCTCTATTGTTTACTAAAAGTTTGCCTAAATTATTTTTATTTACCATAATGGTCCTGCATCCTAATTTATTTAATTTATTGCTGACTCTATTGCTAATTTTTGGCCTAAAATTAATACATTTATAATCCCCATCTAAGTATTTTGTGGAACCAGCATAAAATTCGCCAAATATATTTTTCTTTTGTTTTTTATTAATTAAACTATCAATTAAACTTTCTTTGTAGCCATTGTTTCTTGCTATTTGCTTAATTACATTAACTTCTTTTTCAAAATTTTCTCGACTGAGTGGAAATGTAAATAACCGATGTATTAAGCTATGGAAGGGTGATAGTTTTATTTGTAATGACTGCTTAGAATGGTTATGGATTATGCTGTCTGTGCAAGTAGATTTACGATAAATGTCAAATTCTAATTGATTATTTCGATTCTTTACATTTACATCTAAAAAGTTTAAACCATTTTGATTTTCTATTTCTAACGTAAATTGGATTTTTGTATTCATTGAATTTAGAAAATGTAAGAATTTATTTAATTGTCTTTCGGTGCCTTTCCATATGCAAAATAGTTAATGTAATTAAGCAAATAGCAAGAAACAATGGCTACAAAGAAAGTTTAATTGATAGTTTAATTAATAAAAAACAAAAGAAAAATATATTTGGCGAATTTTATGCTGGTTCCACAAAATACTTAGATGGGGATTATAAATGTATTAATTTTAGGCCAAAAATTAGCAATAGAGTCAGCAATAAATTAAATAAATTAGGATGCAGGACCATTATGGTAAATAAAAATAATTTAGGCAAACTTTTAGTAAACAATAGAGACAAGACTGATAAATTACAAAAAACAGGTGTATATAGACTAAATTGTGCCCAATGTGATGCAATATATATTGGTCAAACAGGTCGTAATATTAAAAAACGCTTAGATGAACATAAAAAATCCATTTTAAACAATATACATAACACTGGCATGTCAACTCACTGTATAGATAATAACCATTTTATAGATTTAGACAATGTAGATTTAATTCATTCTGAAAAGAAAGGCAAAAAATTAGATTTATTAGAAAAGTTAGAAATCCTTAAGGCAACAAAAAATAATATAAATATAACGAATGAACAACTAATTTTTACTGGTCATGATATTTTGAACAAAATAATTTAAATTCTTAGAAAAATAGTTTTTTAACCCTCATAAATAAAAATCAGATGCTCTGTTAAATCTGTAGCCTTCCAGATGTAGTATATAAGAATGTAAACCATATTTAACAACTAGTATTGTATGTACTCTTGAGAAAGGCCTAAAAAGCCGAAACACGTGTAGAGATTAATAAATACTGTTTGAAACATTTAAAAAGTTAATAATTTTTTCTTTAATTATAATATTTAACAATGTTTCACATGATGCCAACCGCGGAATCAGTTCAATGTGATACAGAAAGGAAATGAAAATTCCATTTTGGCAGATCTATTATCTATTTGTAAAGTAAATATTTAAAACTAAATTGGGCGTATCTATAGATATGTATTTGTGACCTGTAGACTCATTTTAACTGAAAATAACAAATTATAGCTAAGCATAAAAAATCTGGCTCGAGAGATTGATGAAGAATTTCAAAAAGAACATTTAAAGAAATAAGATAATCCAATAAATTCTAAGTTCTTGCTCGAGAGATTGATGAAGAATTTCAAAAAGAACATTTAAAAAAAATAAGATAATCTACATCGATTTTTGAACGGTATTTCTTTCCCACACCACTGTCCATTGGCATATCTTGTAATTCTTTCGCTCAACAAAAGTTGCTGAACAATAAATGTGTAATAAATAGCGAAATATATTTTTCTACATGAATTACAAGAAATCAGGTCATACTCTATGCTGTTTAATTATAACAAAACCATGAGTGTAATGGGCAAGGATTAAATTGCCACATAGAGGATTTTAGTTAAAACCACCAGCAAATTGCGATACGTGGTCGACACTGTTCACTAAATTTATTGAATCTTCTACTCTAATCTGTGTGTTCATACTTGCAGGCAAACTTACACATACTAAATATCCAACCGATATCCTCAAACCCCTAAATTGGTCGATACTAGGTAACGTTTAATCCTCGGAAATTTTGTGTGATTTGGATTCACTCATTTATTAACTTTGTATTCTATTTAATATTAACTTCTGCCAAAAAATAAATAAGTACAGGGTGGCATCTACGGAAAGGGAGTAATGGTATATAAATAAAACCGCACATCTAAGTGCATCAATTCAAAAGTTTTTCTCCGAGTTGAAAGAATGCACCCTGAAAATGAACTCGCCCCATACGTTCAATAGAGACAATATTGGTGTCTCCTATAAATAAAAATTTACTCTTAGTGCTTTGGTCTAAATATTATCAGCAAAGACTTTTCTCAATATATCGATCAGATTGTAATATTTATTAGATCCATAAGCAGAAAGGCATTTCTAAACATAGGATCGATACTTCTTTCACCAGACATTCAACAAAAATTAATGTATACTAAAATCTCTATTGATGGCAACCAAAGACGAAACTATTATCTCATCTCATAAAATTCAGTTTGAGTCTGTTTTCCTCTGGAATTTAATATTTATTGTGTTATGCGTTGTTTTATATTTTATTCTAGGGGGCTACATTCACCTAAACTGTTATTCTATAATACAAATATTTACAGGCTGAAACGAATTTTTTGTTTAAACTTACATTAAATACGTATAAAATAATTTTACATCCAACTTACGTGTTAGGTAGAGGGCAGACTGATTTCGCATTTAATCGATATCCCATTAAGTTGGGGAATTCACGGCCCTCATATTTAACAGTTATTTTGATCTTTTCTCCAGCGTTAGATTTTAATAAAGCATTTCTGTTTTTAATTAGTACTTCGTTTGTATCACCTGTGGACACCACTTCAAAATCATCGTCCTGAAACAATAGAAATAATTTATTTTATAGTCATATTTGTGATTAATTAACACAATAATGCCAATATACAACATACTGATGGGAAAATTTGTGCACCATTTTATATATGCGCTGGAATATTTTTATTGTTTATTTGTGAATGAATTAACTCAGATTTTCCTTTGTTGGGTTATTTGCATATAAATGACCCTACAGCTGAATACATTTAAAATGACAAAAGCAAAAAATGTTTGCAAATTTAAATAAACCATCCCTTAAAAATGAGGCCAATGTCTCCTCCCAATACAGTACTTTTTACGCAATATTTTCGTTTAATTCAATTAATACAAAATCTCTATTATTAAAGTACAAGCGGCAATACGTTTTGTTGCAAATATTATTTTTACTTCTCCGTTAATTAAAATTATAAGGCTGAAGATAAAAGTGTTTCAGAAACACGTACCATTAGCATTAACTGACATAAATTGAATAACTTTTTTCTAAACATGTGTAGACGACTTGGCGATTTCAGTTTGTTTTCTATTTGAATTAATTTTAACTTCTCAACGTTTGTTCCACCTGTGCAAAAATATGCGAATCTATACCGCTTAGTATAAGAAAATTTAAGAAAGTAAAAGGTATTATAAACAACTTGCTATAAACTTTATCCATAAAAAAACAAGGGTATAAAGTACCTCATCAATAATTTATGTTAAGCTTAAGGCTAAAATATGAAAATAAGAGAAAGATTCCGAAACTCTTGAGGAAATGTTTGTATACAAAACAATTAAAATAAGATTAATTTAACTTCAACCGAACAAAGTTGCCGAGAAGTAAAAGAAAAATTAATCTCTCGAAATTTTCAGCTAAGGATTATGGAGCTAACTTTGACGTAAATAATAATTATTTTTTAATAAAATGAATTCTTGATAATACATATACATGTATTTAACTTCAGAATTCAGTGTCGTTATTTCTATATTGATTTCTCGTTCTCGTTCCATCCCTTCATGTCTATCTTTTAAATCTATCACTTGTATATTAAGACTGCTCCAAAAATTTTTAGGACAATCAAATTTCACATTAACTAACAATAATAATGAACAATATATATTCAATTTGCTAAAAGTCAGAAGTCGTTGTTGAAAAATATTTTGCTGATGCTTCCATGAGAAAAATTAAAATATATTTTGCAGTTATTTAATCTGAGACAATTCAAAATTAATTTTCTCTAACGAAAATACGTACGTCTGACGTACAAAAATTGATAGCGAAAATAAATTTTGAGCAAAACAGATAACAGTGAAAGTAAACCGACGTGTACCAAATTTACTTAAACCAGCGTATATTATCCCCATCTCTTATTATTTTACACGCATTCTTTCACAATTAATTACGTTTCAATATCAGAATCAACGCCACCACGGTTCTTACCCTAAGTGATACACGCTTGAAATACCCCGCTTTCCTCTTGTTAATCGCCTGCTGTGAAGTAGGAAATAAATTTTCGCCGTCTTGGTACAAACATGATAAATGATGCTTTGATGTAGGTTAAATTTATATTGAAATGCAGGTTGAACTAGATCTCGAGTGAAATGTAAAAGAGCGCAGTGGAATTGATACTTTTTTCCTAACCGGGACTGTCCCTTTTTGACAACACGTCGTGTGTTCATAGCAGTTCTTGGAATTTAATTTAATGCCCTTAGAATTGTTTTTATACTCAATTATATGATATACATATATAAAAGTAACTCTTGTATCAAAATATCTATATGCACACGGGGCAAAGTTCAGCATCGTTCAAAACAAAGCTTTATTCGATAGCTATCACTTTCTCAAAAATATATTATCTTCTAACTTTATCCCCTCATATTCAAGTAGTGACACGGAGCAGTTGATACCCACATCCTGTAAAATAAACCTTGCATATTCACCTTAAAAAAGGTTTGAGTAGCATTCCCAGTCATAAAAGGATGTCATCTATATTATCAACTTTTCTTAACTTACTATAGGTGTAGATGCAATGATTACTGCTAATGATTTCTGCTACTCATTCATTTACTGCCCCAATTGCTTTGTTTTAAAAAATGTAATTTGTCCCTGATGCATATCCTCATTTCATGTTAAAGACTAGCCGAGTCTTCTACGTATTTACTTTCATTAAAGTTTCAACTTTGCTCTTGTAGAATTGATGAATGTCTTATTTCTTTCTCTATACCCTGTCGCTAATGGTATCAGTTTAAGTAAACAAACTTCGGGCCTCTATCTCCGTAGCTATCCACTACCAATCTAACTATCAGAAAGTAAAGTTTCACAGCACTTCCTACACTAATGCTGATCAAACACCTAATAACTATTAATGGTAAGTATACATACCTATACGAGTATACGAGTGTTTAGCGTATATATTACAACAATGTCGACTCTCTAAATACTCATGTAGTTGTTTTCAGAATTTATTTCTTTCCTACTTCAATAACTTCTTTATTACTGAATATATTAAATCGTTTAAATTAACAAAGTAGTAGTATTTTTGTATGCTGATTACTGTACTGTAAACAAAAAACAATTGAGGATCACGTTCTTGAGCTATTGACAAATTTTACGTTTTTTTAAATGGAACACCTGAATATTTAGCCATTTTTAGAAAGATACCATTTTTGATAAGAAACTTTCTTATTTTTTGATAAAGTCGAAATTAGAGGAGTTATATATAAATATTTAAAAGGGTTGTTTAAATGAATAATAGTGGAGGGAAATTAGAATTTGAAAGTGATGTAATCGGGAAGTTGAATTTTTTTTGTTTTTTTGTTTTATACATGCAAATGAGTCGAAAACCGAAAAAAATTGCAAAATCGGGCTGGGGCTTCGCGAGAAAAGAGCATAAAAGTGCATTTTTATGCATTTCGAGTGCATCGCTACACTATTTTTTAAACATCTCCGGCTGTATTGGTCGTAGAAAAATTAAAAAAATAACTCAAATACTCGTAAATGAACAGCCTATCAAACTGTTGGGGTATAGTTACATTAAAAGTGCATCTTAACCTCAAAAAATCCTTATTTCTAGGTATATTTTTTTTTTACTAATAATGCAATAAGTGGGGTAAAAATCGTCTGATCTTTACGAAAATTGGAGAAAATATGTATTTTCGTGCTGTAAATACGTGATAAATAGTTATGATAACTAACATTGATATATCTGAGAAATATTAAAATGTAAAATATTTAATAAACGTTTTTAAATATTAACTCGATGTTACTAGAAAATATTTCTATATCATACGATACACCTTGTAAATGTATTGTAATACATTCACTTAAACGTATCTTTAACATTTTTTTCTTAAATGTTTACAAAATGTTATACAAATATAATTTGTAATGTTACACTGAAATATTTCATATATGTTAACATTATATATGTTATAAATAGCACTTTATACATTATAAATAATATCCATTTGATTGTAGATGAACACTATGCCTTTTTGATGGTGAAATTCGAGATTTTTTTATCTATATTTTTTATTGCTAATCGACATTTGAAGAGAAAATAGCATGTTTTATTCGAAGTAAATGTTATGATTCATCTGTCACTTCGTTCGTTCGGCAAACCTACAACCTACAAACTCGTCACAAAAGTATCACTTTTACTCCTAATAAAACAATATACTATTTTTTTATTTTATTAAATAATGATATACACTTGCATATTCCAAAAATTTACATTAAGAAGATTTTACTTCATGAAAAAATTTTAATACTGTGCTTCTAATATACCTGTTTGCCACAAACGTTACAAAAAACTGATTCAAGTGAATCGTATAAGCAAATTTTGGATTCTAGCATGTGCGAACCATTTTGTGAACAGAAGAAGATATTTATGATTCTAATGTATGATGCAAGTGAAAATAGTGATTTAAATGACTCGAATTATGGTAAAAAAAGAAAGACTAAATACTAAAGCTTATACAGGGTGTTTCATTTTTAAATTTCGTCCTTTAAGGAGGTGATAGAGCATCGAAAAATAAGTCGACCTGCCCAAAAAACCTATATCAAAAATGCATAATAACGAAGTTACAGGCCTTCAAAGTTGGAATAAAAAAATCGATTTTTTTGTCATAACTTCTAGACCATACGACCGATTTTAACCAAATTTTGCACAGGCAGTACTGAACTACATACCTACAATCCTATAAGAATAGCTCATGTCAAAAATCACCAGTGGCGTAGATACTGGGGTGACGCCCTCTATTTCTCACCCTATTTCCCACGCCACTGGATATTTTTTTTTTTTGGCAGGTCGACTTATTTTTCGATGCTCTATCACCTCCTTAAAGGACGACATTTAAAAATGAAACACCCTGTATACCTATACTTTGTATTTTGTATGTATGTATAGTAAAAAAAAAGTAGATAAATATAATAATACACCTTACGAAAGCTCTTTTAATTCATTGAATTTCGTTTTATACAAAACTTATATGAAGAAATGGAATTAATATTATTTTTTTTTTATTAAAAAAACGACATTTTAACTTGATAAACAGATTCTGGTATATGTTCACAAAAAAGTACATAAAAAGACCTACTTTTAACCGGTTTTGCTAATTTTTTCGGTTTTCGACTCATTTGCATGTATAAAAAGAAAACAAAGAAATAAATTCAACTTCCCGATTACATCACTTTTCATCAATTATTTTGACTAATTTCCCTCCACTATAAATTGATAAATTCCAGTTAGTTGACACTTAGTGTAAAATAAATAGTTGACAGATAAGTAGTGTTAGAATTTGATTTATTTCATTCATTTATTTATTCAAAATTTAGTTACAACTCCTTTATTTTTGACTTTATAAAAAACTAAAACGAAACCATCGTTATAAAAATGGTAAAATATACAGGTTGTGCCCTTTTAAAAAAAAACGATATATTGATCAATATCTTGAAAACACAATATTCAATTGGTTTTTACAGTATTTTAGTCATCATAAAAAATACTGCTACAAAATTACTCGAGAAGTTTTAATTGGTGGATTCTGAGAAAAAAAACTCTAAAAGACTTCAATATGTTTCAAATGGGGTTTCAGAAAAAAATGTCAATTACTACTTATAAATTTAATAAATCTAGCCTGGCAAAAATTATAACGATTTGAAAATCATCGAAGTCTTAACATAATTGCATTAGGATTTTTGTCTCAGAATATTAATAGGAATGTGCCATTATCACCTCCGGTGATTTTGTGTCACCCTTTATAATAATCAACAAATTATTAAGTCCGTTATTTTGGAATTTCATGGTCTATATATTTCTTTTAAACTCCTATTATAATATATGAGAGCAAATATTTTATCAACTTTTAGAAAATAAAGCAAATTGTACGGTTTTACCATCTTTGACGATATAGGTACCTATTTCTCCTTTCACAATGCCTTTTTATTGCAGATAATGTGCGACCGTGTGTAAACGACGCCAAAAATAAATAATAGAAAATACTTCAACATAGTCGAATAAAAATATTCTTTGCTACCAGGTTGGCAAATGCCAATTTTCAAGAGAACGAATAAGTTTCATAATATAAACTAAGTACTGACCGTTTATTATATCTCTTTCAACAAAATTTTATGTTTGTAATCGTCATATTAATGATGGTTAGAGATATTTTGCCCTTACGAAAGATCGTTGCGTAATCAAGTACAGATAATCAAAATTAAGAAAAAGTTATAATCTTGAAAGAAATTGTAATAGTAGTAGGCAGATTTGCATTCATAATTCCTTATATAGTGCAACTTTTCCTTCTTCTGTCTGCGGAATAGAGATAAGAAAAACAAAAAATTATCAAAAATAATGTTTTTTTTTCTGAATTGCTTTTACTGCAATGATAGCATAGTGACACCTAACAAACCAAAAAATTTCAGAGTATATGGATTCAAGTTACTCCGCATTTTGAAGATATTTTCAAAACTTACATTGTTATAAAATTAATATATGAGTAAAATTAGAGTGACAACTCACATACGATACAGGAAATACTCATTGAATAACCACCATGTTCACCGGATTTATCGCCAAAAGATTTATTTGGTTATCTCAAGAGTTTTTAGAGGATAGGTACAGCCAGATTCCAAGATTCTTTGCAGGATTTAGAATGGAAAATTATGGGTGCCTAAAACTTTTCAAGGAGTAACAGACGAATTTCATGATCGTCTAGCAATATGTCAGGAAGTGCTCAGTTCAAGCATATTCGTGATTAAACAGTGAATATACTTGTAACTAATACATTTAATATTTACCTTCATCATCAATGTGGGAGATTAATTGAAAATGCCTTCAATATGCACCATTATGCTTCATGCATCTTTGTAATTTTCTATTTAATAGGCATTTTAACCCCATCACTGCGTTTACAAAAAAGTACTATTTGGAGATGTGATATCACCCTGCTTTTATCACGTTGAAGTATCTCACCCTATTGCGGATACTTAGGGAGATAAAAGGGGTGACTTTATAAATGCACTGTATAAATGACACTAAACTTTGCCATGTGTTTTAAATGTTCTGTAATTATTCTACTTTATCTTTTCAACTGGCTCGCACTCTCCAATTACTCGATCCTAGAAAGGGCTCGAACTTTTGACGTAACAGTAGCGCTAATGTAGTTTCCACAAACAACAAAGCGCACGTGTTGAGTGCGGTGTTAGTATTTTGGTATTTGTGGAAACTAGGTATATCAGAAAGTATCGTATTATATCAAATTTCTTCAAGTTAGAGCTTTTTTCAAACAAAATATATTGGCTTCGCACACACAGCTCTGTATAGTCACATGTGTAAGCTATCTTGGGCTCTATACGATTAGTTCCCATTTTTTCTTACTTACCTCCACATTAACTTCCTTGAATGTTTTGTCGAAAAACAGACGAAGCCAGATACCATGAAGCTCATCGTCAGAAATGAGTCGAACGGTGCCAGTCCAATAGTCAGGTTGGTTTACAGAATCATATTCAAACAAGCCGGGGCAGGGGGAAATCGGTCCCTTACTTCGAGCTGCGGCTGTTGCTGTGGATACCAGTGCTGCCACCACGCATGTTGATATTAGAATTACTGCACGAAATATCTGAAGCAGAAAACTTCCCTATAATCAGTGACATATGGATATATCGCTGCTATAATACAACCGATCGATAGCGGTAGCCTACAAAATGATTAAAAATAAACTGGAAATGTAAAATCCTTGTATATAAAATGTACCATATACCTAACTTTAAAATAATGTAAGGACTTATGTCCATACTCTCTGGCACTGGTGTTTGGTATTTATTAAGTTAACACCTCTTCAGGTTTAAATGTTACCCATGATTTATTAACTCTTAAAATATGCTTATTATACGTGGATTTTAATTGAATAGGCTCACTTTACCATGTGGGAATGGATGACAAATGTGACACGGGTTATACACAATAAGAATATCCAGGTTAAATATCTTAGAAAGTAATAAAAATAATGGACTTCTGTAAAAGGCAACCGGTAAAATGTATAAATGGGTTCAGTTTTTAATACAAATCTTCTTTCAATATGTTAAAATGTAGATGGCGCTGCACTATATAGAAATGTTTCGATAGCAGAAGCGATATATGCAGTGTATATGTTTAAAAATCTTTTAGTTTATATCTAATTTCTTTGCATGTAAAAAAATCCAATAATTTTTTAGAACTTTTGATAAAGTCAGAAATGATTTTTACGTTTCATTTTTAAAATCTTATATTTTCTTACGAGAAATTGAAGAAAATAAATAAATAATAAGGTTTTCTTTATGTTACATAGTAGTAAATTTAGCAATATAGGAAATATTTATTAAATACTATATTATTTTTATTTATTCCAGGTAGTCGGCAGGTACCTACTTTTGGATTTTTTTTTTTGTACAGGGTTATCACGTGAAAGTTCCCACCCCAATTTTGCGGGTTGTATCTAGGTTACAAAATTATTTTTTATATAGGTATAATTCGTTTGAATTTTGATGACGATTCTAACAAAACTATGAAAAAGGAAAAACAATTGAATACCAATTTAAAAAGTTATGAACCTTACTTAAATTTTTGTAAATGGAACACATAATTTTTTGAAAGATATTTTTATTCTAATTCTAAATATACAGGGTGTTTCCGTTTTTTCGTTCATAACTTCTGTAAACGATAGAACATATCAAAATAATAGGAGTCTTTCTTATAACATTTTTCTCTAAAACGTTTCGTTTTCAAGATACAGAGGGCGTTAAACTTTTAAACAATTATTACTATTTATTCATTATCTCCTAAACAAATAAAGATTTCTTATTCAAATTTTGTTCACTTTAGTCATAATAAAAGACCAATTTTTTGACGTTCCAAAAGTTTTTCTTACAAAAGCAGTGGCGTAGTTATGGGGTTCTGTCCGTATTTAAACCCCCTGAACTTCTACGCCAATGATCAGAAATTATATTTTTATACAAATTGTAAAACATTGATGTATTTCCCACAAAAAAGTACTCCTGATAAAAGTCGCTAGGAGGCTTTCTGTTCGAGATATTTAGATTCTTACTAATCAGGGGTATATTAAGGAATTACATCTTGGTTGAAAATGACAGGATTAAGTAGGCGTTAAATCATTGACAGTTATTCACAACATAAACATAAAGAAAATGGCCTATCATTTTGAGCATTTATTGTAGATTATTAATTATTTATCATTTTAAATAAATATGTATTAAAATAATTCTTTAATTTGTTTAGCAAATAGCCTGTCAATAGAAAGTGCATAGGATACCCCTGATTAGAAAGAATCTAAACATCTTGAATATAAAGCCTCCCAATGAATTTCACCAGGAGTACTTTTTTATGGGAAATACATCAAAGTTTTAAAATATGTATAAAAATATAATTTCTGATCATTGGCGTAGAACTTTAGGGGGTTCAAATACGGACTGAACCCCATAACTGCCGTCTTTTATTATGTCTAAAGTGTAGAAAGTTTTATTAAAAAATCTTTATTTGTTTAGGAGATAATGAATAAAGAGTAATAATTTTTTAAAAGTTTAACGCCCTGTATCTTGAAAACGAAACGTTTTAGAGAAAAATGTTATAGGAAAGGCTCCTATTATTTTGATATGTTCTATCGTTTACAGAAGTTATGAACGAAAAAACTGAAACACCCTGTATATAGATAGTTTAATACATTTATTTTTGACAGTTTTTGAATTACATATTTAAAATGTAGTTTTCTTAAGGAAATAAATGCAGTCTCAATCAACTTGATCTAAATCAATATAACCTTGACTCATAGATTTAAGAATGGTCATGCTAAAAAACAAAAGCTCACGTAATTATTTATTCTGCCATTTGTTATTGCTCGCGTTATTAAATGTGAATTTAAAAATGTACAGGACGGGCGTTCCATTTAAAAAAATGCAAGTTAGGTTCATACATTTTTAAATTGGCATTTAATCGTTTTTGGAATTGTCATAAAAATTCACGAGAATTATATAATTTTATTTTTTTTTAGAAACAATTTACAAAGTAGGGGTGGGATAACCCTGTAAAATTCTCTTTCTTTATAAATGACGTATAAAACTTAATTGAAGTCATTTATATACTTGGAGTTCTTTGAAAACTATTTTCATATTTATTATTTTAGATTAAATTCAAAATGCTGTGTATTTAGTTTTTGTGTTTGGTGTTGGTTAAATTATTAGAAAAAATATTTTTCATGCAAACCAAAACTATAATTACATTTGCAAAAATTTAGTCAAAAATTTAATTAAAAAAAGTTACAGCATTTTATTTTTCCAAAAATTACATTTAAACTGAATATCCCGAAAACGGTTCGATTTTCAAATATGTATTTTATACAACAATAACAATAATTTTATATAATGTGAAGAGGCACAACCGAGCAGATTTCGAAATTTTAGTACTGAATTTTTTGCCATAGCTTCAGGATTGACATCGATTTTTAGGGTTATACAGCCAAATTACAAATACCTAGCAGCACTAAAAATTGATCAATCCAAAAGATATTGGCAAAAAGAATACAATACTAAGTTGCGGCTCTTTATTATTTTTTACCAACGGTTTTACAGGATTCAAATACCTTTATTAGTTTCCAAAGTATATAACCAAAGAGTTTTCATTGGTACATCTTACATTTAAATATACAAATCATGCAAGTGGCAGTTTATTTATTAACGTATAAATAAGTAAAAATGGAGAGAGTCTCTTTTTCTAAATATAGTATTTTATTTTTGTGTGCTACCAATTTCGTAAATTTTGTAGATTCACATCATCAGGTATGCGATAGAACCATGAGGGTTAACAAAAGAGTAATAATTGAGTTACATAATCGGAGAATAACAATTTACACGAAATATAAATTTTATTGTATATTAACATGACCCTGTGAATCCCATATATGTAAACCGTACGTTATTAGTCCCAGTTGTATATTTCTACATTCTAAGTGACCGTTATTGAGCCCGCTGTTGTGGAATATTATTTTACTTTTGCTCTGAATATTGGATTTACAAACTAAGTGTTTTGACCACATGTTATAGACATGAGAATAATTTCTAATGAGAACCTGCGCGTGGCCCAAGATGATGTTTATCTTTTCAAATGGAGAACGAACATAAAATTGCCTTATATAATTTTTATTATCTAATCTAACATTTAGATTTCTATAAAAAAAATTCCACTTCTTAAATATTTTACCATCTAGAATTTAAAGGAAAAGAAAACGAGAATTATAAATTCCTTAAATAATGCTGATAAGAAATTCGAAGTCTGCAGTATTGAACTTTTTTTAAGAAATACAGGTAACTTTCATTAAAATACATTCAGAATCATTTCTTACGACACATAACAAATAATTTGTTCAATTCGAACACAATAAACTGCACGTGTATATTAACCAAATTGCAATAGTTCCTAAATTAGTTTTGCAAATTGAATTGTATGCCATGCCCTTGCTATAAAAATTCGTAGAAGAATTTATCCCAAACACAATTTTCACGAGACGTATTGCCGTTCTAATTTAACTTGAAACTTTCCCTGTAAATTTGTTTGGAGGAAGTTTCACCTGAGTTTCGGCATGTAAAACTTGGACACGAACATTTGTGCGGCGCTCTGGGAATTCGGTTGGAATTGCAATAATGTTTAATGGAATTTCTATTAAGGAAGAAGATATTGCATTAGGGACATGTAGTATGTCACCAGAATCTAGTCGCTTCATTAAATTTATTACAAATGTATAAATTTAAACTATTTATAAGATCTAATTGAAAAATCACTTGTCCAGATTAAGATAAAAAAACTCAAAAAAATGTCATACGCCGCCGTCCCAAAATCAATGTATTGTATTATTACCAGAGATCTTATGCCTATTAAAATGTGCTCTATCACAACAGCTTTAAAAAAATTATTTGGTAATTAAGTTTAATTAATTATGAATTATTTTCCATTTTACGTTGTATTGAATTTGATGCTAACTCATCAAATTTGATAAAAAATTACATTCTTGGTTGCAGCGAGACTGTTGAGTACAATGACACTTTTCCCTCGAATAATTAAATGGACGCAGGTAATGAAATTCATTGTCTTCGTAAGTATATAATTTATCGTACTTACCCAGGCAACACATTTCACTTGAAAAAACGTTTTTTTTATGTAGATCATAAAGTATGGATACGGTTTAGTATTAACATATATAATATGGAAAAATGTCAGTCTAAAAAACGTTTACTATTTAACATTTAAAAAACGTGTATGATAAATGTAGGATATATGTATAGCGAAAACATATTTATTATGTAGATTGTAAACATATATTGTACGTATTTATATTAAAATTAAAATACGTGTGGCGGAAACAAATATATTACGTAGATTATAGACGTATGTTATATGTATTTATATTAGAATTAAAATACGTATAGCGAAAGCATATTAAATACGTAGAATATAGACATATATTATACGTATTTATATTAAAAAATTAAATACGTATATCAAAAATACATTTACCTCGTAGGCCACATACAATTGAATAAGATAAGTTCAAAATAAGTTCAGCATAGACGTATTTATTAAGATTAGGTAAATATTTTAAATTAAAGTTAATTCTATACATATCGAAATCCTGTTTATTTTTATTTACTTAGTAGTTAATATGGAAATAAATTTAGGTTTAAAATACAGAAATAAGTAAACTTATAGTCAACCGGATTTAGTATCGAATGTGAAGTAAATACTTGCTCCTTACATAACAATAAAATTAATGCAGCAAAAGTTGTAAAATACTAAACATAAATGTTCAGAATTATTGTAAGAAGTAGGCAATAAAAAATATTTAAAACAAATAATTATCCTTTATTTAAATAAGTAACTATATCCACCTACACTACACAATAGCAACACACAAGACAGTCATAGAGAAACTAAACACTAAACTAGGAGTAGAACTCACTAGAAGTACACAGGGTTCGTGCGGTCTACACTGCGTCTGTATGTCACGTGTGTACGCGGGAATGAAGAGGGGGGACAGCCTATATTAAACGTATTTTATACTTTATGTATGTATATACGTATATTACAAACTAAGATATAGGTAGGTATTACACCATAATTAAACCAAGTCGATCTCTATCACGTTTATTAAACGTATTTTATACTTTAGTTTATAATATGTTTACATAGAACGTCTATACAAAAATAATTAAAAAACGAATACAATATTACAAACTAAGACACTTATATTACACCATAATACAACCAATTGCTGATTTATGTTATGTTTATTAAACGTATTTTATACTTTAGTCTACAATAGGTTTACGAAAAACGTATATACAAAAGTAATTTAAAAAACGAATACAATATTATAAATTAAGAAACTTATATCACACCATATTTCAACCAAGTCTGATTTCTATCACGTTTATTAAACGTATTTTATACTTTAGTTTATAATATGTTTACGAAAAACGTCTATACACACATAATTTAAAAAACGAATATAATATTATAAACTAAGAAACTAATATTATACCATAATTCAACCAAGCCTGATTTCTGTCACGTTTATTTAAACGTATTTTATACTTTAGTTTATAATATGTTTACGAAAAACGTCTATACACACATAATTTAAAAAACGAATATAATATTATAAACTAAGAAACTAATATTATACCATAATTCAACCAAGCCTGATTTCTGTCACGTTTATTTAAACGTATTTTATACTTTAGTTTATAATATGTTTACGAAAAACGTCTATACACACATAATTTAAAAAACGAATATAATATTATAAACTAAGAAACTAATATTATACCATAATTCAACCAAGCCTGATTTCTGTCACGTTTATTAAACGTATTTTATACGTTTGTTTTATTTTTTGTTTACGAACAACGTATATTTATTATACTAGACCAACTTTTATACCATTTTATATGTATATAAACGTATTTTAAACTAAACTGTGTTGCCTGGGTACACTTAGAAATTTTTAAGAAAAATCTCATAGTAATCCCTAATCTTTGGAAAATACAGCAACTGCAAAGCGGGGGTTGAGATTGTCATTAATAACATTTCTAAAAAATATTCGATGATTGAATGTTTGTATTGAAAATATAATTAAATAATCTTGCTTGGATATTGCTCGTGATTTAGATTCATTATTGGCCGTGTTGCCTTATCATCAACTTTAGTATATTGATATTGTCAATTTGATAATAAACTGCAGTTAAGCAAACAAACTGAAACTCAAAAATCAATTGACGACCAAGAACAAAATCGTCGTCTTTGGGTAAGTTTAATAAAATTATTCAAATGAGTGGTGACCAATAATGTACATAAGACTCGTTATAATAAACACACTGGTTTAAATGCAAACTTAATAACATTGTTCAAATTATGTTGTTCTATCGCATTCGAAATGATATTAGATTAAACGTTTTTAAATTGCTTCTAAATATTATCATCTTTAACAAAAATGGAAAACATATAAGGTAAACAAATAAATATTACTACATTTAAAATTAATTTCAAATCTATTAAATTAAGTTAATATGCTGTTGTGTATATCAACTATTAAAGTATAGCAAATTATATAATAATAAAATTAATACAATTAAAGATTTTGATTCACACTCGCATAAATATTTTAAACTAAGAACTTACCATGTTGACTTCTTCGAACTAAAAACCACTCTGAATCGAATCGCTGCGTACACCTTGTTTACTTGTTTTTTTAATATGTTGTGGACAAGATGTTTTCACTGAATGGGAACGTGGAAGGTCAATAAAGGAAGAATATTATAGCTGAAAGAATGGGAAAACCCCATCAACTTGTGTCTGTCATAATTCGAGTTGTTTTTTATTCAGGGCCATTCGATTTTTATTTAACTTAATAGTTTAACGATTTGTAGGTACTTAAAATGTAATGTAAATTTCCAGGAATGAGATCAGAAAAACTAATCGCAGTTACCTAAGGATTAACAACCGCGTGTTTTTGTCTAGTTATGTGTTTAGTATTGTAATTGGATGTTATTGTGTGTTTTACTAAGTAAGTGGTAACCAATTAAGTAATTGATCAAATATAATTGATATCGGGTTCATAGGTAACTCTGTGACTAGGTATTCTCTGATATTTCTGTATATACTTAAACACAATACATACCTAATAATAACAAAGTGTGTGTTAATTTTTTAAAAATAGAATAAAATAGTTTATTTTATACAAAACGATTTACAAAAAACACAATTAATAATATATTTTGATCGATTAAACTTCTAAAATCATCCCAAGGAATTTCAACAACTAATTATATAATTTTCGTTTTTTCTAAATACTACTCCTTCAAACCGTATCCTTTTGAACTCATTTTCAAATGTAAAAATATAAATATTTAGGGCCATTGCCATTACCCATTCTGAAAAAGTTGCAACTAGATGCAACTTGTATCCACCATCTTCTTTTGTCCATATCATCATGTTGGTTCCTGAAGTATCATATAAAATATATTTACTAAGCTATTTATATTTTCTCACAAAATATGAAAATAAGAGAAAAAGAAAAGATATTTCATCTTAAATGAAAATAATAAACCTTTAAAACGAAATTACTGTATAATGGGAATTTAAGTTCAATAGATAATTCTACATGCTAAAAATAATCCTAAAGTGAGGATTAAACGATTTAATAGCAATATAATAGCAAGACAATCTATTTTAATTAAAATTAATGTATGCAGTTATTTATTTGAGTTATAAATCGCCTACCTACCTTTAAATTGTCTATCTGCTATACTTCCGAAAATGAAATTATTCACAAACGAAGGGATTAATAGAATGCACAAAATTGTTCTCAACAATTTCAAAAATTTACTGACATCGAATTTCCAGGTTATCCATGTCTACAATGAAATAACACAAATTAATGTCTTTAAATCCATTTTACATATACGTAAAATCATAGAAACAACAATAATAATTTTATTAATATGGCATTAAATCGGAAAGGTTAATAGGAATCCAACGTGAGAAACTTCTTGAGAATTTGCATATAACGATAGAAGGTTATCCAGTTGACGAATCGGTACTATTTATGTTGAACATCATAGAAATTATATTTTTGCAATATGTGCATAAGAAACAATTTATAATTACCTGCAGGCAGCAATAAATAGTTGCACTACCAAAGGTGCATAAAGCTCCTAACATATGTACAGCCAAAAGGTTGCTTTCTTGAAAATTTGCCACTGTAATAATTCCTAAGCAACATAATATTCCCATAAAATATGAGAAGTTATTTAAACATGCTGGTATATTTAAGCCTGTATTAAACTCTAGTAATCTGTATCTGACATAAACTCCAGCAAACACTAAAAAAAATGATATGTACAATTTTTAAAATACATGAAGCCTATATAGATTTTTAACGTAACAGTATTACGTTTCCTCCATTTTTGTAATTCTGACACTTGATAATATTATCTGGCTAATGGGGGTTGATAAGGAAGAAGGCTGGTTAAGTCATTTAAAAACCTGTAGGGCAGTGTATTTAAAATAAATAAATAAATAAATAAATAAATAAATAAATAAATAAATAAATAAATAAATAAATAAATAAATAAATAAATAAATAAATAAATAAATAAATAAATAAATAAATAAATAAATAAATAAATAAATAAATAAATAAATAAATAAATAAATAAATAAATAAATAAATAAATAAATAAATAAATAAATAAATAAATAAATAAATAAATAAATAAATAAATAAATAAATAAATAAATAAATAAATGTTCAATTATGTACTCGACCTGCTAGGGCTTCAGCGTTCTACGACCTCACATTATTGCCCGGTCTTGTCAAATAAATGGGGCATGTTTTTTCAAAGAAGGACTCTGCGATTTTTACCCCCTCTTTTTGTTATGGAACTAACTAGCAATAGCAACAGTAAATTTTTTATTTTTGTATTTTATATCATCCCTGAGTCCTGGCTGGGAATCCTCTACTACAGGTTGCAACTGAAAGTAAATTTACTACTGTTCTCTCTCATATGATAACCACGATGGTCAGCTAAGATTGAGGTTAAACAGGCGACAACGTGAGGTCATAGAACGTTGTGGTCGTAGCCAATTGAGCGTATAAAATGTTAAAAGGGTGAGATACCTTGCTGGTATAAATGCACATATCTGAATTCAAATGAACACTTTTAACATATTGAAACTGGATAGAGTAACATACATTTCCTTTGCTTTCGACAAAGAATGAACTGCATGTTCTTAATTTTAATGGGAAACGTATTCTGGCTGATCAGTTTGAAACATTCTGCATTCTGATTGGTTCACCACACCAAAATGTGAAGTTGAAAACCATGTGGAACTAAATGTACGCAAAAATAAATCACCCCACGGCAATATAAATCATAATTCTACTACAACAGGCGCTTATTTAAACTCACATAAAACTGCTCCAATATTTAGCATGAAACCAAAAATGCAGCTCTCTGGAGGAGTTGTACCTGTATTGCTTATATAGGGAAATACGGGACTTATATGGCCTTCTAATACTGCTATTACATACCTAAAAATAAAAAGAAACAATTTTATTTGTTGTATTTCAATCAGAATCAGACCAAATAGGATTTGTGTGTTTCTGAATTATTGTTTCTTCTCATTTAAGGATTTAAATACTGAAGTCTTGATGCAAAAATAGCTCTTTTCAGCGTTTTTAACATTGGAAATGTTTTTGTTTTCGTATAGGGGGTTGAAAATCAGTTTCATGATGCATTTTATGAAGCATGACTTATAGAAACAGTGGCGACAACAGAGTGACCAATTTTTGATTGTTTGTCTAAATCACGTGGTACCGGCAGTTATGTTATTATTTTTTTATAGGCGTCTTCTTGTCGAGAAAATCCCAACGGCTATATCTCGTTGCGATTCTTTGAATATTCAAAAAGTTATTAGCGTTTCAATATCCCATGTCGAAGAGTTTTGTAAATTTTGCGAAATTAAAAAGGCCGAATGCGCGCGCAGAACCCTCCAAATTTCATGCGCCTGCAGGTCTTGCCAAAACTAAAATTTTTCGTTAACGTCACAAATGTCACTTTTTAGTTATGATATGCTGACCTCAAAATCCCAGCTGGACCGCACAATTCACGATGTACTTTCAAGTTGGACTTTCGAGCTTGGATTTATTGCCAGAACGGCGGCCCGGCGGCCTGTTTTCGTTTGGAAATAAGGTTTAAAATTTTCGTGTTTTCGCAAAAATCGCCAAAAAATCCATAGTGCGTCCGATAGATTACACCTTATAATATAGTCGATCCAGCGAAATTTAATGATTTCTTAATATCGGTCCTAGGACGGAACCGAGTACAGTTTCGGACTCGGGACGACTTCAGGACCCCAAAACAATTTTCTGTTTCTCGATAGTGCCTTTCCTTCACTTTGACATTTAATTGTATCGAGTATTATATCCAAGTAAGAAACTACATGTTTCAAGAGCAGGATTAAACAAATGTTTTTAGTTTCTTAGTAGGGGGTCAAAAATCAGTTTCATGGCAGAATGATGTAACGCGTGAGATTTCAGTGGTTTCAGAACGATAGACGTCAAAATTACACTTTTTCGTTCACTCCTATTGAGCCTAAAATCAGAACGTGACCGTGCAAATTCATGATGTAGTTCTAAGTTCGACCCTCTACGTTGGATTTCTTACCAAAACAGTCTCTCGGAAATTCGTTTGGAAATAGTATTTGATGTTTTCGTGTTTTTGCAATTTTTTTCAATTTTGTCAATGACTTGCAATTTGACAAATCATAGGGGGTGGATTTAGGATCGGGGTTGGCAGGTTGCCGATACCTGATTTGTACGTATTACGGAGTGTTAGAGGTTTGAGTGCCATTACCTTAACATGAGGTAGATTAAGCAACCGTGCAAATTCATGATGTAGTTCTAAGTTCGACCCTCTACGTTGGATTTCTTACCAAAACAGTCTCTCGGAAATTCGTTTGGAAATAGTATTTGATGTTTTCGTGTTTTTGCAATTTTTTTCAATTTTGTCAATGACTTGCAATTTGACAAATCATAGGGGGTGGATTTAGGATCGGGGTTGGCAGGTTGCCGATACCTGATTTGTACGTATTACGGAGTGTTAGAGGTTTGAGTGCCATTACCTTAACATGAGGTAGATTAAGCAAAAGTAAACAAAAAATTATTACATGGGAATTTATCGCTGCGTTAGAAAAGTCACGCCCAACAATCTCCAAGACCACTTAACACCGAGAAGCACGTCGAACAGCTTATTTCCTTTTGTCTCGTCGAAATATGTATAGCCGAAAACCATATGTAACTTAAAATTTTGCCGTTTTTCGCAATTTACAAAGATGCGGTGATTTGAAGGAAAATAAAATATATGTTCAACTCCTCTCTCAATGCCTGATCCAATGATATGTCACACGGTTACAGTACAGGCAAAATGTACCGAAATTAATCAAATAAGCAAGAAAATTGCGAAACCTTTGTAACTCTATACTCATTATTTATGTAATTTGAAGGTGGATTTTTATTGCATCCACATTTGTACGACGTATGTTAACTACGTAAAAACCAAATTTAGGCAAAATTCAGTAATCGTAGCCCTCCCTCAAGAAAAGTTTTTGTTAAATGATATAAACGAAATTCGATTAATTTCAATGTTGCCAAAAATTCTTTAAAACAAAGGATTGTTTGTAAAACAAGCTGTAGATGATATGGATTCACCTATTGTTAAAATAGCAATTGAAATTTGTACTTAGTTGATGAGGACGTTGATCTCCTTGTTCTATAAATCGCTTTAACTCCAGAAGAAAAAGATATACTTTTCATAAGGCCAGGAATAGGAAAAATTATATGGAGAATTCTTTCTTCGTCAGAAATCCAGAAATGACAAGAACGTATAAAAAAATAGTTATTTACATTACTAGATGCGAAAGGTTACTTTAAGGTGTGACGTATTTTTGAATGGTCGAGGCGAAGCCGAGACCTTTCAAAAAACACCGAATACTTAAAAGGGTTTTCGCATCGTGAAATGTATTATATTTTTTCTACTATACCGAAAAAAATTATGGGATTTACTAATTTAAAACTAATTATTTCATGAAATTAATTGACGTTTTTAATAAATTTTATAGTTTAGGAGGCTGCCCGTGAAAATTGTTTCGATGGCAACGAAATATTACACATTTTAATTTCTGGTGGTTTCAAACTAAAATAAACAAAAACATATGTTTTGTGGCGATATAAATGGGAATATTGCTTGTGCCTTGTTTTACCCCAAGAAATCCAAAGCAAGGTATATGCAAACTTATGAAGCATTTTTAAAATGGAGTAGGTAGGTACTACGTGCCGACAAAAATGTTGGCGTACTTCCTAGAAAGACCTTTCTTTATTAATACAAAATTGTTTAGTTATATTAATTTGTTCAAATAGAACGAATTAATTTCGTTTAAAATTTGGTTTTCTATTTTTCTGTCCTGGCCGCATAAGTTTTACTTTCGTAGATAGCAACGTCTTAGCAACCAGGTAACTCGAATGTTTACTTTCGTTATCGCGCGTGTTGCTAGGGTTACAAAGTTCATTTATATAGACGGTAGTAGAAAAATACAATTTTACTGACTCATGCCTTCAGTGGTTATGATACCACGTCTAGAATATTTCAGAAAGAAAAATTAAAAGTCATCAAACTTCTTCAGAAAGAAATGCAGTTAGTTACTGTAGTAAGAACTTTCAATGGCAAGAATTCAACCCCCTCACAAATAAAATAGGCTGGTGAAACTCTTTTCCTACTTGTATACGGTGCAAGGAAAATCACAAATGTCTCACTCAACTCATACAGATTTAGTCAATTCAAAAAATCGCTGCACAAACAAAAATCAAAGTTGGAATTATTACTACCAACTTCAGAGGCAGTCGCTTAATATTCTTTACGAGTATTCTACAAAATTCAGTTGTGGCTTGGCAATGAAAAAAATCCACAACAGTGGGGATAGAAGAAAATTAACGGCTCCTTACAAACTGTGACAACACTTTTTGTGCCAACAGCAGAATCCATATTGCAGCTTATCTCCTGCAACCGCAACAGAAAAGCAGGTTGAAGATGCTCACAAATTTACGGAAATTGTCAGGGAGTGTGATGTCTAAATTCATACATGGATAAAATTATCGAGGATCTAAACGACGCAGAAGATTTAGAAGCTATCGATTCCGATCTTCTTTAGATACAAAGTGTGTTTCATTCAATATATATAAAATTTTAAACAACTCGATAATCCTCACTTGTACAATGATTATGTACTTTTTCATTTTGCAGAATATACTCACAGATAAACAAGCAAAAAATGAAAGAAACAAACGTAAAATTGGTAAAAAAATTTAATAAAAAAGTCAAAAATTAATATTTTTCTATAAATGAAAATATTCTTATTTTTTGAAAATTTCTCATGGTTCAATTGCCAATTTTTATTATGCATATGAAAAACCTAGTTCATCCCACGATTTTTCAAGTAGGCAGCTCCGACACACCCCTTACGGTTCGGGACTCTTAAGTTTCTTGAAACATATAGATATATATTTTTAAAGGTATATGTCAAGTTTCAACGAATTCACTATGTTCTTGTTCAGTTTGGACACTTGTAATGTACTATTAGCTGCGTTTAATAGTTTGCGATTAATCGATATCGGTATTTGTAATTGTTAGGAACCACTTTTCATCTTCCCGAAATTATATTAAATCATTTCAGTTTTAACATTAAAAATGTTTGTTAGTGAAAAAAATTTGTATAATACCATTTTAGTTTTCATTATGAGAATGTTTTTGTTAATAAAATAATTTTTTATTTTAATTTTTAAATAAAACTACCTACTGGTAATAAGATTTTACTTTTTGAAAATGTTTTGTGTTAATGAAATAACTATTTATTAGTTTGCAACAAATTTTCATTTTTATCACATCCGAAATATCACAAGATTTACGTTCTACTTCGTCATTTCCAATGTCTCCTCCGGTTGCATCTTTGCGAAGGACTGTGAATTTTTTTTATTGATTTCACGCTTGATTACTTCTAATCTATCGATTTTTTTATTTTGTACCCATGGAGACTTTTGATCACAATGGCTTGAATCAGCGAATTTGACTGGGACATAAGATTAACGCGGCGTAATTTAGAACAAAGTTGAAAATTTCTCCTCTTATAATAATAATAATAATAATATTTATTTACAGAAGAAAACATATTATTAATTACATAAGGAGTAATTTAGGAAAATAAAGACAGTAAGACAATAAGTAAATAAATATAAAGAGAAATCCATTTAGGTTCAATCAAGAACCTGTCTATGGATATAGGGTGTATAATATGACTATCTTAGCTTACAGGTTGATCACTCCATGATTTTAGTACTAGGTACCTACGTACTACGTAGGTACCGCTACAGATAAGATATGCATCAATTTTTGACACGTTTATTTTATTCAAATATGACTGTGCAATTTATTACTTTTACAGTTATGGTTTAGGTTATATATATATTACATATGAATGTCCACTTACGTTAATAAATACGTTCCAGTAAGCCACACTGCTATTATAATTGGTAAGTGAAACAAACGAAATTTAAAGTAATCCGCTCTCATATCTTTCGCTTTAAATTAACACTTCAGAGATAAAGTGCTAACTAATTATAAAAATTATTTATCATGTAAATTATCTTATTGTTTGTTTTTGGCAGATACTAATATTTACCACAAGACTGGCGCTTGGGAGCATATTTAATTTAATGTGGCTCGCGACTCATAAATTTTCCCAAGTAGACCTCCTTTTTTTGGACCACCCTGACATTTTTTAGTGATTATTTAAGCATCGTTTGTTCAGTGAAACGAGAGTACGTACATGAAAATAGAATTTTTTTATCAGAATAGAATAGCCCAAGTCGTTTCATATACAGAATTTTCCCTGTGACCGAAGAATGATTCTTGGATGAAATACGTACTGACTGAATTTTTAAATAAGCCGCTTCTGGTTGATAACTAAATTATTTGCATTTTGTCAATTTATGTTCCACGTTGGAAAATCGAAATAACGTGTTTCTGATAGACATTTTTAAGATTTATTAGACAAACTTTTCCGATATGAGGTCGCACATGCCATTTTTCAAAACTTAAGCGTTTCATTGATTAAACTTTAATTTTCCTCAAGATTCATCAAAATCGAAAATTGCCTTCGAAACGGCAGTTTATTTTAAAAAAGTCTAATTTTCTTTGACTTTCTCGGAAAGGACATCATTACCATTTTTATACGGCTAGTCAAGAGAGATACCTATCTATCGGTTAAGCCGCTTTTGAATTATAACAATTTTTATGGTTTCTGATTGGTCCACAACTTCCTATCTCCATAGCTAAGGTTTTTTGTGAGATACCCAATGTGAGTTTGATAAATATCGCATTTCTTTTAGTGACGGATAAAATTTCCCACACTCAATTAGAAGGCATCCAAATTGCATCGAGATTCCATGAACATTTCGATCTATAAAATATCAATGGCTTATTTCATTAGCAGAATGCTTGATTTTAAATGATTTATCTGTTGGAACAACAAAAATGAAAGAATCATGTTTTACTTATGTCGATATCGGTTACATGTAAGTAGGGCTAAAATTGTTTATTCCAAAACACCAACTACACAGCAAGTCCCTGACATACTGCAAAAGTAAAAAGAAGTGAATTTTTAGGGAGGTAGGTAGAGCACATTGTCTGGCACTAACAATATGAACTTGAACACTGGGACATGAGGAGGGTTGATGATTTCCACACACGGGTCTACCAGGGTGGTTTTTTGTCACAGTAAAACCCACCACAGTTCAGTAAGGGAGAAACCTATTTGGAGCTACAAGATGATATTCGGTGGTTCAAAGGGTAATGAAGAAATTTTACAAATCTCTCCACCTGCAAAATTAATGTTCACTAAATGGAAGAGTACCTACTAATAATGGGCATGGTAATCGGCAATAAAATACTTTGTTTCACTCAATACTCCTGTGGATAAATAAGAACTGATATCAACAAAAGTTTTGACTTGTCTGTTGTTTTGAGGGAAATTAATAATTAATTGTCTAACGCTTTACAAATTTGGTGAGATCATAGATGTTAGGTAACCTTCAATGACGTTATTTAACAATGGCATTATTAATTACAGATAGACCAGCCGGTGCGGCGTGGCGTGGTGCTGGAACGGAAGTACCTATATTGAAAACTACCTAAAATTGAATCATTTACGCATTATTTTAATGTGGTGTTATGGTCAATGTATGGTCAGTAAATGAAGAATAATTATAGAAACAAGTGAAAGACTGCCTATAATTATTCATAAAAAATCAAATCAATTAGGGAATTCCTCTATTTCTTACGTGTTAATATTATCTATTTATTTACGTATGCTAAGATTTACTAATGTAGTAATTAAGTGCCAAAATATATTCCAAAATAATAAATATAGACTTGGTTTTACCAAAGCAAAAATTATCGGAAAAACCTTACTTAAATCAAATCAGTTTTTTTCATTTTTTTATTATTTACATATGCTTAGGTTTAAAACAATTGGAGATTTTAATTTAAATAACAAATATTACCTATTTTCTATTAATAAAAATTGTAAGTATATACTTAAGTTTATTAAGATAAATATTTGTTAATAAATCAAAGTACTTTTTATTCGAAATAATTTGAAAAATTTGATTTAGCTTCTCACATATTTATAAATGACTTTGTTTAGGCTTTATCTCACATATTTGTTTCACCAACTGTAGGACTTAAAAAATATTTTTTTCCTTTTCTTGTTTTGTACGTTTAATTATTCCACCATTAACTGAATGGAAACCAAAAAGTAAATCGATCTGCAAGTTTTCACTTTTGTATTTTCATGATGTACAATAAAGAATCTGAAAGGAGATACACTTATTAATTGAACGAATGCAATTATATATAAAAATACGATTAATGTAGATCATGCATCTCAGAATATGTGTCAGTGTTTATATCAAGTTGATGGTCAGTGAATTTATTCAATGCCAACCTGTTTGAAAGATATAATTTCTGTATAATAACTTCTAAATGCATTTAAATGAGAATAAGAAATAATAACGAATTCCTCAAAAACTATTTTACTGGCTGGCTCACCAAACAAATACTTCTGGAGGAATCATTCTGAAAACGGATTTGAACAAATATGTTTGAATAAAGTTCTCTGTACATTTTTTGGAACTGCGAGTCGACGGTTATTTTTTGTTAAATTTGTTCAAGTAGGTAATATAATAAACAAAGTTAATAGACAGTCACACTTAAGACAATGTTTCACTTTTGTTAAAAACAATAATAATTAACTGCGTTTAACTACAAGCTGGGCAACGTAGCGTGCCATGTTTCCTTCAAGGAATCTCTTTTGACGTACTTTACCATGAATTGCACATTGCAAAGTCAAAGCCGCAATTTTGTTTTATATATCGATAAATATGGATGATATTCCACAGCAACCACTTATGTACTCTATTCTCTTTCAGCAACTAGAACCAGAAGCAACTTCGAAAACGCCTGTTTCTCTATTTTTGTGGTATATACTTCTGTGTTTGTTATTATCTAACACATGATACTCAAAAGTACGAATTAACTTTATTAGTTTTTTCCATGATCTATCTCACACAGGTACAATACCTAGAAAGCTACGCCACATTGATGGGGAGTACCGACATTTTTGGGGTGAAAAGCAATAATTTCTTTTTTTTTTCTTGTTTTTTTTCTGTTCGTTTGTCAACTAGAAAGAATGTGTCGTCGTTTTTTACATATAATTGTTCAACGTTAATGTTAACAGTAATGAAATACTATTATGACCTAGATTTTGACAATCATTTAACCTTTTTATATTGAAAATGTTCGTATTATTAATATTCCCCCGATGATGGCTTGTAGCCGAAACTAGTTAGGATAAAAATTTTGATTGTGTACAGAAATAAAAAGGATTATAATTGGAAAACTTTGTTTGGTTTTTCTTCTCTCTTCAATTAAATAATTTCTTTGGTCATTATTAAAATAATTGTTTTCCATTTTTCTTGCGACAATTAATATAAAAAATTTTTAAAATACAACAGCAGGTATTGCCCACATATTCTGATAACTTCGTCAAGGAAGTAATAGAAGGTATATTTAATTTGTTCCCTAATTAATGATGAACTTGTGTTAGTATACTTACTTAACTAAATAAATTAAATTAATTAGTTTTTCTCTCATTTGCAACCTTTTATATTAAAATTGTGACAATTTAGTTTGTCATTACTAATAATAATATTACATAATTTCTGTCCATAAATTTTTGTAAAATATTATTTGTTACGCCTATGTGATTTATACACTTTTATCTTACATTTATCTAATCTCTACTTATCTACTCACCTTCATAATGGAATTAAGGTATATTAAATATTTAACTAGAGAGGTAAATATATGTAATGGAGTTTTAATTAAATTTTTGGAAGTTGAATATGCGACAATGTAGAATAGAACGTCCAGTGGTTGAGTGCATAGAAGGGTAAACGAAATGCCTCTAAAAATGTCTGTAGTTATGTACAATTTATGATCGTTTTTCTACTGATATTATAAATTTGGAACTGAAAATGCCAAACGAGAATATATGTATAGTAATAAGATATTAATAGTTACTTCTTAATACTTCTCATAGTGGAACGATAATAGTTATACAATTAATTCAAAACCAAATTCTATAAATAGAAATTTTTAATATTTTCAACTAGTAACGCAACAAAATGCGTTGATTGCAACAAACCAACAACAGAGGGATTCATTCCAAGTAGAGGTACTTCCTTGCCGGGCAATGTGCAGTACACTGAAATTTTAACCACTTGTGCACAAATCCTGAACATTTCGAATGGTATAAACCTTTTTTTGAAAGTACTCCAATACATACAGGGTGGAACAAAATTATCAAATAATGGCTTTAACTTTGTTATTTGCAAAGTTACAAAAAAATGTTCAATATAAAAGTAGTTTGGTTCTTTAACGTGCATGTTTTGAGTTTTCTAGTTTGTTGATATCTTCTTCTGGTTTGTTCCTATGGCAACCAACTTTTTCTTTTTAAATGGCACGCATAATTTTTTTTGTCGATTTGAAACTAGCATATTTTTCTCTATTCAGTCATAAAATTTTGCAATTTTTGGAAAAAAAATAAGCGCGAAAAAAAAAATTTATTACGACTCAATCGGAACTAAATTAATTAATTTCACAACATCACAACACTAAAATTTAGTTGTTTGTTTGTAAAAATTTAATTGTCAAACTTCCATGGCATTCTTTACCAAAAGTAATGTTTGTGTTTTATAACTGCATGACTTTTTCCATGGCATCCTTTATTAAGCGGCGACGAGTGAGTCGTAATAAATTAATACATGTTTTTTTTCTCGCTTATTTTTTTTCGAAAAATTGCAAAATTTTGTGAGTGAATAGAGAAAAATATGCTTATTTCAAATTAACAAAAAAAAGTTATGGGTGCCATTTAAAAAGAAAAAGTTGGTTGCCATAGGAACAAACCAGAAGAAGATATCAACAAACTAAAAAACTCAAAACAACTCTCATATTGAACATTTTTTTGTAATTTTGCAAATAACAAAGTTAAAGCCATTATTTGATACTTTCACCCAAGTCTCATCTAAAAAGTACAACTTCTTATGCTCTTCCCGGTATTTTCTGATATCTCGCAGGTATCTTCGCCTCCAAGCGATATCTCATTTTTTATTTTACCCTTAGGCACTATTTAGTTGAAAACTTATAATGCCAAATACAATTACATTACAACACGAAGAAATAAAAAGTCCGTTTACTCACCGAAACCCAATTTCTCTTATTAATAGCCACAAACTACTCCATTTAAGATGAGGTACATAATAATCATCTTCATGCACTGCTGCTAAAATTTTGTTTATAGATGGTTCATTTCTTTCAAAAAAATAATGGATTATACGCTTGAAAGCACTTTTAGTTCCTTCAACGATATTGTCCAAAATTGCCATTTGTCGGTGGAGTTTAATGATTTTATCTACATACTACTTTTACTATAATTATAACAACAAAAATGTTTTTAAGTTTCTCTACAGTGATATAAAGTTATCTGTGAAACGACAACTGTACTAAAACCCAGTTTTTTTATTGTTTGTTTCAGCTAAATGTAAAGAAAATTGAACGTTGTTAGGCTCAGAAAATAGTCTATTTCTGTATATGGTATGCAAAGTTAAAATCAAAACGAAATTTAAATTTTATTACCAAACCCTGACAAACATAAACATATTCTAGGAAAACATATTTTTATTCAGTCAACAAATATTTTATAACAAAATTTAACGACTAAATTCTAAAGGAATGTTTACCTATTTCTACAGTATATTTATTCAGATAAGACTAAATTAATTAAAATGTAGTTTACAACAAATAGAATTCAAAAATCTAACTACCTTCACATTAATTTTTTCCTTATTGCTACTTGGTACCGTAATAATATTTATTAGTCAAGAGTTAATATCAGCGATAGGAACACGCCAGTGTTACAAATTTCAGTCCAGCCATTGATCAAGAACTTTTAATATTGTCTTTTTAACAAGGAAAAAATCGTGCTAACGCTTAAAAATATTGAGTCAACTTTAGGATTGCTGAAAAAGCGCATATATTTGAACTGAAATATAACTTAATTTTACCATGATCTATAGGTAATCATGTCACGCAAATTTCAAGTCAAGCATGTGCTACCTCCCAGTTAGTAATCAAAGTGTAATTATTCTATTCCTAATTTAATTTTAAAATCACTTCATTGACACATTATAAAGAAATTTTGAGTGCCACTTTTAGTACCTATTCTTCTTCTTCCTTCTCGAGGATCTAAGTTAACGGCGGCATTTTTATCTACAACCGCCGCCACCCCTCAATTCAGTTTATTTTGGTCGTGGGCACGGAGGCCATTGGCTCAATTGCTAGTGTTCAAATGATTGTTTGCGAACTGATAAGCACAACTCAATCCATGTCCTATATAAAATAATCAAAATATATGATACGGTTTATTATTAAAATTTTTGTAGGTACTTTTTATTTTATTTTATTGAGCAACGAATTTAAGACCCCAGTGAACTGCAAAACTTAGATATTCCACACAAAGTGTAAACAATTCAGGTTTCTAAATAATCTTAACTATTTGAGTAATAAAATAATCAGTCTTTCTTTGAACCTATTGCCCGAGCTATTGCCGCTATTCAAAATGACGTGATGAAATAAATAGGAATTCATGGGGAGACTTGAATATTTATTTTATTGTCTACCAAAAATAGTTTTAAGTTGAATAAATTTTTTAGTCAGCATGTAATATTGTGCTGTTTTTGTTTTAATTAACATAAATGGTTTATAAAAAACAAGTTCATTTTAAATATGAAATACTATATATTTTTCTGGAATATCTGTCTACTACTGTCTACTAACAATTATTAGTTAATTGCCAGCTACACCTTATTAACTAAACCCCTGAGTATGCTCTTAAATTTATAAAAATCTAAGAAGTAATGATGTATCGTAAATAATTACATAAGTCACCTATTAAAATGTTTGCATTGAAAAAAGAACATATACAAACATCCAATTCTAAATTAGATCCGTTTTTTTTAAACTTGATACTATTATTCTAATAAATTAGAAATCCAGAATATCTCGGTCCAAAAACATAAAAATAATTTTCAATTCAAATATGATCTGAATTCTATTATTTGAAGCAAGATGAATTAACGTTCAAGTTTAGACTTAGGTATTCTGTTCTTAACTCGGTTCTTAATCTTCATTTAAAGTACATTTTTCGCCTTAAGGAGAACATCTTAGATCAAAAATACTTCTTAACGGTTTATAAGGCCTCAACTTATAACAAATCAAACGATTTAAAAACTTGTCTTAGAAAGTTCGTTTTATAATTTTTCAGTCATAATCTTAATCAAGATGCTTTTGTTTTATTATTGTTAGTCATTATCTCTGTAAGACAAAATTCTGTTCTAAGACCATGCAAACATTTTTTGTTGGAATAACTTGTACAGTTTTCAATAAATAATAATCACTAAAAATACAATTCAAGTGTGTCATGTTTACAATATAACCTTTTTAAATATTATATGTATAAAGATTTAATTCTTTAACCTCGCACTCATTATTGGTTCGGAAAATTGAACAAGTTTGAATTCCCCGGTAAACGAAACTAAAAAAAATTGAGTAAAAATAGCCAATATCCATTCGGCAATAGTACTAACAAGATGAAAATCATATCCGCCGTCTTCTTTTCCCCATTTGGTTATGTCCTTACCTATAACAAAATTTAATTAAATCATGTTTCATAATTGATATACAATAAGTTGAATAGGAATTTCTTATATTGACAACGACGTAGGTACAATATTATATTTTAACTCTATTGATATATAAAAGGCAAATAAAATGGTCATTAATTGGATTTAGATTTAAATCAAATTCAATTCCTTATAGTCTTTAGAGCAGTAACTTTAACATGCTTAATTTTATTGACAGTGGCGCGTTAGTTTATTTTCATCAAAAAATATAATTTACCCATTAGTAGCAGTGCTATTATCGATGCTGTTTACTAATTTTATAAGCACAAATTATTATTAATTTAGATAAATAAACAAAATAGGATTCCTATTTGATTCACAAATATAATCAACTATTCTTTCATTTCGTACATAGATTTGTTCACTTGCCTCTGCTCTTGACAATAATTATTAACTGCAGAGCAGGAGAAATATATCACCAGTGTAAATAATGAAAGAGAAAGTGATTGCTAAGAATAACTAATAGCAGGACAAATAAACAAATCTATAGAGATTAACACTTACCTGTAAATTGAAGCAGAGATACTAACGCAAAACCTAAAGTTAACGTTAAAGTTATCACACAGATGATTGAACAAAATGCTCTAAATATGTTTATCCTCATGTTTCCAAATGTTGGATGCAGTATGAATGAAAGTACCACCTTGAAATAAATGATAACCAGTTAGTAAATTTGCTGGAAACAATTGAATAACAGAAAATCCCACACCAGCTGTGTACATCTAACATAATATGTTTTTTTATGTCGTTACCACCATTTAAATACGGTTGAGGAAATTAAAGAGACAAAAAGGTACTGGTGTTGTCAGTGAGGAAACAAATTCGTTGCAAAATTTTAATGTGTAAAGACCAATATCAGCCTTGAATTTTGTTAATGTGCTTGGAATTCTTTTGTATTTCTTTGCAAGGTTTTTATTTCACTATTTTCTAACGAAGATGTATTAAACTTTTAAAATGTCAGAAGAAATTGGAAAAATAATGTCAGTCATAACTGAGACATTTTATTACAGAGATCAAGCGGAGTTTGGTAATTTTATTGAGGTATTAAAAGCTGAGTACCTATATTTTTTAAAAAACATATGCGGCTTCATCCATTTCCTAATGTCAGAAATCCTCATTTTAAGAAACTTCTTTTATGATTTACTATAAACTGCAATTTCCGAAAATTTAAAAATAGCTGTCTAAGTTTGCATCGCTGACAGATGATGTAGCATTAATTTAATTTTAAAACAATCTTATATGATACAACATTTAAAAAATGTGGATTATTTGCTGCTAAGAGTATCCCATAAAGTGTGCAAAAATCATATAAAAACTACAGTAAATCGATTACTTGCAGAAAGATCTTTCATTACAAATAACAAATTAAGATAATGCAGAAATTGATAGATCTAAAATTAAACATAGAATTATTGTAACAATACGATTTTTCCAATTCACAATAGTTGATCACCGTAGTAACAATTCCATCAAACAATTATGATTGTTTTTTGTAAGCTATAAATATTTTTCTCAATTAGTTCAAGTAATAATAATTTTAATAAGGGAAAGATTTGAAATAACCTGATGCTTCGATACAATTAATTCCAATAAATGTATATCATGCCTACGTCTACGACACGTCATGTAATTATTATTATTACTTGATTTTGTAATGATACCTCATTATTGGACACTTTACCCTGACAACAGATTACATTTAACAAATCAATAATTCTTACTAACTACCTAGAAACGTAATTGTTTTGGTTGATTCTCAGTAATATACCGGGCGTAAACTCTAACCGGACATTTGGTTTCCTAACTTTACTTTCAAGATCAAATAAAAAGTCAAGAGTTAATCTTGTAATTTTTTTCAAAGAATGTTAAGCCTAAAACCAAAAAACTGTTGAACGGCAAATAACACCAAAAATATCAAATTTCTAAGATTTAATATTGTGCATTCATTACATAACACAAGACAACTCATCACTTTGACATAAGCATGTATTACAATAGCATATTACATTTCCAATTAAATGGAAACTACATGCAAAAGAGTTATTTTCGACTAACATATTATATTTTGAAGAGCACTGCATAAGATACAAAGAAAATTTTCATACGGTTTAACTGAAAATTAATTACATTGTGGCTTACAATTTCTGTGCTTTCCCTATTTAGACTGAACCATGGTGTAAGACAATTAGGTGATGAAACGCCTCAATTAGAATGACTCCAAACTGTTAACGCTAGAGACGCGAAATCGTAAGACAAAGAGAGAGAGTATGGGGCCACCAGGGCCGCGCGGGCTGCGGCCCGTATCGTCCCTAGTTAATTTCCACTTCATTTTACCAGGTCGAAAAATATACCATTCGATGCAGAAAAATATGTAGAACACGATTGTTGAAAAATTATGTGTCTAAATTGTCGGCTACTGTGCAAAAAAAAATAAAAACCATAAATGAAATTGGACGCCGGCACGTTTAACTCGAAACGCTGCTAAAACCGTTCGAGTTATGAAAAAAATTAACATAAACAATTTTATAGAGAACTAAATTTCCTATAAAAAGTCAGTGGTGGCATTAGTCTATCTTTAATTTAAAAATTATAAAATGTTTAAAATAATAACAATAAAAGGCTTTATTGGCCTATTTCCTAAATTATTATTTTAATACACAGCCGCATATAATAAGTAAAAATAAATTGTTTGAGAAAATTCTTATCCCTCGCTTACCTGTAATATCTGATAAACTGTTCCTAGACCAAAGCACATTCCAGCTCCAATTACATGAACAATAAATACATTCGTTTCTTGAAAACTTGCTACTACTATTACTCCATAAACAGCAATGAATCCCAAATACAACGACAAATTATTAATTTTTTTCGTCAACGGCTTAAATTGATTCTTCTCGCATAGCTCCCTTACTTGTCTGTAGCGCACGTATATAATTATAGCCACTGAAAATAAAATAAAGCAATTAAAGAAATTGTATTAGCCAGATATTATTGAACCAAGCTGTCCTATTTCTGTTGTTGATTTAAACGTAATTGAGTGTACCAAAAAATTTTATTAACTTATTTCTACTATTGGCCACTTTTACTGCCGTGGCATTAAAAGTAAAACTTTAGCGACTGACTGTCAAAAATCCATACAATCAAATTTTTAATTAAATAATTATTCTAACCAATCGACGAAAGAAGTATAATGTTCAACACGGCAGAAATACAGTTTTACTCCCTTGGTGCCTTTTGTGACAGTAAATCTGCTACTTATTAAACAAATACCTATTTATTGGAGAGATAATAATATAATCTATTTATTTGGAAGCGTAGCTGATTTTTGTTTCCAAAATAAAATATGAATTGTTTAAATGATCAAAATAATAATAGGTATGTTTCATGATTGACACATACAGTGTGTCTTCATTTGAGTGGACACACCCCTATAACTTTTTTCATTTTTATCCGATTTAAACCAAATTTCACTCAAAGATCTAGTACATTAGGATCAACTTATGGCCCAAAATAAACGTGGAAAATAAAAAAAAACATATTAGGCATTTTTTTATCAAAAATTTTATTGATGGAAGTTGTTCAGAATTGTCCAAAAACCTTAAGTCCAAAATTTATTCAAAATCAAAAAATATTAATATTTTGTTTGAAAAAATTTTGAGGTCTGAAAATATAATTTTAATGGGTTATTGTATTGTAATATTTTATTTTTTATAAAAAAAAAACTAAAGAAATACTCTGCAACTAAATACGAATGATAACTGATATTGTAAAATTATATTTTCGGACTTAAAATTTTTTAAATCAAAATATCAATATTTTTTTTATTTTGAAGAGATTCCGGATTTAAGGTTTTTAGACAATTCTGAACAACTTTCATTAGTAAAATTTTCCTATAAAAAAATGCCTAATCTGTTTTCTTGATTTTTTGCGTTTATTTTGGTATCGCAGGTGGCTTTGCTTTAGTAGGGGACAAATGGTTTTTTGGTCCTGAGTTAATCCTAATGTACTCTATCTTTGAGTGAAATTTGGTTTAAATCGGATAAAAATGAAAAAAGTTATAGGGGTGTGTCCACTTAAATGAAGACACACTGTATATATAGCAATGACACAATATAAGATTATTAAAAAAACTGAGGATGGCTGGAATATTGCCTTTTGCTATTTTTTTAAAATAATTAGTCATGTTGTGGAATATTTATAACAATACCATTTTATATAATTATAATGGTGGCATAGTTTAAAAAAATATGTATCAATAACATAAATACATAACAAGTTTTAAATATACACATTTTATTTTCTCAAGGTCCAGGTAATAATAATAAATATTAAATGAGTACATGTTATTCTTATAGTTAGGATATGACTTTAATCAAGTATACTACGGAGGAAATAGGTGTTTACAAATACCTAATATATAATCTAATAAATAATATTTTGTTCATTATGCTAAGTTAGACAACTTTTGCTAAAAAATCTCCACTTAAAAGAATTATTTTGAATTGAAATAACATTTTTTTTAAGCAATAAGTACAATATATTTTTTCCAACTCTCTTGGAGAATCATATTTTCCAAATTTAAACATTTTTCACTTTAATTTCAAATCACTGAAGAAGAATATTTATGAAGTTCAGTCACGACAAATGAGCGGTTAAAAAGCAAACTTTACATCTACATTCTACAAGCAGAATTTTCAAAAGGAACTTTGATCTGTGCTTACTTCATGCCATTTTTAAATTCTTTAAAGATAAATCGTGCCACCACATTCATCCAAAACTACAAATAATAGTTCTAAAGTAAACATGTTCACAATATTATGTTTGTCATTGAATTTTAATTGACTTTCAAATTGTTCACCCTTCTGCCTGTCTGTTGCGCTTCTTATAACTCAAGAACGAAGTGCCTGAGAGTATTGAAATTTGTGTAGATATTAGCAAAGAAAAATCTTGTTTTAAGATAAATTAAATTATAACCAGAAAAATGGTTCTGGAGAGAGCTATGAAGTGAATATTTTGTACAAATGAAAACATTGTGGGCAGTATACTAAAACGCTTTCTTACAATCAGTTTTGCAACATTGCCAGAAGGTGTAGTATTTTACCTAATAAATCAGCATTGAACTTCCCGAAGAGTTATTTAAAATTAAAGATTATTTACAAAGAAAACACTGAAACGACAATGTGTAAGAATTACACAAAGAAAATACATCAACTGTTTGCCAAGAGTTTAACGTTCATCATTAGTTTCTGCAATGCTGTTTTCTGAATTCAATATTTGCCACCCACTTAAAATAAATAAAATAGCCAACTAACTATTATAGCTAGGGAGGTGGTGGCAATATCGGTACATGATTTGATCGTCATTAGGAATGATGGTAATAGAGCTTTAAAGCTTGTGAATAGGATAGGCAAGGAGGTAAGATCAGGTGTCGCTGCTTTTTTGAAAAAATCATTTTCAAAATTATAAAAAATAGAATTTCCCATAAATTATTTGCTCGTGTCTGCAATTTAGTTATTATGTTAAATTGCGTCTAGGGCGCTGCGTTTTTTTTTTAAATAATTGTTAATTTGCAAAAAAAGAGCTATATTAATTTGCTCGTCTTTTCGTTTTTTTTTAATTTGTTCCTTTTTGTCCCCAGACTCCCCAGAACAAGAAAAATATAATAAAATATAATGCCAGATGTGTATGTCCCTGTTTTTGGAGAATATTTATAAATGACTCAAAAAAATACGAAAATTGATTTAATGCTTTGACAATCTTCTTCATCAGACCGAGTTTGATCTGGAGGATGGATCAACTAGAGATTCCTTAATAGCGTTTTTAGATCCAGAATTCAGCATTTTTCTTTTTGACCAAACTGTTTTCTTATGACAATTCCCATTCACATAATAAACAGGGGTAATTCGTAAATCCAGATTATTGTCATACACATATTAATACACAAAATCTTAAAATCTCACAAACTTGCCAGTTGTATTGTTTATTATGTGTTTTCTCTTGAACTGTTAAATCCGTACTTATATCGTTGTAGTTCTTTACACAGTTGAGTGAGTTCTTAAAACAGCTCTATACTCGTTAGTGTTGGGAAGTAAGACTCCTTTGGACGAATTTATGAATAACTTCCAGTTCTTATCATCATTTCTCTTGTTCGATAAACGGTCACTTTTGTTTCTTTTGACAGAAGTGTTATTTGCTCAAATTTTTCACAATTAAAAAAAAATATGAGAAATCTAATAATTTGACATCAAATTCGGTTTCAGCACCAAAATACGTGAAAGGTAGTGAGTGTGGTTTCTGAATAAATAAATCAAAACACAAAATGGCAGTTTTTACAAAGGAGATCATATTTCAAGTGAAGAAGATACAAGTATTTATAATAATAATAACATCATAGTAATTACGACCCCCTTTATATCCCCGAATTTATATTTGCGAAATCAGACATACACAGTTAACTGCTTTAAAAAATATATATTAATAGTAATGAGTATATCAAAATATAAGAAGAAATTGCACAATAAAATCATGTGATATTATTTTCAACGATAATAATTAATAAAAATCTTCTGGCTTTGGAAAATCAGTGACGCTAATATCTCGCATAGTTTTAACATACAATGGAACAATTTAGCCCAGAGACAGACACGAGCAAATAATTTAATGTTCCGTTTTTTTTTGCAATTTTGAAAGTTCGCCTTTTATTTTATAAAATTATTTTTAAATTTTACTTATTCACATTGCTAGTTTATCTTTTTACTTTTATTTTTCTTTAATTTGCAGACGCGAACGAGCCTAGGCTCAGGCGTCATAAAATATATATTAGTATTGTAACATGACATCTTGTAAACTATAAGCTTAAATAAATAAAAAAAAAATAAAAATATTATCGCAGTAAAAATAAGATGCCAGCATTTTGTATTCTTGTTTTTCATGACCTAGTTAACACTTCATGTAAATTTCATTGGCGAGAAAATCATTTAAATTTTTATATCAAAAAATTTAAAAAAGAAAGATAATTACTCATTTAATGCAGGGACATTCACGTCTGGCGATAAGATTTATCTGAAGGTCTTGTTAAGGACCATAAGTTAAAAAAATGCCAGACTCGAGCATTAGGGTCACTCTTTTTTTACATGTTTATTTACTTATTAATTAACAATACAGTGATAATGATTAGTGGTTTTTATGATCGAAACTTCACTATTTTCAACTTGTGCCACACGAGCAAATGACTTAAAAATTTCTGCCACCAACTTCCTAGCTATTATTATTTAATTCTAGAATATCAAAAAAATTCCACAATTATTGCAATAAAAAATATATAAAATGTATTCAGAAAGAGGTAGAATTTTGAACGATTCAGAATTCAATATATCGTAAACCAAACGCAATTTCCAACACGTACAGGCATATGTGTGCACACAAACCCCTCCAGAGAGAATACAACTTTTACAATTTGATGTGGAATATTTACTTTATGCATATTTATTAATTAAATGTGAGTGCTATGGTACAAACAAGATTTTAAAAGGTAACAGCTCAAACTACGTCACGGGGTAATTCCGGCAATCGCAGACTTAACAGTTCAAGGTTTCCTGCTCCGAAGACGTAAATAACCAAATGCTGATGGTTTTACACTGTGTGACATAAAAAATGCAACGCTTGGAATAGAAACATTTAGGTGAAAATGTGGTAAGTAGCAGGTCCCATAAGAGCCATAAGAACATTGGGGTAGAATCGCAGATATACTAAATATAAACCGGTTTCTTTTTTTCATGAAACTGAGAATAGAGATCAAATGCTTAAATAATATGATGTTGAAACGTATGGAGTGAAGAAAATAGGTATCAATCTCAGAGACGTTTTTTAAATCAATTTTTTTTTAAATAATTAGATGTAAAACCTCCTCTTAATAATTGATGTCCTGCAGGACCTGTTAAAGCCTATAACAAATTAATATGGATCAACATCCAGTATGTTTGTTTGTCAATGAATAAACTCCTTTAACCCACTTCGTCGACCCTAATACACCAAAAGATAAAACCTGAGTTGCCAGTGGAATAGGAAATTAAATTGAGTAGTGTTCAGGGATGAATATTGGTTTTGTATGTGGACTCATGACGTGAATAGAAGATGGGAGCAGGTCCCTCCTAGTCTCTCTAAAGAGAAATATGGATGTATAAGAGTACAAGGTCTTAAAACGATGGCAGTTGGTACACCTTATTTTCCACCACGAAAATGCCAGATCTGATACGCTTTCCATATCTACAAACAAATATTTTTGTTTTCTAATATATTGTTTTACTATCGCAACTAAATCGATTACCCATAAAACAGAAAATATTAGTTGGCTGACACGAAAATTCCTTCATATAAGGTGATTTTGCCACCTTATATTTTGTCAATAGAAAATATATTGAATATGGTACATCTTAGAAATTTTCAATACGCACCTTACGTATAACATTACCAATTACTAAACCATATGTATCGTGATTCGTGGTTAACGGATAACGTTAAGTAGCTAATAAAGGAATGTTAGTAGATATTGGAAATCTAAAAACAGTAGTAATATAAGTTGATTTATTGCATCTGCAAAATATTACCCCAAGTGCAATGAAACAGGAAAAAGCCGTTTATTTGTTAATTCACGAAAAAAATTCGAGTGCCAAAAATCTTTAAAAGTCTTTAAAATATTTAAAACATACAACAGTAAAAATATATTGATATCCCTAAATGCTTACGAAAATCAGATGAACAAGAAGTTGTTTTTCTTCTATTTTTCATCGTTTAAATAATTGTTCAGAGTCTACTAATTAGTATTTACTCATACTTTTAACAAAATTGCAACTTCCCACAATTAGTGAAGTCCAATACTAGTTTTGACAGAATTTCAGTTAAGTAACGTTTTTCTGTTATCGTTATAAACTACTGCTGTTATTTTTCTAACAAATGGAAAACTATTAATATAACCGGTACTGAAAAAAATTATCCTAAAAGTTTTAACAATTTCAGACTCATTATTGTAATACCAACGGTATCAGAAATTTTAGAAAAAATAATCCACCCACAAATTTACTATTACGTCTCCATCATAATAACCTTACTTGAATTCTCGATTACAGTTAAGTTTTAGGCACCACCTCCGTATTAACTAACATATCTGCAACACTTTTAAGTCCTTAAATAATGGGAAAATGACGGACTAGGACTGATTGATTGCAGCAACCACCATCCAAAAGAATTATTACCAATAAGAAACTCAAGCCAGTCGTGTTGCACCATTTGTGGACTGGTCTCGTGCATTTTGGTACTCATCAGCTAGGTGACGTAAACGAGTAGCGAGTCGTGTTGCTTATTGGGAATAATTATTTCGGCTGGTGCTTGCTGGAATCAATCATCAATAGCATTTTATGCTAATAGTGGTAATACCTATGTGATTATTATACAAAAATGCGGCAAAGTTAGTGACTTGTAATTCAGCGCTCGGTAGGGTATATTGCCCGAAGAATAGCTGTTGGTCATAGTTTGGTTTTGTTTTTTATTTATTAAAAATTACGAGGGATAATATGCGAACAGATTGTCTAATAATAATTATTTTTAAAACTAGTGCGAAATCATTAACAATTATAATTAATGATTTCTTACTAGTTTCAAATATGAATAAAATACTTTGGTTAGTAGATACTGAATATTTTATGTCGCACGTCTGACTGTGGTTGCACTATTTTATTATTCGAGAACATTATGCTGATTTTCATAAAAATTAGAAATATTGTTCCAAATTCAAACAAACACACCAAATATATCATCGCATTACATGATATCTGCGGCACGCAATTAAATGCATTTCCTACGTGTGAATACGATAAACATAAAATTGTGCAGATCATGCAAGTGGAATTATATCGATTATTTTCAACTGTAATAATAAAGGACGGAGAAACATGCAAGTGGAAACTTACTAAATATCGCACCAGTTGTCAAGAGTATACCAAAAATGCAACTCTCTGGAGACCAGGATCCAGTATCACTAATGTATGGAAAAACTGGAAAAACATTTTCATTTAAAACGGATATCGTGTACCTGCAACAAAATCAAATATATAAACATGATTTATTTTAAAAAATCCAGTTAGCAGAACTTACGTTATAACAAACGTCAATGGGAACCATATAACAAGGATAATGGGTACTACAAATGAATGTTTGAAAACCATAATCTTCAATTTCGCCACTACCTTGTTAGCTTATTCCTACCGACTGACTGCCGCAGTCAACTGCTCTCATGTAACAAAGTCTATGTTGGTTGGACATTAAGTGTATCGGAAAGAATCACCATGAAGGTAACTATACATTATAAGTTCAACATACCTAATAAAAATTGTATAAGGTAAATCTACGATAAAATATCCATTAAGTGAATAACATTAATGAAATTATGATAATTACAGGGTTTTTTATAAAGTACTACAAGTAATAAAACAATATGTAATTTATTTTATGATTGTCAGTTCTTCTTCCAGTAATTTTCCCCCCAATATCGATATCAGGTAAATTTTACATCTAGCGCCTAATTCTAAGGCTATTACACCTTTAACTAAATAAAAATAAGGGCTGCTTTCACAGTGGGTTAGCGTCGCTCTAGTCCCTTTTTTATATTTAGTTTGCGAAATGCTGCCACAAATTATCGACCAGTTCAAATCTAGCACATCTACCAGGATGGTCGCACAAATGGATAGGCTTTTCTAATAATTCCTCCCTCATTGATATTCTTTCTTTTAAAATTGAGACAAGAAATTTTTATACTTAGGTACACAGACTATGGTCACCTCTGTATAAAATCCTCCTATAAAAATAAGGGTTGATAACTACCCTTTGTGGGACCACTCCAGTAAAAGTGCTAGTTTTAAAAATGATTGTGCCAGATTGTGATTTTTGTCAACGTTTCGAAAACTAAATATAAAAATGAGGAGGGGGTAGCATCAGTCCTCCCCTGAATACAATTCGTATTTATTTATCACGTCGAAAATTAGTCCTTAACTTATTCAGTCGCTTTAGGACTTTTTGAAGAAATTGCCAAACAGCTGGATTTATATCTTGTGGCAAAATTAGACTGAGGCATTTCAAAACAAGAAAACCTCAAAAAGTGTGAAATTCAGATTTTATGAATTATCTTATATTTGTATGGCTCGACCACGTTAGTGCTTATAAAATTTCCTATGAAATAAATTGCTATTATTGATGAGAGCCTTGGCACGTGGTGAACGTAAAAAGCGCGTATACCTGGGAGCAAGTCTACAAAAATAATATTGGAATTGTTAAGAGAAGAAATAAATAGAAAAGAAATATTTAGTTAGTTTATATTGTCTGTGTTACTATCGGGGACGGTACATCATTTAGTAAATAGGTATATTTTTAACCTTTAAACGTTTCATCTCTCTAAAACCTTTACCCATTAATTCTGTTGTATTTACTACATGAAAGGTCCTCTTGTTTCAAATTGCTCCAGTCAACTGTTTACGATATGATATTTGATTTGTTTATATAAGTATAACCATAACCATCATTTTTTTTCATTCGTTTTAAACAACTTTCATGTACCAGGGTATAGAAAAAAAATTACGCTCAAGCTAATATTTTGAACAATAATGAAGAAATTTGAATTCTTTCGACGACAGGAACTTATAAATAAAGTCAATGAGCTGACTGGGTTTTAGTTTTTTATCAAATTTTGTTATATTAAAAAATGTCGATAATTCAGCGGTTTTCGAAATATTTGAATTGAAAATTGAAAGTCACTAAAATTTTTATAAATTTTAATAAATGTTTCTTCATAGAAGGTTAACATGAATTTATGATATATGTAATTAAAAATGAGAACAATTAAACCGAAAATTTCTTTTACTTTCGATTTTTAAATGGGATACCCTATAATATTATCAAATATAAAAATATATATAATTCTAACAATTATTTCAATTGTAATCAGAGAAATAAACTAAACAATAAAGAAAATATTAATTAATTATTTAATGTAATAAACCTTATTATTTTATAAGAAAAATTAAATAATTAGCTTTGGAATTCTTTGAAAACAGTTTTGATATTAATTACTTCCTCACCAAAAGTGAGGAAGGTATGTATTAGTGAAACTATTTTTGAACATTTTTATTGCATTTCTGGATGATTCTCGACAAATTATGAGGATACACAAAATTTCAGACAAAAAAATCTCTGTCTGTGTGTGTGTGTGTATCGCGATAGCAGCTACAGTTTTTGAGATAAAGCTTTCAATTCAATTCAATTTGGTACACACGTTCTAGAGGTCAAGGAAAAGATTGAGTTCGTTGATGAGCAAAATCGCACCACTGGAATGGGGTGTACCGGACCTCAACATTTCTATTTTTAACTCTACAAAAAAATGTATTCGTGATGAAAGATTATAAATAGAATCTGATATACAAACCCATTATAATATTGTATCCAAATGTCGAAATAAACAAAATACGCAAAAAAAACAAAATACGTCAAAAAAACAAAATACGTCTAAAATTACTTTTATTATAAACTCCACCACACGGTGAGGAAGTTTTGATCCCATAATTGGCAGCGGTTTTTATTGTTTTGTATTAAATTTTGAATATCAAATTCTGTAGGTACCTACTTTTATTTTATGTGCCCTCTGGTTGTCATATAAACCAAAATTATGATTACATACTGAATTTGGAATAATTCCTAACATATTATTTTCTTCAATATTTCTTACTTTTTCACAATTCTAATCTGACAATAAAATTCTAATAAGGAGACATCTATTATAGAAACAACATGATTGGTTGTTATTTCCATGGATAACTTGTGTAAGTTATTTTATTTAAAATGATTTATTTTTGCTTAGGTTTAACTTTTTAAATGATTGTTGCTTATAACTTTTAACGAAAAGAGATTTATGGTGGTATACAGAAAAATGAGAGCATTTCGTGGAAAAAATAATTTTGATGACGTCACAGTTCGTATTTACCTACGTGATTCTTAAAAATAATATTTTTTCTGTTAAATATAGCTTACATCATACCATTTGAGATACCTTTTTCAAAATTGTCTTTTCTCTTCACGTTTTCACGTACCAGGCCTCAGGCGTCGAGTTTGAAAGACCCTGTACATTGTGTCCCATTTTCAACGAAAATGTATTGCTATCTTTATTATAATTAAATTGGGTTAAAGTCTTTATGCATTAGTATTAGTTCTTAATAAAATTCCCAACTTTTAATTTTCAATTTATATAAATTCCTACAAGAAACAATCAATGATAGAAATATTTGTTAATCGAGCAAACAGTTGATCCTAAAGCGGCAGTTTCACATGGCAGTCGACTGCTATAGCAGCGACTGTTAGGTGGGCGAGTCTACACTGTCAGGTGTTTATTTATGTGAATCATACTATTTCGATCGCAATTGAATGTTATGGCAGTTACTGCGATCGGCTAGAAATATTTCTACTTTTGGTATCGCAGTCGATTGCTTTGAGGAATAAAATAGCGAAATCTGTTAAACGTATTGCGTTCTCGGATGAACAAATTTTTCATTTAATGCAATTATATCGAGAAAATGAATGTTTATGGAACATACAGTCACCATAGTACAACAATAACATGAATAGAAAAGCCGCACTTGCAAACATTTCGGAAAAGGGTTTAAATGAAGAAATTGTCAAAAAAAGATAGCTTCAATAAGAGCCACTTATTTAATGAAATTAAACAGGTAATCACACCTTTTATCACTATTTTAAACAAGTATATATTATTTCATTTAAAAAGTAGTCAATCAGTACATAGCAGTAAAACTATCGCAGTAGAAATTTTCCCCACCAAACAGTTCAGATGTTATAGCAGTCGACTGCTATGTGAAACTGCCGCTTAATGTTTAATAATCCAATCTCTAAAAATTAAATAAAATTACTTTAAACATATTTAAATAACAGACTGACCCATTATTTATAATTATAATTTAAATATCTGGAACGTCTACAAAATCATATACAACTGATTTATAAATAAGTAGAAACCACGTGGCTAAAAATAAGCAAGTACGTACACAATTTGTTTTCTCTATTTTTTCTTCTATTAAACTAGTGTAGTTGCCCAATTTTCATCATAAAAGCTCTTTATTATCTACCCTTGACCGACTTGTACCTGAAAAAAAACTGGGTTAAACAAAACGGTTGGCCGTTGGTTTTATATTTTGCCCAGTTTTTGTTTAACCAGAAGATAAAACTGTTACAACAGTTGTTTCTATGGAGTTGTGATCTTCGATTTCTTCGAGTTAAAAGGTAACTCAGTATTGAGGAAGAGAGTTAAATCAATTCTATTCTCGAGTTTGGAGCCAACACGTCTACAATATCCGCCTTTAACAGATATTATACATTCCATTTTCAAAAACTGAAACTCTAGTATCAAGAAAAAATCATAACAACTTTTATTGATTTTTCGAAAAATTTTGACTACCTAGTTTACGATGTTGGTGTAAAAACCCTCTCGTTCTATTTGGTCTCTCGTAACAAATCGTAAATTATTTTAAAGAAAGTTTTAAAAGTTACCAGTTAATTTTAATGTTCCGCAAGGAAGTGTTCTCGAACAGTTAATACTTTATATTAGTTCTAGACTTAATTTTTACCGTTTATTCGGTATTTTCGTAGGTAATGTCACAATTATTGCAGAAAAAAATTAATTTAGAAAAATTAACTTCTAAGAAATTGAATAATCACTCAGGATAAAAGAAATGCAAATAAATGTGTTAGTAATTGAAGAATTCTCTGAATTTTCAGAATTACTACTGTAAAAATATTTTATCTTTCCAATATCGAATCATGTATCCGATACGGTATTATTTTTTGGTGTACAATACAGATGATAGCGCGATGGCTTAGGTTACATCAATGTTGTAATTTCGAGTTACAGCTACAGCAAGTAACGATGTCCCAGAATTTGTTGTGTTTTGTATGTGTCCTGGTTGAGTGGTAGAATAGCCATGCTATATATACTCGGCCAGGACGTTAATATAAATAAAGCGTTAAAAGAAATTTTGCATAAAAAAATAATGTAAGTAAATGTATAAAAGATTTGGAAGAAATATATCTTATCTTTAACGCTTTTTATTCCACAGATGAATGTTTTGTCTTAGCTTATTTATTATAATTGTGTTTAATCTTATTTTTTTTTCCATTCTCATTTTAATCTTTCGGTCTTGATCTCGAGATGTATTTTCTTAATAGAGAACGATACATTCCTTAAAAGTATTTTTTATAAATTAGGTATTTTTGAGAAAGTGATACCAATTGATTATACGTATAGGCACTAACCTTAATGAGCCATTATTTTTGTCAGCACAAAATGTACCTATTGATATTACAATGACAATGGTTCTGTTTCCTCACTAATTTCACACTGCTACTACTTATGTCGAATTTATACCGCCATTTTTGAAATTCTAAAGATTATATCTTATATATATTTTCAATCATCATTTCATCTATAATTTGCAACGTCGAGTCGGCCGGTATCAATATTCTGGGACAGTACAATATGACTTGAAAACAAAATTAACAAAAACTGAATTGGAGCTCTATTTATTTTAACCAACGCTAACTTAATTTTAAACATTAATTTTTCAATTGTATTCCATCTACAGCCAAGGAAGTCAAGCAATCTTAATAACTTGTTATGGTGAATTTGAGGATGACGTGAGATCGCTTCTAGACATTTTTTATGGGAATATCTAAAAAACTAAGTGCAACAAATAAACCGGATAACCTGTTAGAAGAAAGTAGGTATTCGCATATCTCGTAACACCGACGCCGGAAAGTAGGTGTTCGCATATCTCGTAACACCGACGCCGCGACATCCTAAAACTGCTATAAGAAATATTCCAAAATAAATGCGACCACATTGCCCATACGTTTTTTTATTTGCATTTGTAATGTTATTAGATTAATACACTGCTTAAGAAGTTGAACTTAAGTTATTCTTGTTTTTTCTAAGTATCTTTGTAATTTTCATGATTATGTGTTAACCATTTTTTTTTTCGAAAAAAATTCTATATAGATCTGTCTAGATTTGTTACAGAAAATTGGTTTACATATATAAATACAAAATTAATTATTATCACTACCCAACAACTTAACAACAAAACTGAGGACTTCAAACAACTAATATTAGTATAATTTTTGAAAAAATTAGATAGAATTAAATGGGTTACCTATTTATCTTTTCTAAACATCCCGGAAATAGCTTTCCACTTAATTTTACACCACTCAGCAGTGCCTTGCTTTTAAGAAAAGTTATATACAAAAACAAACATGTTCACTATCGGATGTGATTATCAATCTACAAAAACACGATTATAACATGTCGCACTGTTTAGTTTTCGGTATATACTTAGTTTACGAAAATTAATTACATAGATACAACTAATAAGGTAAATAAACGTATTACATCATTAGAGATAACTGTTGTAGATAAAAATATAGTAAAAATAAAGCCAATTCTGGTTTAATTAGGTTTGCTTCAAATCTACCGATATAAATAGGACTATTCGTTATCATTACAACGTCAACAAAGGCACATGAAAAATTATGTAAAACATAATCATGATGTCTTTCTTGACCATTATAATCGAAACCTTGATGAATATTTTGATCGGCATTGTGAAAGACTTTATGTTGAATTTAAAAACAACCATAAATTTAATTCACATGACGTATGCACACATTGAATAGTCACGCTGCCTCATTTGGACATATTTGGATTTTTTTTGCTTATAGTTAAATTAATTTACTGTTATAGATTTCAAAGTTTGTAAAATTAGTAGAGATCTTTAACAAAACTTTAATGATTCGATAATGTGATTTTAAAATAAAATGTTATTTTTAAAGCAATCAATTACGTTAATTGTTTTAATTGCCAAAACAATTGCTAACAGCAACGCAAGTAGTAATGGCAGCTCGAAGGAATATGTGATGAACAAGACTTAGTGTATCAAGTTGCTAATAATAATACAGTATTATGCAGACACTACTACCAAAAACCATTTTAGATTAAATAACAGTGCAATAAAATAATTTACAGTTTAAGACATTTGATGAAAATAACATTAATATGATTTTTCATTTCAGATTCTGCTACCTACAAGAAAAGTTGCTATATTATGAACCATATAATAGAAGAAAGATCAACTGTAGATTTCAAGGGCTAACATAAAGTGGTAAATTTGTTTAATGCACTCAAACAAATTATATTTCTCAAAGGTGAACGACTAGAACAATTATTGCGTGTGCAATTCGTTCGACTTCGTTGTTTGGATGGAACACATATTAGACCAAGGGAGCATAATTTAGTAAGGGACATTATTTTGTCCTTTAGAGATATGTATTCGAAACTTATTCATCGATGTTTGTTTGACGGCTGATATTAAACTTGTCGGAATTCTTCCAATAAAGATTTACTAGGACCTGACCAGTTCGTTTTCATAAATTTTCAAAATACATGTTTTCTTAATTCAAAAATAATAATTTTTTTCCATATCTAGTCCATGGACGTAAAAGTTGTTGAAGGAAGAAGGAGTTTATCACTGGGGAAAATTTGTAACAAATGCTTACTCATTTTTTTATTCTTACCTAAAATAACCAATCTTTAAATCAGAAATAAATCTGTTAGGAGTTGCGTAAGTTATGAGACGACAACCTCTCTAAGTCTCAAATCGTAATAACCATTTAAAACCGTTCACTCTATAAATAAACTTACTTACTTACTTACTCTTAAAATGAACACACTGTATATGAGAGCTTCAGGAAGTTGAAGCTTTTAGATGTTAAAAGATCCTACGTTCAATATTTATTTTTATTCTTTACAACATTTATATGAAAAACGATGACACTTATGAAGTAACCTTGTTAAAAAGAACAGGTGAAGAACCTACTTAAATGGATAAGTAAATTAATGAAACCTAATTGTAAAGAAATTAAAAATTAAATATTTTTATTTAGCTGTGAAAAGACAAATAAAATCGTTAATATAGACATGTGTATATGGGCTATAAACCACTTTAACCAACTGTTGGTATCAAAATGTTTTAAGTGGGTTGTTCTTCAAAGAAAAACTTAAAAATAATTTTCTTATAATGCATTCTATTGAGGTAAACAAAATAAAATATAAAAATACAATATAAACAATAGATTTTTCGTTAGAATCAGGCTCGTGTCACGTAATGTTTCTTGTATTTAATATAAATTGATATAAATAAATCAGTGATCAGTATTTTCCCTTCTCACTTCCAATTTTATGGTATCTGCTAATATTTATTTTTTTCTTCTTTGGAGTACATTTTTATTCCGAAACTACACTGCTCAAAAGAATTAACTCAACACCTTTTAAATTCAATATATTTTATTAACGAATTGAGATATAAAAAAAATTAAACGGTAACTTAAAGCTACATATATGGTGTACACGAATTAAGTCATAGTATTCGTCGTAGTATTCGTTTTGTTGAAAGAGACCTCAATGTGGCACCATCTACCATCAAGAGGCTCAAAAGAAGATTCCAAGAAACTGGTGGTCACACCCGTAGGCAAGGACAAGGCAGAAAAAGGAAAACAACCAGAAAACAAGACAGGTTTCTAGGAAATTGTGCTCTCCGTAGACTAACATCTACTGCTAGGGCCCTCCAAAACGATCTAACTAGTGCTACTGAGGTCCAGGTTTCTGATCAAACGGTTAGAAACAGATTAAAGGAACAGAACCTGAAACCCCGAAGGCCTGTACATAAGCCTAAATTGACACCTGAACACAGAAGAACCCGGCGAACGTTCTCACAAGATCAAGTTGACTGGCAACTTCACCACTGGACCCCTATACTCACGGATGAGTCCAGATTTTGTCTGACACGATGTGACGGACGTATAAGAGTATGGAGACGTCCTGGTGAGAGATATTCGCAAGCGGCTATTCAGGAGGTGGATAGATTCGGAAATGGATCGATAATGGTGTGGGGTGGAATCAGCATAGACCATTGAACCGAACTGGTTGTAATTAATAGTAGACTGAATGCCCGTCAGTACATTGACCAAGTTTTAAATAATCATGTTTTACCCACGGCAGCTGAAATTGGTCACGGATTCGTTGTTATGCAGAACGGCAGAAATAACAAGAACTTTTTTATAAAACCATAGGATTGAAGTCATGGGTTGGCCAGCAATGAGTCAGGGCACGTCCAAATCCGCCAGATACGTTGCAACAGCTCCAAGAAGCTCTAGACGAAGAGTGGCGTATAATACCACAAGAAGACCTACGTAGATTAATACGCAGCATGCCACAGCGCTGTCAAGCTGTAATTCAGGCGGGAGGTGGTCATACGAGGTATGAGATAATCGAATTATTGCTTAAGTCAACATTTTGTTGTTCACTCTCTTTTCAATTTACACTTTAATTTCGGTACCTACTTGATTAGTTGCAATGCGATATAGACAAAATTTGAAGATAAAGAAAATAATCTATGTCTTAATTCTACACCATATGTAGCTTTTAGTTACCGTTTAATTTTTTTCTTTATTTTAATTCGTTAATAAAATATGTTGGATGGAATAGGTGTTGCGTTAATTCTTTTTAGCAGTGTATATTCTATTCTATTTCGATACATTCCTGTATTTGCCTCTGTGTTGTTTTTTAGATACAAATAATTTTTATAGGAGAACTGCGCCATTTTTCTTTTATTATGTGTGTAAGCTATTCCTCGAGTACTTTGCTCCATCCAATTTTTAGTCCACTAAAGTTTCTTCAGTACTATGTTTCAGTAGAATTATTCCATCTCTAAAACCCAATATGTTATGAAATATTTCCTGTGACTCCCACACAACAGGCCCCTCTCAATGTTTTCTGGTTTATTGTCGTTTATTAACTGTTTTTCTTTGCTTATTAACTTTGTAAATTTTTAGAGAATTTCAAATTTTTTTATAAACCGCTCCAATTTGAACATTATTTCAGCTACCTTTTCCCTTAATTTTTAAGATGTCTAATCAAAATCAGATTCCATATTAAATAGTGCATTTAGTATTACTTTAGTTTTTCAATTAAATTTTTGGTATCGTCCTTGATTTACTTAAATTTTACCATATTATATGGACCTGGTGGTTTCCATATTGACTGTGAAAACTCTTAAATTTTTTGAGGAATGCCCATTATGCGCCGCGCCCCCTACCTTCTGGTGGTGGAAACATGCCAAAATGTGTTTATAGATACATCGATGTTTTTGAAGTGCATTATCATCTAAAAAAGTTGCTATTTTTATTGAGGGTCGGTCATTAAATTTCAAAGAAAACATGGAAATAATTACTTACCATTTCATAAGTAGATTACATTGACCTAGTGTGATGTAGAAGTCGGTAGTAAAACTTTTGTCATCATATTCTAATGGGTATTACACTTATAGCTCGATTTATAGTTATATCTACTACAATGCAGTCGTAAATAAAAAATTGAATGAAGCATATCGTCAAGCACACACCTAATAAAGCCACGGTCATCTTAAAGATAAATAAAAGCATCGTCAACTGTCACAGATACATGAAAAATCACTTTGTCCATCAAAGCACCAGAATCGAGACCAGACCAATACGTGGGGTTAAATTTAAGAGATACGTAATATTCACCATGGAAAAGTTTAATGAATTTTCAGATGCTCCATTTTCAATCTAGCCATCTCCAAATAGAAATGTCTTTCGTTTAAAAATGCATAGGTTTAGCTTTGCCTGTATGGCTTAGGATTAATATTCGCGTTGACATAAGCAGTATTAATTTTCACTTCGTTGTTATTATAAAATAGAAACATGAATAAAGTTATAGACGTCATAGTAGAAAAAATAGGTAAACATCATTACGTAAAACCACAAAATATCTAGAATATATGTAACTAACAAAGTAAATTTATTCTTCTTAAGCTATTTAATTAAACAATATAGGTATGAAAAGCTATTTCATTCTTCCTTGGGTCAAATTAAATGGGGTACTAGTTTGATCTTTTCTAACTTATTTGTTAACTTATTGATTATTTTTGGATAGCAAAAAAAATCTCATTGACTTGAAAAGAAGGTAATATTTCTAAAAATAGAAAAATAGCTGAAAGAACTATTATTATTGTAATCATTTTCTTAAATTTAAAAATTACATTACGGTGCTGAACACACGAATGAGTCTATTTACAAAATTTTGGAAAATTTTGGAAAATTCCATCACTCTCTTTGAAAAGTCTTGAAATTTAATATACCTATGTATTGTTAATTTAATTAAGCTTGCCACGTTTTTCACAAATTTAATAATAACTAATAATATTGTCCAAACGGCAATTTTATAAAAGAAGAGGTATTGGCAAATATTGTCGTTTGGTTAGGTTAAGAACTCGCACTACCCTCACCGCTCTAGTCGTCCCACTATTGTCATTGACTATTATTAACACTAGTCATATCACACATATTAACATGCCAAACTAACGAAGAGATATTCTTAAGAACACATTTTTTTAACTAAGGAAGTAATAAACCTAGTAGGTAATTTTTTCGAAAATTATTTTCAATTCTTCAATTATAAACTTAGCTTAAAATTGATTATAACTGTATACCTGCGATATATGTAACTTTTCAAACAGTTTGATTAGTTAATCGTTCGTCGGTTATAGACATTTTGGCTGCACCAAAGCGGAAATTGTCAATGTTGATAAAAATAAATATACCGGTCTCTTAATTGGAACATAACATTTTTATATAAGTAAATTAAATAATGTAACATGACCTATTTAGCAATTTGTTTCTCTTACTTTTATTATCTCGCATTATGATTTATTCGCGATTTCTATTTTTAGCTATTCATAGAACGACACACACAAAAACACAATTATAAATACCCTAAAGGCACTACTAGACCCTTGAGAAAAACGCAACGTACCTACTAACAACCTATCAAATATCAAGTTATCAAATATTTGCATATATAAAGATGGAAATAGATATCATTTCCTTAGAAAACACTTTTCTCTACTTGATAAAATCAAGAATACTATTTTATAATTTCAATAATTATATGTAGAGGGTGTATTCTAAAATCACCGACAAACGGAAACTGCAGATTCTGTGATCCAAAATAAGACGAAAGTTGTTATAAATGTATTTCCGAAAAGCTTCCTAACCGAGCTACAGGGTTTTGAGAAAAAATTTTTTTTGTAGTTTTTTGGAGTTTTTTCAAAAACTGCATAAGACATTATATTGAGATTTGGTACACTCGAATGTCTTACTGAATACAATTAATGAGGTGAGTTTGAGTCGATTGGCTCAATCCAGTGGCGTAACATCGTTTAAGTTACTCCCTCAAATCACAAAAAAACGTACGCCACTGCATTTTTTTTTTAATGTTTATTTTTAGATTCACTGTTCTATTCTGCAAATGAAATTATACTTTGTGTTTTTTCGATTAGGCACTCCGTTTTTGAGATAATTTGTATTAAAGTACGACCACACATTTTAATAAAAAATAAAATTTGTTTTTTATTTAAATAAAATTTATCAAAATAACGCAGTTAACTATTACATAATAAAAGTATTTTAAATGCATTGAAAATGGAATTATTAATTTAGATACTGTTCAAAATGCCTTCCATCTTGTTGGATGCAAGCAAGACCCTGTAGCTCGGTTAGGAAGCATTTTCGGAAATACATTTATAACAACTTTCGTCTTATTTTGGATCACAGAATCTCCAGTTTCCGTTTGTCGGTGATTTTAGAATACACCCGTATAAGGAAAAAATGTAATACTAAAATATTTATAATATTGGGTTAAAATTCATCAGCGTTTCTAATGGGGAATTTCTTATTGTTTATCTTGATTATAGATTTTTTTTTTTTAATTTCCAAAGTATAATATAAATAATTCGATTTCCCATTTATATGGAAAACTGAAAATTTTCTATTACCTATTATAAACTGACCAGAACAGTTTTCGTTAATTTTGACGAAAAAATAAATAAATTACCTGAAAGATCAGTAGCACTAAATATATAAAATTTCTAATTTCTTTTGTAGATATTAAAGATTGATCACTTTATGATGTCTTTTCATTTGCATCACAATAAGTATACTAACATTTTTTAATTAAAATGTAAATCTTACCACAATTTGTTTTCGGTATATTCACTGGTTAACTTTAGTACATAAACAAGGTCGTTAACTATGTCATTCTAATACCTATGTTAATGGAAAATTCTAAATAAATGCGGAGGAGACGGCTCTTCAATGGATCATTTATTACCCATCTTCTAACATAATTTTAGAATTTACAAAAGAGAAATACAAAAAATACCCAAGTTATTGCAATTTTTACTAATTTACTAAAACTGTTGGACGGATGGTGATTGCTTTTAAATTCTACCTCAAGGATAAATGGAATATGAGATACACACATCACTACTCCCAGTTGTAACCTTCACAAAATTATGTTTACTTCCTTATTTATAATAATAACCAAGATAATAATCAAAATATCTATATTTGAATCAATAAAATTTCAGTAATCTAAAAACAAAATAAAATTGAGTTGTTTCAGAATTCTAAAATATCAATAATGACACCTGATTCGTCTCATTTGTTTCCACAAAAGTGCTTTAAAGAGGACCAATGATGGTTAGTTTAACCATTTGAGTTGATTAATTCAATGTTTTCAAAACAATTTTTTATATATAGGTATATGTATAGTATATAAAAATTAACATGTTAAAGTATTATTAATACTATTATTACTTAAAAACTCTAAATATTCTATTGGCGAAAGATGTAAAACTAAAGTATACGAGTCGATTCACGCGGTATAATGTAAATAGAACTATAATTTTTTGAGGGGAAGATCGCCTTGATAGGACAAGAAAACTAAATTAGTTCATTAGTTGGCGTTTCGACTTTAATTAAGTCTTCTTCAGAGCTCTGAACCGAAAGAATTTATTATTTCTTTGGGGATCTGTCCTAATTAAAGTCGAAACGTCAGCTAATGAACTAATTTAATGTTCTTGTCTTATCCCGGCGATCTTCCCCTCGAAAAATAAATAAATTTAAGGATACAAATTATTTCTCATCTAGAACAATAATTAAATCTTAAGCTAAACACCTATTAGAATCTAACTTAAGCCAAAGTAAAAATAGATTGATATTACCACATTTGTTGAACTTTAGCGTGTAAACCCCGAGTAAAGCCGCGTAAGGTAATATAATTACTATAATCAAAAACAACAACTGAAACCAGCCTACAGATGTTTGTGTTTTGTACTAAATTATTCATTCCTTTGGTTACTTAGCTAATGCTTGTTTCACCGACAATCGATAGGATTATGAGGTTAATCAATACGGAGATTAGTTTAGTTTTGAACTCGAAACGAAACCATTATTTCAAATTGTATCAAATTATTATTACTTTTCTGTCGATTAGAAAGAAGCATTAACAAATCTGTTTGAAATATTATTGTAAATAATAATAATTGCACTTGGACGTTGTCAACTACTACCTATTTCATTTAAGTAAATTCAAGCCAATAATTATTTTTTTACCAAAAAAAATGCCTACTTATGTGTATACATGTAAAAACTATGTAAGTATAAATTATTTTATTTCCTGTATTATATAATATGTACTGAAATAGTATTTTTAAATAAACAATTGGAAAAAGTACCTGGATAAGTATCGAGTGGCAAGAACGCGAGGAATATCAGGCCATCGACTCATATAGTGTATAAACAAATAACCACATTTACAAAATTACCATCGCAGTCAAAGTGCTTTCAAACTAAACAAATCACTAACCGCTACTAATATAATCAGTGTCTGTAAATTTTAATCTGCAAAGTTGCAATTTATTATCATAACGTCATCAATTTTTAAGAATATTTTGAACACAAGTTAGATAAAATAATAATTATTTTTATATTAACATGTGTTTAAAATTTGAAATACACCTATTCCTTGGATTTAAAAATATATTGCTGAAGCACTTAATTTAGGATTACGTTGACAGACAGAACGATAATGTAAGTAGGTACAAGGAAAGATTAATTGTCTAGATGTAACAATGTTGTAGATAAGATACGCTATCTTTTAAATGATTTTAAATACTACTGTCATTTGTGCAGACGTAGATTAGCATTGGAAATATTGGAATCCATTTGAAATCTCAAGTACATATTACTACAAAATCAGAAATTACAACTCGAAACTCTTCAAGATTTTGTCAATTATTTCCATGTGAAGAACCAGAAGAAACCGAAAATAATAATTATATTGGAAGAATATTTTCACTCATGTTTTGATCAAGAAAGTAACATAGGTAAGCATTGTAATCAACAATTTAATATAATAATTCAGAACAATTTCTACATAGGAAGTTGGGGTCATAACAGAAGTCCCCTCATAGAGCTCCTGATACAAGAACGCTAGAAAAAATACAGAGGAGGGGTACCAAAGGGGAACTTCATGAGAGGGTGGCAAGACAAGTAGAGGGAAGAACCAAATGTTTGATGGCGATGGTCTGATTCCATCTGTACAGACATGGATTACCAAACCATACAAGAAGATTGAGTTTTTCCTGACGCAAGTCCTCTCCGGGCACAGCTATTTTACAAAGTACTTATTCGACCGGTAGAAGACTTAAACTGACGAATGCAGCTACCTCAGAAGACAACACGATGGAGAACATACCCTATATGCGTGCCAGCAGTAAAATGAGGTCCGAGGAACCTATGTCTGGTAAGCAGAATATGATATTCAGCAGCATTAAACGATATTCTGAATATCATTTAATGCTGTGCGATGGTGATGATCTCCCATCAAGAGAGGAACCATGGAATTCTCATATAGGGCGGTAAGAAATATCATAGAAAGCAATAAGAGAAATAAAGGTAAAATAAAAAAGACGCCATCTCACCGAGTAATGGATAAACCGGTTCCAGTGAGATGAGTGAGACATTTTACCTAAATATACCGACACTATTTTAATAAATTATACTCTTGATTTTTTTTGACATTTGTTAAAAGTTTTCTTTTTATATTAACTATTGGTGTTTTTCTCCTTTATTTTTGCCTCTTCTTTTCAGGTTCTTTTTCTGCATTTTCTCTAGTTTATTTACCATATATACCCCATATTCTTACTTTCGAATGAATTTTGTTACTACTTTTCAAAATTACCATATTCACAGCATATTCTAATAATATTCTAATATCTACCTAATTTAACTATATGTTAATCATACAAATCAACTCTATTCTATCTTTCCTAACTCTAAGCTATTTAACTTACTGTACACATGTGGTTTACATGTTTTTTCTTTTATAGTACATGGCTTAGCCAAACATTGGCGTACCATACCTTGGCAAAAGAAGTTTCACTACACTACACTAATATGCACTACAGAGACACCAGGATGTCCGTTTTTCTCAGTGCACTCTCACGTGGCAAGTTCTTCTACGTTACCTATTCTTTATTTTGTCTTTTATTACAGGCTTCGTTAGTCTTGATTTTGAATTATCATTTTCTTTTTATTTACAGGCGTCTGCATACTACATCTGGTCTCTGGATGGTTGTGTTTGTACCCCACGATGCTTGTGACAAAAACTTGCTACTAAGATATGCTGCTGGTGAAACTTTTTGAATGTTTAATTTATGGTACGGTCACTTAAAACTCTGCTTTATATTACTACTATGAATTTTGTGAAATATATCAGATTTTCTACGTAACCATCGTCGTGGTCAAGTATAAACAAATGTAGTGCAATTCTAATCCCCCTGAATCAAAATTACTGTTTGTTCATCGTTTTGTCACTCGCTTAATGTTAAAATATATCTGTGGCAGTTTTTTTATCAGTATATTACGTATTTCTGTTTCAATTTATAGAATTCACATATTAAATTTAGATATATTTTAATTATATTTATTTACTATTTTATAAAACACTGCTAGAAGTATACAGTAAAGACCGAGGAGGTTCGAACATGGGTATTAGTTTGCGCGATTTACTTGTGCCCATTGTAGGCAAGCGGACACAGTGGTGGGAATCGTGGATCTCCGCACTGTAGCCGATGGCTCTCGCGTCTACTGTTCCTTGTTTGGATTCTTTTATAATAATTTTTATTACACCTGCAACACTCGAGGTGCAGCGACAATTAATTTTATGTTGTAGAATCACATTTTTGTTGCGAAAAAGCAAACAATGGAAATATTTAAATGTGTTTTGAGATTTTTTTTAAATTACAATAATTAATCCTATCTAGGATGAATTATTGAAGTTAGAAACATTTCGAAACGTTGGTCCAGAATACGTAAATCAAATTTCTTTCAGACATGAGTTCTACATCCAAACAGGGTTAATGAGATACTAATAACAGTCTGCTGACTGCCACGCCCTTCTCCTAATGTACAAATTTCAAACTGAGGCGAGTTGTCGGCCACTCGTATATTCGTCCCAATCCCTGTCGTGTTCGAAGCATCCTGGACTTATCTGTATATCATAGCAATACATAGATGTATGTAAATAGAGCATATTGTTAGATGTATTTAAAAAACTGAAACAATTGTCATAAAGTTTTAATATTAATCCTACCATCAAAATATATTATCATTTATTTTGTTTTTTTAGTAGTTGCTATTAAACTGAAAGGTAAGGAAAGTTATTATAAGCTGATCAGGTGTATTTGGTTCTCTGTTATTAGACTCACAACACTGCATATAACATGCTCTTGAATGTATTTTAAATTTCAACTTCGATTTTCTTTCGTTAAAAACTGTATATGTAACCTAGAATTTTTTCTTGAAAATTATAATTTAAAATCAGGAACGGTTAAAATTGTTAAATCGAGAGGTCACAGAGTCTACCAGTCGTATTTGCTGTTGGTAAGTCTATACATTTTTTTAATTTACTGTCACTTCGATAATAGTATTTAGTAAGAAAATAAAACTAGAAATGAGTTGTAATGTCATAAAATAATTAGATTAGATTAAAAGATTTCGTAAATATCTATCTAAATATATACGAGGATTTTAATTTTTAAAATTCTATGAAAAACAATTGAGCAACATTTTGACATTAGGTCACTATTCCGACACAAATTTATTTGGTTGAAGAAAGTAACTACCCCTATGTCATTATAATTGGAGTTAGGGTTAGGACAATCACTTATGAACTACTAGACATGGAAAATTAAAATATCTGGCTCCCATGGTCGTGACCATCCATATTTTAGAAAATTTTAACATATTTACAAGTCTTTATAGTTTTAATTTGTTATTGGTAAGGGACTATCTAGGAATCCAAAAATTTTGATCTGGAAGAGAATTATAGAAAATATGTAATTTATATTCTTAATTAACCATATTCTATAAATAATTTTAATTATTTAACTGATATATAATTTGTTATAGTTAAATATAATATTCTTTATAACAAATTTAATTATTATGTACATAATATATAAAATATAAATAACAGTTCCATTTACTCCATAGTTCACATTTCGTACTTAAAAATTATTTATTCTCAAATATATCAGTAGATTGCCGCAAATTTACAATGTTTACACTTTCGTCTTCAACAAAAACATCTGGTTCGTGTACAGTAATTTTTGCAAATTCCCAATAGAATAATGTTAAATACGTGACTGTACAAGCGGCACATATCCATTCACAAACGACACTGATATTGTGTAAATAGAATCCACCATCATTGTGTTTCCAATGTAGATACTCTGGAATTAGAATAAAAATGATATTTTACTAAAGTGGAAAGTTCTAAAAAATCTAAGCGTTATAAGTAACGATGTTTGTTAGTTTATAAGAGATTTGTAAGGAATTAAGTAGATAATCTGCGAATTAAAAAAAAGTAGATTTCACCTTTTACTCTCTTATATAGCCCGCATCCTTTATATACATACCATTGTCTTCCTTTTGCGCATATGAGACCATTGCACAAATAAAAAATATTATAAATGTAATCGCAGATACAATTGATAATCCTATTCTTATTTTTGTTCTTCTTCTTTGGTCCAATATTAGAGTTAAATTTAATAAATTTATATAGAGTACAGTCTAAAAAATGAAAAATAATTAGAAAATCATAAGGCTTATTTTTAATTATAAATATTATGTAGCAAAAACCATTCCAAACCAAATCGTGGAAATAGTGGACGGCATTTTCTTTTGCCAGCTGTATATTATCGCTGCCTCGTTTTGATATTTAATTTCTCAAGCAGTAGAAACAAGTAAAATATGTCTAACTATCCCTACTGTGTAAATTAATCTTATTGCCCTTCTAGTTTGCGTGTTTTTACTATATAATATTTATTATAAATAATGTTGAATCGATTGTTAGTTTGAAAACGTATCATAAACAAATTTTAATTAAACATAACCTGTATGCACTGGTAGATCGTTCCAAATCCAAAAACTAAAACGGCACCAATCCAGTGAATAACAAGCAAATTGGTTTCTTGAAAGTTTGCCACAATACTGCACCCAAACGCTGCCAATAAACCCACGTAGAGTGCTGTCCTATTAAGCATTGTGTAGCGGAGCAAATCATGTTTGATGAAGAGGTCTTTTGTTTGGCGATACTTGACATATATTGCAAATGAAACTGAAATAAACAATATCTTACATTTTTGTACCTACTTATAAAAATTTATTCTGTTTATATTAAAGTGTGACCCAAAGTGGGGGTGAATATTGCTATCTAGGTTATTATTGGAGATTGAAACGCGGTTGAATGAGAAAAGTTTTGAAGGGTTTTATAACCTTTTTGATGACGTTTCTAAATTTGATTTACTTTATTTTCTTCGTTGTTTGAGGTAACTCCAAAAAAATTAAATGTGCATTTTAAAAAATGTCACTATATCTTCCTGATTTAACGACCGGTGACATTCTAGCAAATACATTGTTTGAAGACTTTTTAATCTGCTTTCCTTGATGTTACCAAAAATGTCTTTCTTTCTCCATTTGTTTCAGTGAATGCCAATAATCGATTCTATTTTTAAATGACTTTGTTTAGGTTTTATACAAGCATAATAACAACAAACATATCCAAACTGATATACTTACATTGATGTTTCATCTCTAAACACGCTATTATTAAATTCATTGAACTTTCTTTAATAAGTACATGATGAATACTGGATTAAATATCATAAAATTCAAAACGTCTAAAAACAAATTATTAAAAAAATTTTTCAACTTACCAAAATTCATTCAATATGGTCAACAATTAAAAAACGAAATCCACAAGAAGATGTACATATTCTTTCGCTCTTACAAGCTCTTCAGGTGAACGATTTCTCGCAAAATAAAGTGATTTACTTGAACTTACATTTTGTAATTAATAAACTGTCATATGTAACCATAAAAAACAAATTTCTAAAATTAATATATGCCGCCTACATTTTCATGTTTTCTTATAAAATACTCTACCTCTCTTTATTCGAGACTTGTTGTCTATAAACAACCTTATTCAAGCCTTATATGGCCCAATAATAACAAAATTATCTAATATATTTATTGATTGTTTAAATGTTATTTGTGGCATTTCATAAATTATTTCTTTCCTTTTCTTTTTTGGGATTTATTACCACATTCCTCGAGATTCCTATCCAAAAAATTCGATTTATCTAAATATATTTATTGATGTTCTATTTCTGAACATGCAAATATAAATTATGTTGAATCCAAAAAAAAAAATTGTTGAAAACACTTTAGAACGTTGTTATTTTTAATAATTTGTTTTTAGACGTTTTGACTTTTATGATATTTAATCCAGTATTCATCATGTACCTATTAAAGAAAGTTCAATGAATTTAATAATAGCGTGTTTAGAGATGAAACATCAATGTAAGTATATCAGTTTGGATATGTTTGTTGTTATTATGCTTGTATAAAATCTAAACAAAGTCATTTAAAAACAATGCATATCAAGCAAAGAAAGAGAATTGTAAAATAAAATCGATTCTATTATTAAACATTTCAAATAAGTATTGTATTGGTATTATGTATAGGACAACCATCATGATGAAACCAAATCTGGTTAAGAGCTTGCTAAAATTACTATAAAATCAATAAATTAACACATTTTCCCCAATAACCTTTTTGAGTATCACATGTTACCAAATACATTAATTACGAAATTAGATTAAATATAAAGTTATTAGTAACAGTCTAATTAGCCAATAAAACAAATGAATGAACAATTTAAACAATAATTGCCTAAAGTAGCTATTAGCTGGAAATTTTCTGGAAGAGGATCATCATTCGGGAACCTTAATCTTTAAGGACATAAATTATAAGCTAAATGATAAATTTTCCACAAATTGTATATATCATTTCAACTTCAGAAAAGATATCCTTTTTCTTTTATACAAATTGTTAAATGTATATGTTAAGTAACTTTGAGGATATTAACAGTGCCTCGCATACATTTTATGAGATATTATTATTACACAACATGACACTCTGTACCGAAAAATAAAACCTCGCGTAAAAGTTATTAAGTTAATGAAGAGATTTTTTTACAATTCTCTTTCTTTGCTTGATATGCATTGTTTATAAATGACTTTATTTAGGCTTTATTCAAGCATAATAACAAAAACCTATCCAATTTGATATACTCATCACGCATGATAAAAATTGAATTAATTAGGGAAGATTCAATAAACTTAATAATTGTATGTTTAGAGATGAAACATCAATGTGAGTATATCAAATATGATAGGTTTTTGTTATTATGCTTGAATAAAGCCTAAATAAAGTCATTTATAAAAAATTAATGAAGAGATATCAACGTAGGTATAAATGAAAGGGAAACATTTTTTATCCAAATGAATTTAAGATATTGAGAGGGTTGATCAAAGTAAAAACCAACGTTGTTTTCATTAGCATATACAAATGAAGCTGAAAATCATGTTTATATGGATCCCAAGAAATTCTGGTCCTAAATGAATACCTTGATTAATACCAAGAAAAGTGTAATTAATATATCTAGAAAGAAATGAATCATAATGAAGAACTTTTTAATTAGCTTGTAATGAATGCATATGCAAACATAAAGAAACCGTATTCAACAAGTTAGGCTTCAGTTGGAGAAAAACAAGCATTCAATGTAAATAATCAACAGCTCAAAGAAATAATTTCTTAAGTTCTCACAGCATATTCACGAAAAAGTTGTTAACCTGGAAAAGTTTAGTATATATTTAAATCAATTCATATGAAACCTGACTGATGTCGTGTTTGATAAACTCAAACAAACAATTTATTGCACAAGTTGAAAGATTTTGGTCTCATCCTAGATCTATCCAAATTCAATATTTCTGTTAACCTATTTATATTTCGTTTTTATATCTATACATAGTTATGATAAGACCTTCCTTAATATGCACATTTGGTGTTTTCCTGTAAATGATTCATGTAGTTAGATGTCATAAATATAAAATAATACATAAATGTTCGTGTCGGTACGCAATAGTTCCAGAAAATTTTAATATTTACCAGAAATGGTGATAAAACCATTTTTTGGGAATTCTTCGAAATATTCAATATGGTATAAAATAATAGAGTAGACTTCACATAAGCGGATTAACATTGTGAAAAATTGACTATTCATGTCTGTATACCAAAGAAAAAAAAGTCGATTACAAAATTCTTGAGTCTATGAATTGCCCGTTTTATCATCATATCGTTTTTTAAAAACGTGTTTGCTTTGTCAATAATAATCAAACCAAGTTCAGTTGAGTACAAGATATCTACGATATAAAACTATACTTACATAGAACCCACAAAATGTTGAGTACTTGTCCAAAAATACAACTTTCTGGAGGCAAAGTCCCTGTGTCGCTAATGTATGGTAAACTGTTAGTTATATGCTTTTCAATTAATGATAAATATAACCTGAAAGATAAAAAAATATCAAAAAAATAAATTCACAGTAATCTAGTTGATAGTAAATTATTTTCATCTTCTGTAAGTACACCATTTTTTTTTTTTTGAAAATACTAAATTCACTTAAAACTAATTAGCATTTTTTAAAATTATTTATATGGTGTTCCAAGAAAGTGTGGCATACTAAAGTTTTTATTTTATGCTGATGCATTTTAAAGTCGCTTATTTATACCAGAATATTAACATAGTAATTTTTTTAATGATTCTTGTAAGAAAATAAAATTGTTTTTTTATCCTGCATCAGTTTAACTGAAGATCGAACAATTTTAAATGTTCCAGTACAACAAGTTGCATCGCAATGGGACCAGACCTAGGTACGCATTTTATATCACCAAATTACTTTTGATTATTATCAATTTGTCTGTTTCGATATCATTCAATTAAACCGAATTAAAATGAATAAACTGATTCAAGTTTCTGGTTGTAATAAATTACATCTACCTCAGATTTATTTCTTTTATTATTCAATTTGGTAAAACATGTATAAAAATAAATGGGCACTTTTTTCACCAAAACCGGTTCTAAAAATATCTACTTGAGTGTCGATTTTACAAGGTAAATAAATATTTTAACTTACGTGATACACACGGTCACAGCCAGCAGAATCAGAATTATTAACGGTAAATACCTAACACTAACTTCCATCCTCTGAACTTTTGTTATAATAGCACAAGTGGAGTAAAACTACTAACTTATTGTAAGTAACATGTGTTTCTATAATGATATAGTGCACATGCTAGCCAGTAAACTATATAATTTTTGTCGGAAACACTAGTTTTTCAGTTAGTTTTAATACCTGAAGGTCTTGTTTTTAAAACCTGTTGTATGCTACCTACTAAATTTAAGATGGTATATGCTAATGAATATAGGCACTCAATGAATACAAACGAATTTATTTTGCATAATATATCTATTATGTATAGTGAAAACTCTATGATGTATTATTCCACACATTGATTTATAAAAATTGTTCTAATTATTTGTCAATGGTAATAATAAAAGCATGTTTAATCACAGCTACGCGTAGGAAATTACAAACCGCAAAATATGGCAAACTCGATAGAAGCAAAGGAAACAAGTAGATATGATTGTACGTTATTTACGTACATATTGTACTAAGGATACATAATAATAATAATAATAAAATTAACACATTCATACATATTTCGTAGAGCTGATTCCCTAACGCATTGAATATTTTAAATTCTTGGCGTTTCCATCATCTTGCCGTGATCTTCTAAAATGAAGTGAACTATATCACCTCTGTTGACCTATAACCTCCCATATTTTTGTGAAGGCAGGAGGCACGTGGGTTGGGTCTGGTGATGTTGCGTGATGTATCCTATGTCGCTCATTCGAGCACAGTCAAGTTCTAGAAAAGAAGAATATAAAAGCAGTCTACATTGCGAAACAGTAAATCGGACAATTTGTTATTTATATTTGTCATTAGAAGAACCAACTTGATTCACCATTGGTCTCAAAAAAGAAAAAAGATTGGCCCGTCATTATACAGTTTTTTATTTTGAAAAAGTAGTCTGATTTATCTGACTATAGCCAATTTCCTCATCATATGGGATCCCAGTAGTTTGTAGCGATACCCCCACTCCCAACCCTCTAAGAGCTCGCAAAGTTCATACAGGTATGTTTGAGATCTTTCCATTACTAACAATAATATATACTTCAAATCACGAGAGATGACCGTTACGTCACAAATTAATTTTTAATCTTCAACGTACGCTTCAAGCGTTCTTTGTTTACAACATAGTAAAACGAGAGAGACAGGGAAAGGGAGTCCATTATATGTGACTGTTAATATCTCCGACTGAAGTTGTTGATAACTAACGCAGTACTGATCTGATTCTTACGAATTATAATGATGATGTAACGGTCTTCTTTCGTGATTTGAACTATATTTACTATAGCTGTCACTACATGTCGCGAAAAAACCATGAGTAAAGGAACCGATTAAAAAGTTAATCAAATGATCAAATATCTGCTGTTATCATTGTCATTAAGAAATTAATAGAACCCAAGTATTATACTACAAAGTTTGAAATTCTGAAATAGTATACATAACGAGCTAAAAGCTTCTAAAAATACGCTTTAGTAAATGTAAAAAATTACCACCATTTTATTCAATACCGACGTTCTTCGTAAAATATTTGTGAATTTAATTTATTGCTATTGAGAGCTTCATTAACTTCTACTTTCAAAAGATCCAATGAAATGAGGTTTGATAACGAGCCGGCCAAGGACATCCGCTCCCACGTCCAATCCAATAATGTAAAAAGTGGAGATTCAAATGGTTACATACCTTAAGGTACGACTGGAAAATGAGGTGGTGCTTCATTTTGCATAAGCCACCTACTTTGTTTTATATTTAACGGAAAAGCGTGTGTTCAACTAAGTCATTTTGTAAAAAAAATCAGGTGCAAGTCACCACTTTGATTTGGCGATAGAGCACATGGCACATTTTTAATTTGTGTTGAAAATGTCTGTCACTCGCTGCGTAAATTTGGATTTTCATTGTCTCATAAATGATTTTGCTCCAATTCAAAACCCCATAATGACTATCTAACTGCATTTTTGCTGCAAATAAGTGCCTTGTACTTAACTATGAATTTTCTGCTATCCGAATCGAAAGATGAGTGAGAGAACTCTAGATGCCCAAGATGTGGATATACAATATACTGAAGAGCCTCCTTTTATCCACAGTCTTAGATTATCAACCAGCGGTGAATTGGGTGGCGGCTACGAAACTATCTAAGACTAAGACATTACTGAAGCATATTTGACTTAAAATCTTTATAGTTTCTCTCTCTGAAATATTTGCATTATTTACGAATCATCATATACAAGGAATTTTAATTAAATTTATCACAATGAGTTTTTACACATTTAGCAATGCTAAACAGATATTGTTTGAAACAATTAACATAAGCCTCATTAGAATTTTATATAGTGTAATCCGTACACTTAATATAGGAACTTGTTTATGTTTAAGTTATAGTAACTTAAATCATCATTATGTGATGAATAATAATAATAATGTATTTGCAGTATATAACAATAATTACAAAGATTTTAGAACAGCGGCAGAGAAAATTATAATTCAAAAATATAAATTATAATACTTACATATATAGTCTATAAATTTACAAGTAACCTGACATTAGTATAAAACTGCGTATGGGTGTTAATGTAAAATCGATTACGTTCATTAAACTTGTGACTTATGACTATAAAGGAAGCTAATATAATAGAATAAATTAAGGATGAGCGTTAACGTGATAAAAATTAACTATAAAATCTAAATTTTTAAATACCTTCTAGTAATTTATGGTCACTCACCTCTAGCATATGTTTAACCCCCACCTCTGATATAGGTTTTTTCTTACTTAGATGATACACATAGTCAATAAGTAGTTGATTTTTCTGTTATCCAACTTGACTGGTTGACAACCTGCTTTAGGCCTAGGCCCTCCAACGTTCCTTCAACTTTATAATAGCTCAATGCTTCAAAAAACGTCTTTTCGAAAATATTCCCCATCGGTATATCTATACTATTGACGTTTTACTTTTTACTAATCTATCTTAGAATAATTTTATTTATGGTGTGCTTTTGATAAGTCGAACATTATCGTGCATGTCACAATCTAGAATCTAGACAAATGAATATTTTCTAGTTTATTAAAGGTTCCGCATTTAGATTTAAAATAATATTATTTGATAGGTACTGTATATGTATGATGTGCACTAAAATGTGCCCTAAAATCGGGTTTGAAAATATTTTAGCTTTTAGTTACATATAACTCACTTATCCAGCTGTCATAAACAGCAGAGAAACTAATATTTGAACTCACTCCCATGCTTTAAACTTTTGCAAGGGAAATAAATAACTAACATTTGCAAGGAACATATTTCCTATAATCATATTATTATATAATATGTTGTAATAACTACACTTTTTATCAGAAAACATTAGTTCTGACAGTAGTGTAGGTATTTTAAAGCATGTTTCATAATTTCTATGCTAATGAGAATCAAATTAAGAAATTCAATGAATAAAAACATTTTTTCTTGTAGACGTATGTGTCATGCTAATTTATGTAAAATATGTTATTTGTCAGTATGGATTTAAACAATATGTGTTATATCCTTTTATTATTAAGGACTCTGGTTGCATATTTACATAAGAGATGTTGCATCCTTTATAATTTTCGCGAATTGACAAAATATTGAAGTGTCAGATTTAATTGATTGCCACTGTCATTCATTTTTCGCTGAATTGCCAAATTTTTTATTGACAACATTGCTGTGCTTTCTTTAGGGTCTCACTCTGGCAACTATGTAGAACCAATTTGAATTTGTGGTTATGTTTTTGACTTTTCAACATAACCTTAGTAATTAAAACAGTCATTCATACCAACAGAATTCAGATTTTCCATAGCCTCCCCTCGTGTAAATAAAATGTGAATAGCATATATATGGTTTATAAATGACTTTATTTAGGTTTTATACAGGCATAATAACAAAAAACATATCCAATTTGATATACTCACATTGATGTTTCATCTCTAAACATACAATTATTAAGTTTATTGGACCTTCTTGTAAAAAACCTAAAAAAAAACCTAAATAAAGTCAATTATAAACAATGCATATCAAGCAAAGAAAGAGAATTGTAGAAAAGTATATGGTGACATACGAAAAATATATAATAAGTTAAACTTTTATGATTTATGAGACAGTATGAAAAAATAAATTTGAAAGCAGATATAGGTACCCTATTTACTGAACACAAATAGTTAAGCCCTCAAGATACATTTCCTATAACTTAGAGTATATATTACGGAAATTACCCAATGTGCCTTAAAAATGTGGAAATTTACTGGTATTATTTACTCATTACATATTACATACTTACTGTTGAAAACAGACACTATGAATTTGTACGCATGCCATTTCAAAAATGATATTTTTTATACTTAATTATTAAGATAATAATCTTAATAAATAATAAAAAATTGCATTTCAAACATCATTTTACATTATGTTCAATTCAAATTCTTACTGGGATTAATAATTTATTTGTTTTAATACTGTCATTTTGTAATACGTCATAGGATTGCCTCGAAATTTGGGCAAGTTACTACGGACTAGACCTTTAATTTAAGGTATCACACACCTTGGTCCAACAACAGAGAAATATTCAATATAGCGACCAGACGCCATTTTGGCATATTGATTTTTTATTTATTAGAGTCAAACAATCGTAAATCCATCTGGAAGTATAACCCCTAAGTCTCAAAAAAATATTTGAAACTATTCAAGAGTCAGTCAGTCAGACTTTTGGACCTTAGTCTTACTTTGTTTGCTTGGCATTGGGGATGTTAACGTATTCAACGTTGCAAGTAGTTTTCCCACGTCCAAAACTTTGCAAAATTACATGTAACTATTTGTAAATATTTCATCTCAACTCGTAGAAAGACAAGTAAAATAATTTTGATAACCTATATAGTCTTTTCGTACAAACAAAAATATAAATTTTTCTTACGATTCCACTTATTGCAATGCATGTATACAACATAGATTTAAGTAACCAGTGGCGTAGCTACTGTATAGCAAGGGTTAGCAATGCAGAAGGGCCCTTGAGTGCGAAGGGTCCTGCATGGGTAAACTGAGAAGAAAATAAATATTAATAAAAATTTACCTTTTTTTTATTTTTATCTAGTGATGAGGATTGGATTTTTTCCACTGGAAAGTCTTCCACTTGTGGAAAAAAAAATCTAGCTAGGAAAAAATAAATTTTTAGCTGGTTAAAAATTAGATTTACTTGAAAGCGGAAAGTTTTTCATTTTGGTTAAGAATTTGGCTAAAAATCAATTTTCAAGTTTACTGCCTTTTTATGTAAACAGTAAATTTTAAAATGACGTATCCATTGCCAATTTGCTATTTATAATTTGAAAAGGTTTAAATTAAAAGATTATTATTTTTTTTAATACATAGTCATTTATTGGTTAGGTTAGGTTAGGATAATGATGATAATACAGTTAAAGTAACTAGGATAATGTATTTCCATAGCATCTTTTGACTTTTAATAGTTTTACGTAAGCGATTGTAAAAAATTGTATATTTTTGAAAAATCTACCTCAAATTATTCTATATTTGAAATTTTATATTTGTATTTGATATTAAATTGACCAGAAAAATACTACAGATACTGTAATACACATAAAATTGAGAAATTTTTGAACTGATTCTGATCTGATTTTTAGGAGGAAAAAATCCGGCTGAAAATGCTAATAACGATTATTTTTGTCAATCCACATTACTATTTTTATCAAAAAATGGGACCCTCAGACTATGCTTGCGATTCCCGTCTTCGAAGATCATATATGTACGGGTACGATAACACACACACTTTTTAAAGCAAATTTGAATGCAAATTCAATATGATTAGGATCGAACTTCACGTTCGTTCGTTTGATCTATTAATTTTTTGCCACTATCAAATTACAAATTACACCAGAGCAATAATTATGTTAGACATAAAAAGGAAAAATAATAAAAAACTGCCTTTGGGGGTACACAATTATTTTATTCAATACGTAAAATAATTACAAAAAGCAATGATTACGTTTTCTGATTGGTAGCAATCGTGGTGTGAGCGAGGGTGTGAGTATAATCGTGTGGCGATAAGGGGTCGTATTTTTGACGATTTCTGCGAATGACGTCATACTTGAAAGATCAGCTTTAGGTAGGATTTAAAAGTACCGTTTTTCGACAAAATCCACCTTTTTAAAAAATCATATCTCGTCTAATATCGGAGATGGTCGAAAAAAAGACTTCTTCATTTTTCCTTCTTCTTGCCCGCCGCCGCGCCGTCTCCACGTCCAGATCCTCTAGATCCAAATGGAAAGGCTGTGTCGCGTTTCTAAAGGGTGCATGTCGGAAAAATCGCCGAAATCCGACAAAATCGCTCTTTTTTAAAAAATCATAACTTTCTTAGGAAGCAAAATCGAGGAAATCGATTGGGCCATAGGATTTCCTAAATTTCATCTAGTTTTCAGAAAAAAATATCCCGCCATTCCATTTTGAAGGAGGCGCGAGTTATTAAGCTCGGACTGAACGCGTGTGTCAAGAAATTTGACAAATTGAAAAACTTTAAACGCTATTTCCAAATGAAAAATCCGCTTATGTGATTTTAGAGGCAGCAGGAAGTAACCAAGGAGTGGAATTTTGACGTTAACCAAATGACGATAGTTGGGTTGTTCTCGTATCCCTTTCTAATCGCCCGAATTTTATACAACTCTGCGCCGGGAAAAAAGCCTTTGAAGCGGCAAAGTACTCGAAAAACTGCCAAATTATAACGAGTCTGCCTGACAGTATCGGGTATCCCGAGCGTGACGTCACACCCCGGTAGAAATCGGTTGTCGTAGGAGATTCGTCTACAGAGATACGATTGGGCGAAATACAATAGGTTTGTTTCTACAAAGAATTTGTGATAGTTTGCAAACTGTGTCTATTGCGCATGATCGATTTCAAACAGTTTGCAAATGGTTTCGAATCAGTTTGGAATTTGGCTTGTAAGAACGCCATATTTTTTATATTTATGCAATCAGCATAATTGGGATAATAATTTATTTATAAAATGAATCATAAAACATCACATGAATACGAAGGCGTATAGGGGCCAACAACTTTATTTTTTTACAAACATATGGAATTGCCAATTCAAAGTGACAATTGTCACATCGAAGTGACAATTGTCACTTCGAAGTGACAATTGTCACTTCGATGTGACAATTGTCACATCGAAGTGACAATTGTCACTTCAAAGTGACAATTGTCACATCGAAGTGACAATTGTCACTTCAAAGTGACAATTGTCACATCAAAGTGACAATTGTCACATCGAAGTGACAATTGTCACTTCGAAGTGACAATTGTCACATCAAAGTGACAATTGTCACATCGAAGTGACAATTGTCACTTCGAAGTGACAATTGTCACATCAAAGTGACAATTGTCACATCGAAGTGACAATTGTCACTTCAAAGTGACAATTGTCACATCGAAGTGACAATTGTCACTTCAAAGTGACAATTGTCACATCAAAGTGACAATTGTCACATCGAAGTGACAATTGTCACTTCAAAGTGACAATTGTCACATCGAAGTGACAATTGTCACTTCAAAGTGACAATTCAAACTGATCATAGGGTATGCGCATAATATGCTAGATTTTTAAGCAACATTGGTTATAAAAGATAGTTAATGCTGTAAAAAAATGAATAACAATAAAATTTTATCAATAATATACCCTAAATTTATGTATTTGTTAATTAAGGTAGTTGCCTCATGAATCGAACTCCATAAGATATCAATGAAATTTTGCCTATATCTTTTGGAAGTGTTCCTTGAACTAAATCTGGAATTTCAATGCATTTTACCGTCCTGAATGAAAGTTACAGAGCTCCGAAGTTGATCTATTTAACATGGAGGGCATAGGAGAAGGTACTTTGAATTGAAACCTTGCCTTGAATTGACTCCCGAAGCTTGAAAATCCATCAGATTTCAACAAAAAACTGTGGAAATGTTAATGAAGTCACGAGAAAAATAATGCGTCGAAGAAAACCATGCTTGCCCATTTAGTTTTCGAGTTACAGCGTAAAAAGCTCGGAAATCTCATGGCCAGAGAGACTTGAAACCGAGCTTGAAACTAAGGCTGGGAATTTTATGGATTTCAAAATTCGAATATTCTTTCCAATTTCAGTTCGAATATTCGAATAGTTCGAATATTCGAATTATTCGAATTATTCGAATATTCGAATTATTCGAATTATTCGAATTATTCGAATATTCGAAATATTCGAATTATTCGAATATTCGAATTATTCGAATATTCGAATTATTCGAATTATTCGAATATTCGAATTATTCGAATATTCGAATTATTCGAATTATTCGAATATTCGAATTAAGTATTCGAATTATTCGAATATTCGACTATTCAAATATTCGACTATTCGAATATTCGACTCTTCGAATATTCGACTATTCGATTGTTCGAATTATTGAATAGACTAATATTCGAATATTCGAATAGTCGAATAAGTATTCAAATTTTTTTATTTTAAATTTATCGAAGAAGTCATACTTTAATAACAGAAGTTTAGTTTATTCTGAAACTTCTATAACCGCAGTCAAATATGCGCAAAAATTACAAGGAGTGGTTGAAATTTGAAATGTTGAAAACTTAAAAAAAAACTTATCTCCTGGCGTCGCGTCGGTGATTGGACCCGACTGTTCTAATAAAATAAGCTTTCTTTTCCCCTAAGTTCAATATTAGATCATTGAAAATATTAATTTACTCAATTTATTATTAGTCGATTACTTATTCAGATTCTTACTCGTATATTCGAATTGTCGAATATTCGAATAGTCGAATAGTCGAATATTCGAATATTCGAATATCGAAAATTCGAATAGTCGAATAATCGAATAGTCGAGTATTCGAATATATGAATAATTTAGTTTTAAACTTATTCGAATTTTGAATATTCGAATATTCGACTATTCGAATTATTCGAATTCAATTCCCAGCCTTACTTGAAACCTGCAGTTGGTAGTGCTACCGCTCACGTGACTTATGCGCGTAATAAAAATTTGAAGAAAGTCAGAGCAGTGCTGACAATATTTTTTTGTCTACGTGTTATCTACAGGAGTCAATAGATGGCTCTCGCCTCATGAAGCAACTACCTTAAAATTTATATTATTTTTAAGTTTACGACCACTGACCGAGAACAAACGATGAAATTCGCATCTCACCGTGCTGGGCGTGACGTCAATTTTTTTTGACAGAACTTTAGAATCTTTTATGTTCGCCGTTGTGCATATATCATACTATTTAGGTGTAGATTCAATGTGCGATTTCGGTGTTAAAAAATATTAACATTTTTCACGGAAAAGTGAGTGGAACAGATTTTGTAAAGATCCAGATAGTTAATTTGGCCAATGTTGCTCTCCTTGTTGCTGTACTACGTTTAGGTGGAAGGCGCCTTTTTCTACCAGCTTGACAATCAAAATACATGAACTTTTAAATGTATGTAACTACCCATTCATTTAAACATCATATAGTTTTCTAAATCTTCTTCTAATTGAAAAAAAAGTAAAATACATAATCTAAAATTGTACGATTTTAAAAAGGTACAAAATCGCACTTACGTTGAAATGATCCCCACGTACAACCCCTTTAGTGTTTTCTGATATATCAATTTCACTCCTTCTCATGGTACCTACGTAACCATAATTTTCGTTTTTAGCGCTTGATCGTATATTGGTAATGAGACAAATCATTTTTCTGGTGTTTTTCTTGTGGACGACTGGCATTGATTTATTTAACAGTACCTTGGATGCTTAATATCAATAATATCCTTCTTTTCCACTGCAAAATACTGCATTAAATGCTATTTTAACGAGTTTTACACGACATCAAACATTAAATGAAAATGCCAGTGTCTGACGTCACACCACGACAGCAATCATTTGCATAACGTCACCGTCATTTTTGCGACTCTTTAAAATAATCATTTTTTGTTAATTTTTTTGGATAATGGGTTACATTTTAGCCGTTTTTTATTATTGCGATAGCCATTTATAATCTGTCTCACCAACAGATGCAAATAGACTCCTCCCCAAAAATGCCCGCTAAATTTGAATGGAATTTCTCTATTAGTCGTATTTATAGAACACGAATTACAAAGCCATCGCTAGATTTGACCGACTAAGACCGACTCTACAAGTACTCGCGCAAAGCATTAAACTTTTATACATTTTGCAACAGACCAATTAGAACGCATAAAGGCGAAACGTATGAAAAACGCGAATAAATGGGAAGCCGGCGTCAGACGGCGTGACTCTCAACTGTGTTATTAGTTTTTGTGACATTTCATCTGGGAGTTAAATAAGGTACGTAAATGCAAACGATTAATATGGATTAAATGTTAAAACGGTTTTTCTTAAGGTTTATGATGGCTGAAGAAGGTATAATTTCTTCACCCAGAAAACGATTATCCAGACATTTTTCGGTGGAAGATAAGGAAAAGGTGCTGAACATTTGTAAGGCCTACGATAGGGAGAATCCGGAGAAATCAAAGATGGAATGCATGGATTTCACTGCAAAGACAGCAGGTGTGAGTGTTCGAAGTGTTTCTAATATTCTTCGTGAATACAAACAAGCACACCAACTTCAGTCACCAAAAGTGTACCATCGACAAAGGGTAGTTTTCTTTGATTTGAAGCATAACAAACCATTCTCAACGAAACCGTCCTCGGATCCTATGTGTAGGACTACAAGATGACTTCCCTTGCTCGATGGATCTTTTAAACGTCCTTCCATACTTTACTTACAGCATGGCCAGCGTTCACACAAATCTCATCTAAAAAGTGCAACTTCTTATGTTCTTCCCGGCATTTCCTGATGTCTCGCAGGAATCTTCGCCTCCAAACAATAAACTCATTTTTTTCCCTTAGGGCACTATTACGTGACCTTTTTGAGAACCTATAAAGCCAAATACAATAATTACATTACAACACGAAGAAATAGAGTCCGTTCACTCGCCGAAAGCCAATTTTTCTTATTAATCGCCACAAAGTACTCCGTTTAAGATGATGTAAATAATCACCCTCATGCACCGCTGCTAAAATTTTGTTTACAGTTGGTGGTTCATTTCTTTCAAAAAAGGAATGGATTATACGCTTGAGAGAACATTTAGTTCCTTCATCGATATTGTCCAAAACTGCCCTTTGTCGGTGACACACTGTTGGTGGCTGAAGTTGGTGTGCTTGTTTGTATTCATGAAGAATATTAGAAACACTTCGAACACTCACACCTGCTGCCTTTGCAGTAAACTCCATGCATTCCATCTTTGGTTTCTCCGGATTCTCCCTATCGTAGGCCTTAAAAATGTTCAGCACCTTTTCCTTATCTTCCACCGAAAAATGTCTGGATTATCGTTTGCATTTACGTAAGTACCAATGACAAATGTAAACTATAAAGACATGGAACGACATTGTTGTAATTGAAGCAAGAAAATGTATAAAATGCGGTTGGACACTGCCAGAGGGCGACATTAAATTTTTCTTCTTACTCTGTTAATAGTATCCATAAAACATATATTACAAATATTACAATATTGCTTTAAAGTTATTTCAAAAAAACGTATTAAATATTTTTATCGGTTTCAGGATATTAATCCTTTGTTTACATAATATGCAAAAGTAGGCTGGTAAACAAGTCATAACTAAAGTTGTACAGTTTGTAACCTTTCCTAGTAGTAGGTACATTACATAATGCTATCGACAGCTTTCATAGTCGGGAGCTTAGGTCGTGGATTTTGATTTTATTAAGTAAGCACGGGCGCCAGCCAACATTAAATTGACAAGGGAAAGTTGGGAGGTACAGAACAACACACAATGAAAAACGGAGTTACTTAAATATTACCAATAACTATTTTAATGTTTATTTACAATTAAGAACTAATTAGATAGACCCTTCCAGGGACTTTATAATAATTACAATTAGAGACAAGGAACTTTTATAAAGCTTATGTTTATATATTGCAATCAAGAAACCAAAGTTAAGTTCAGTTAAGTTAAGTTAAGTTAAGTTAAGTTAGGTTAAGTTAAGTTAAGTTAAGTTAAGTTTTTAGCAACAATAGGTATTATTTATTATTTCACAGTATTTAAAGAAACGTGGTAGGTAGGTATGTAACTATAAACTATCAATCTGTATAACCACAATGAAATCAGATATATATATATATACACAAATGGAAATAGAAATAATATTGTGGCCAATCTTATTTAAATAATTAATAAAACAATTTCCTTTAGAAGTAAATTACTCGTCGAAACAGCTGTTTCTACAGTTTACATTAAAAACCATGTAGATATTAACTTGTCTATAAATCTTGAATATTGAGAATATGTATACAGTATATATTATAATAACATAGATTTAATTATCTAGCAAACAAAAAAAAAGGGCTGGAAGATGGACGGCTTCTCACTGCTCTTTCTCGATCTTATAGAGACTTCTGAGATGTATTAAAAAGCATAAAAGTACTTACATAACCAATCCAGAAAATTAGTACTCTTTTAATTTTAATTTTGCTACCAACTTGACCAATGACCATAGATAAAATATTATTCCTTCTACCAGTTTAAACAAATATTCATAGAGAATTCCGATTCACCCCCAGGAATTTCTTTTTGCTCAGTTCCAAAGTCGAACTATCAGCGATAAATACATCATCCAGAAACAGCGATATTATACCATACAGACAAAGCCAAATGTCCGTGCAATAAATATTTATTGTAAAACCACCATGCGTGGAAACAATCAGACAAATCAAAAAGGCCTGAAATAAATACATTTAAAGAATGACATGATTCAAAAAAATATTATTATGAACTTTCTGAAATTAATTTAATAAGATAATATAAAACAATATTTACCTATAGTTGTTAATCGGCCTACTTTGTTTTAAATAATACTTAGGTTTCTAAATCAAATAGGTGTTTACCAGACCTAGTATTCAATCAATCTGAATTGATAGAAATCCAGCAAGTCAAAAAAAACAGAACTCTGTTTTTACACTATTATTTATCTTTTCATAAAAACAATAAAAAAATATATGTAAGCATACAAGGTTGGTCAATATTTTCGGTTATAATTCAATCATCATGTCACTTTTAAATGCATTTCTCTCATTTTCCAAAATTATTACTATATTTATCTATCTCTCTTTACCTGCTGATTGCTCAGAATGTGATGTTCATTTCTTATTTATTACCTACGTATTTGCCTATTTAAATTGCCAACTTAATTTAATTTGGCTGCGTCAACATACAGGGTTACCCAAAACTGAGGCTCCCAAAACTCTCAACCGGTTTATAATAACAGTGGACCGTTACAAGTTATATTTAAAACTTGTACGGTAATAATATTACAAATACAGATCTGTCAACAACCGTCAACAGATGAAATAATAAATAATGAAACTATAATATAGGGCTATTTATTAATACAAAGAGACTGAAAACTCCAAACAATAATAATTAAGTACTGAAATCCAACTGAAATGTATTTTCAGGCAATCCAAGGTCCATTTTTATGTAGCCGTTGTGACACTAAAAATGTAAACATTTATGTAATATGAAAAAAGGTAACAAACAAAATATAACTGTAACCATGGCGACAAATCAACCCATACAGACTTGACCAACTAATGAAATGAAAACGTTATTAATAAGAGAATATCAAAAGGTAATATCTATTAATAATGTCTTTATTTTCTGAAACCGATAAACTATTGAACAAATCACGGATGTTATGAATCATAACAGCCTTAGATGTCTTAAAATCCTCGCTCTACGAGCTCGGATTTCAAACCGACATCTGCGGCAGTTATGATAGTCATAACATTCCTACATATGTTAATAGCTAAAAACCAGTAGTATCAGTAAAGAAACAGAGAAAGAACAGTATCGCCCTCTGGCAGTGTCCAACCACATTTTGTAAATTTTTTTGCTTCAATTACAACAATGCCGTTCCATGTCTTTATAGTTTACATCTGTCATTGATAGTACCTTGTTTAACTCCCAGATGAAATGTCACAAAAACTAATAACACAGTTGACAGTCACGTGTCTGACACCGGCTCCCCATTTATTCGCGTTTTTCATACGTTTCGCCTTTATGCATTCTGATTGGTCTGTTGCAAAAATGCAAAATGTGTCAAAGTTTAATGCGCACGCGAGTACTCGGTCAAATCTAGCGGTTGCTTTGTAATTCGGGTTCTATAAATACGACCAATAGAGAAATTCCATTCAAATTTAGCGGGCATTTTTGGGGAGGAGTCTATTTGCATCAGTCTATTTGCATCTGTTGGTGAGAGAGATTATAAATGGCTATCGCAATAATAAAAAACGGCTAAAATGTAACCCATTATCCAAAAAAAATTAACAAAAAATGATTATTTTAATGAGTCGCAAAAATGACGGTGACGTTATGCAAATGGCTGCTGTCGTGTTGTGACGTCAGACACTGGCATTAATGTCTGATGTTTGATTTTGTGTAAATACCTCAGTGCCAGTCGTCCACAAGAAAAACACCAGAAAAAAGATTTGTCTCATTACCAATATAAGTACGATCAAGCGCTTAAAGAAAAAAAGAAAATTATGGTTACGTACCATGAGAAGAAGTGAAATTGATATATCAGAAAGCACTAAAGGGGTTGTACGTGGGGATCATTTCAACGTAAGTGCGATTATGTATCTTTTTAAAATCATACAATTTTAGGTTATGTATTTTACTTTTTTTTCAATTCGAGGAAGATTTAGAAAACTGTATGATGTTTAAATTAATCGGTAGTTACATACATTTAAAAGTTCATGTATTTTGATTGTCAAGCTGGTAGAAAAAGGCGCCTTCCACCTAAACGTAGTACAGCAACAAGGAGAGCAACATTGGCCAAATTAACTATCTGGGCCTTTACAAAATCTGTTCCACTCACTTTTCCGTGAAAAATGTTAATATTTAACACCGAAATCGCACATTGAATCTACACCTAAATAGTATGATATATGCACAACGGCGAACATAAAAGATTCTAAAGTTCTGTCAAAAAAAAAAACAGTGATTGACGTCAAGCCCAGCACGGTGAGATGCGAATTTCATCGTTTGTTCTCGGTCAGTGGTCGTAAACTTAAAAATAATATAAATTTTAAGGTAGTTGCCTCATGAGGCGAGAGCCATCTATTGACTCCTGTAGATAACACGTAGACAAAAAAATATTGTCAGCACTGCTCTGACTTTCTTCAAATTTGTATTACGCGCATAAGTCACGTGAGCGGTAGCACTACCAACTGCAGGTTTCAAGTAAGGCTGGGAATTGAATTCGAATAATTCGAATAGTCGAATATTCGAATATTCAAAATTCGAATAAGTTTAAAACTAAATTATTCATATATTCGAATACTCGACTATTCGATTATTCGACTATTCGAATTTTCGATATTCGAATATTCGAATATTCGACTATTCGACTATTCGAATATTCGACAATTCGAATATACGAGTAAGAATCTGAATAAGTAATCGACTAATAATAAATTGAGTAAATTAATATTTTCAATGATCTAATATTGAACTTAGGGGAAAAGAAAGCTTATTTTATTAGAACAGTCGGGTCCAATCACCGACGCGACGCCAGGAGATAAGTTTTTTTTTAAGTTTTCAACATTTCAAATTTCAACCACTCCTTGTAATTTTTGCGCATATTTGACTGCGGTTATAGAAGTTTCAGAATAAACTAAACTTCTGTTATTAAAGTATGACTTCTTCGATAAATTTAAAATAAAAAAATTTGAATACTTATTCGACTATTCGAATATTCGAATATTAGTCTATTCAATAATTCGAACAATCGAATAGTCGAATATTCGAAGAGTCGAATATTCGAATAGTCGAATATTTGAATAGTCGAATATTCGAATAATTCGAATACTTAATTCGAATATTCGAATAATTCGAATAATTCGAATATTCGAATAATTCGAATATTCGAATAATTTGAATAATTCGAATATTCGAATAATTCGAATATTTCGAATATTCGAATAATTCGAATAATTCGAATAATTCGAATATTCGAATAATTCGAATAATTCGAATATTCGAACTATTCGAATATTCGAACTGAAATTGGAAAGAATATTCGAATTTTGAAATCCATAAAATTCCCAGCCTTAGTTTCAAGCTCGGTTTCAAATCTCTCTGGCCATGAGATTTCCTAGCTTTTTACGCTGTAACTCGAAAACTAAATGGGCAAGCATGGTTTTCTTCGACGCATTATTTTTCTCGTGACTTCATTAACATTTCCACAGTTTTTTGTTGAAATCTGATGGATTTTCAAGCTTCGGGAGTCAATTCAAGGCAAGGTTTCAATTCAAAGTACCTTCTCCTATGCCCTCCATGTTAAATAGATCAACATCGGAGCTCTGTAACTTTCATTCAGGACGGTAAAATGCATTGAAATTCCAGATTTAGTTCAAGGAACACTTCCAAAAGATATAGGCAAAATTTCATTGATATCTTATGGAGTTCGATTCATGAGGCAACTACCTTAATTAACAAATACATAAATTTAGGGTATATTATTGATAAAATTTTATTGTTATTCATTTTTTTACAGCATTAACTATCTTTTATAACCAATGTTGCTTAAAAATCTAGCATATTATGCGCATACCCTATGATCAGTTTGAATTGTCACTTTGAAGTGACAATTGTCACTTTGATGTGACAATTGTCACTTTGATGTGACAATTGTCACTTTGAAGTGACAATTGTCACTTCGAAGTGACAATTGTCACTTCGATGTGACAATTGTCACTTTGAAGTGGCAATTGTCACTTTGATGTGACAATTGTCACTTTGAAGTGACAATTGTCACTTCGAAGTGACAATTGTCACTTCGATGTGACAATTGTCACTTTGAATTGGCAATTCCATATGTTTGTAAAAAAATAAAGTTGTTGGCCCCTATACGCCTTCGTACATGAACTATTAATAGGTACCAAAAATTGGACAAAACAATTTAATCATTATTTTCACATATAATTCAAAATGGGCATTGCTTTATTTTAGATAAAAGAGCGGATTTATTTTAATTACCTACAAAAAGAAAAAGAAGGGTAATAAATTAAAATTAGATAACTTACGGTTAGATTCATAGATTTAAAATTAAATGTTAGATTCTGGTTAAATTATCAAAGCGCATGCGCCTGATTCTCAGTTTGCATTCGATCCTCAAATCGCTTTGACAGTCAGCAAACTGTTTGAAATCGGTTTGCAAATTTGTAAGAACCATCCAATTATTAGTTTGAGTTTGAGATAAAGATTATAAGAACAGCCAAATCTTAATTGCGCAGGCGTCTGATAGTTTCAAACGGTTTGATGTACTTGTAAAAACAAACCTAATGAATGATTCCGCTCTGCCTGTGACATCCGACACCGTCTACTCTACGTTGTCAAGAATATTGGCAATGGCTTGGATGTTGACAAAAGCATATATCACAAATTAATTTTTATTTGCTTGTGATTTGGCTAAAAGTCCATATCATGAGATTTTGGTATTCGCAAGGACTCTCCACTTTGAAATACTGTTTCGAGTGATCTATAAAAATGTGCTGGTTTTCAATGATCGCAGTGCATATCGCTGCTTTATCGAATTAACATGAGATCATAGTTAACCGCATCCTTTGACTACCCCCAGCAAATGTGAGATTATGCGGTTTTATCCTCTCATTGAAGCGCTCAACTACAACCACCCTTATGTTAACAAATAAAGTTGTCAGACGAGTTTTCGTATCATTTCTATTTTTTTCTTTTTGGAATAGGAATAACTGCATTTTATTAATATTAACATAATTTAGGCTTTTATGATGTGTGAAGTTTAATGTATTTCTGTTCTCTGCGACTTATATTTTTTTTTGGTTTCCAATTTAGGAACTTTTGCTTATACCATGAATATCAGACTTGTTCTAAATTAAAGTGAAAATCAAACAAGATGATTAAAATATATTATTACTCTTAAATCGTCTTTTATCACTTTAAGGATTCGTCTAACACGTCAATAGATAATGATTTCTTTACTCAAAAGTTCATATTTCGAAATATAATACATTTTATAAGTAAATCATATATATCGACCTGGCGACAATAATATACTCAATAGTTGACTACACTATCTAAATATATTATTAACCACTTCACATCGACTGCGTTTAAAATAATTAAACTAATAGTTCAGTTTCTTATTAATTGTCTTCAAAAGCTTCATTAGTTTGTTGCGCAGTTGCAGAAGTAGTGAATTTTTCTATAACAAACACATCTGGTTCGTACAAGGTAATTTTTGTGAACTCCCAATAAAATAATGCCAAATAAGCCATTGTAGATATAGCACAAATAAACTCAAAAATTGTACTGACCATATGCAGTTCACATTTATGATCTTCGTCTTGATTCTCTAAAAATAAAGAATTAAATATTTAGTAGCCATATAAATATTAGCCAAATTTGCCTTTAAATTTGTGTCTAATATTAGATAAATGGCATTCAATTTAGTTTCAAACAATAAATATAGAGTAGGTACTTGATATACTTGTACTGAATTGCATTTATGACTAATTAAATTTGTTTGTGGTCTTTTGAAAATAATTCGACTATAATTAAACTATAATTAATATAATCATATTTTACATATAAATTTAGTGTTTACTGCAAGTTACTATTGTCTATTCGTGTTTGCATGCACATATTTAAATATTAAATTAACTATTACCAGGTGAATTAATAGTTATGAATAAAATGCACCCCCTGAGAGAAAACACAAAATTATAAAAAATTGATAAAATGAAAATGAAACTATTACATAAAATGTATATTACTATAAAAAAAAAGATTGGGTGCTACAATCTATAAATTCACTTGCTGTTATATTATTTTTACTTACTTAACATTGCAGACGTGAAGAATATCACAAATAATATCATAGATATTGCCGACAAAATAATTCTAAATGGCGTAACTTTTCTTTGGCCAATTATTTTAGTTAAGCTCCAATATAGTGCAGTCTAAAATCAAAATTAACCAAGAATTAGGAAATAGTAAATAAGTGTGCAGGGCAGGCTGCTGACATAATTTGTAATGGCGTCCTGATCTGTTGATGGAATATACATATTTCGAAACATAAACCAACATTTTAAAATTATATACAGAGTTTTAAATGCGTATATTTAAATCAGTGATTTTTTGTCTGGTTGAAATATTTTATTTTTAGGTCACTGTAATTTACTGTCAGCTGTTCAACTGTCGGTTTATTTATAATTAAGTGTGTTATCTGGTACAATATATTTGGTAGTGATTTTAGGTAATGGCTAATTATTAAAACACTACTGGAGTAGACATGCCGGAAACATAATTTTAAGCAAGCTATATTTACATTACTATGTATTAGTGACTTAATGACCTTATGATATAATTAAAACGCATTGTGAATCCTTATGGTTGTATTAATGTTGACAACCTTGTTTTAGTACTGCGGAACATATATCCAGGTATTCAGTGGCCTTCAAATTGTTTTTGACGTGAACAAGAAATATTATTTAAAACTTAATTTTTTCTTTTGCCATTCGACTGTGCCTGATAAAATACGATACCGATTCAAATATAACTTTAAGCATTTAAGATTTACCCTGTAATATAACAAGACACTAACCGCTTGCTTAAACATAAAAATTGTATAGAAGTAATAACCTTTTTTAATTATGTTCAGAATATTACAATTATGTAACTATTTTATAATGTCTTTGTGCAGTTGGATATATCTATGTATAGATACTATACAATATAATACATTCATTACATACATTCACAAATTTCAAATATTTATGAAAATTACTAAGTGTCAAATATACTAGTGAATATATTTCCTGTTTTGTTCTGGGAATTAGATACTGGAAAAATTCCCAAAAATTTTCTTCTCGAGTTTCTCGAAAATTTTCTTTCCAAAGACTGCCTAGCTACCCAGCACTAATCGTAGTAATAATATACAATTCTTACCAACCTGCATGCATTGGTAAAGACTACCAACTCCAAAGAATAAAAATACGCCGATCCAGTAAAAGTAAAAGGAATTGACCTCTTGAAAATTGGCTGAAATGCTTACTCCAAAGAAACCCACTAAGCCCACTTGAAGAGTTAGCCGATTGAAAGTTTTCTTGTTATTCATGTCATATCGATTTAATATATCCTTTACTTGTCTGTATTTCACGTATATGGTTAAAGAACCTAAAAGTTAAATTTGATACCATTTAACCAGAACCTATAATTATCTTTAAACTTAAACTAAGTATCCATCTAAAGTCCTTTCTTCTTCTTAACTTCTAATGGAATCGAATTAAAACTGAAGTTGAATCATCTTAATTCAAATATTTTTTTTAATGATAAATTTGTTTTTAATTTACAAGACAGCGGTATTGCGTTCATGTTCTACAAATCTGACTGCTAGTTTCGTATTGAGCAAAGTTAGCTGTCAGATTTATAGAAAACGACCGCAGTACGCAGCTCACATGTTTGGAAAAATTAAAATTCCATTTGCAAGCGTTACTATGAATATCTTCAAACTGCAACCAAGTCGGATTTCTAATAAAACAAGATATTACTTATCAATGTAATTGAAAATAACCATCTTGTACCTTCTACTGAAGATGTTTATGTATAGGCAAGTACATGCTAATAAAAAAAGTCAGATACATAAAGGTTTTCCTCGTATATAGTAGATCTCAAATTATTGAAATACTTACCAAGTACCCACAACAAATTCCCAACTTGTCCGAAAAAGCATATTTCTCTTTTCTCTATGTCAGTTGCATTATTACGCCCTGAACAGTTGCTCCCATCGTCTCCAATATTATTACTAATAGATAAGGCTAAATGTAACCTAAAATCAAAGTAGCTGCTAAAGACTAGGCGGCACTATCTCCTGCAGGAGTGACATTTATCAGCAGGGTTATATTCTATGAACAGTATCAACTGCTGATAGCTGGTTAGATAATAGTTTTGGCTTTGTTTTGATATGCTTGCTTAGTCGAATTCCTTGTAAAGGATAAGGACACCATACCAAAACTGAAGAAACTAAAATAATGACTCCAGCGGTATTGCAATTTTATTTATGCATTTGAGAATTTGAGGAAACTGGAAGGCAGCATTTGGAGCAGTTAATATGATTCCATTATTCAATAAATATTAAGATATTCGTGTTCTATTTATTACACATTAAGTTTTATATTTCTTTCCTGACCTAATCTTATATATTTTAACTTTCGTTCTGACATAACAAAATCACCTTAGTATGAAATTCATTCGGAATTTCTTAGGTGTTTTTTCTTGCTCTTGCTAATTATCAAAAGATTAAAAGTTTAGCTGCAAATAGCAACACCTTTTTCATCATCATGCATCGACAATTTTTTTGTGTATATTTTAGTTAAATTGAATGTTCATTAAAGTGAAAGAATGATTAGATCTGAAAATCGAATGTTAGCCAGCCGGTTACAATAATTGATATAACTGTAATTACTTAATTGTAATAGCTGGTTGCATCTGCAGTTCAAGATCAAATATAATAACTAGGTATCAAAGAGGAGCCACGAAGTCGAGAGTTAGAATACTGTACGTAATATTCAATAGGTAGGTGCCGAAAAACTTGATGTAAGACCGAATAAGTAAATGAATGCTTTACCAGCATAAAATTTACTTCACGTACAACGTATAACATCAAGGACAATCAAATGTTTACAATTAATTTGTCATAAGATAGAAGATATAAATCTTATTGAAGTTTCTATGACATTTAAAATTGTAATACATATAGGTACAGTTAATTAGCGTGGCAACCAATATTTTTCTTTTACTTAATCGAATATTAATTTTACCAACAGAGGTGTACTTACTTGATACCTATTGATAGAAGAAACAGGAAGACAACTATACATGGCAAATATCTTACACCAATTTCCATCGTAAAATCAACTGCTCTGAACAAGAAACATCTACCTAGGTAAATTAATTTATTAGTCACATTACTCACTCATGACAATAAGTAGGTAGCATAACTGTGTTTTTATCGGAAATCACTGGTTCTCAACTTTATTGTAATGTCAAAAGATCTCAAACCTGTTAGTGAACTACCTTGTTTAATTTTACTAATAACACACAACGTCGCATATTAAAAGTTTCGCTTGCGGTATTTAATTTACATAAATTTGAATCAGCGCTCCTTTTATTTTAGGTTATGCATTCAAATATCTAACGAAAGATCATCTGTAGGCTTATTTCGTGAATGTGGTATTTCTTTTATTCGGCTATATCGTTAATTCATTCATAGCAAACAACACTTTTCGCCATGCATGTTGGCATCATCTGGAGATAATTAACAGTAAAAAGAACGCACTCGGAAAGAAAAATACATTTATATGATTCTTAAAGAATTATATGATTCTGTTGATGAAAGCCATGAGCCATGGAAAGACGTAGTTATGTAACAGTGATAGGTCGATGATGTAGGATAACTTAGGATAATTTTTTGTGATATTTTTATGAAATCTAATAATAGCTATCTTAGTTTATAGCTGAGCAATATTCGTCGATAACAGATATTTTAACTTGCGTCCAAAAAAATTTAAAAGTGCTCTCTTCATCGGTGTCTGCTTTTTTATTGTGCAATATTGGTAAATAAAATGTAAGTGCGAAAATAACGTTAAAACTGTGTTAATCATAAAATCAAAAATACTCTGGTAATATGGATATTTTTTTATAAAATGAACAGTTTTGGAAATATTTTTTTTTAAATGAAACATTTTTATTTGAGCCAAAAAGTTAAATCATACAAACTAAGAATAATAAAAAGATGATGGTCAATTCTAGTTTATTTCAAATTAACTAAATTTTAATATCTTCAGTTGTTAATTTGAAAACTCTTCTGGTACTCATATGTCCAATAGAATCATCTCGAATGATAACGTTGGGTTCCTTCATATCAACACAAGCAAAATCTTTTGTAAACATATAGAGATATACTAAGGTGCAGGATGCACATATCCATTCAGATATCGTACTAATGATATGTAACTGAAATCCTTTATCTTCCTTTTTCCAGTTTTGAAAAGTGTCACCTAAAACATCACATCATCTAATAAGATTAAACAGAATTTAAATATTCTTGTCAGAAAATTATTCACAGGGAGTTCGTCTGTTCAATGTTCATTCTCTTCAACTACAAAACCACCAATATCAGATTGTCTATAAATAGAATTTTTTTTAAAATCTCGTCTTAACTACCAGATCAAATTATTACATACTTACCATCATATAATCTAACAGATATAACTGCATACACAGCAAATGTAATGTAGGAAATTGAAGATACTACCGACAGAATTAAACGAAATATATTTTCGAATTGGACGCCCACCACATCAGACATCTTGAAATACAAATAAGTCTAAAAATAAGAACAACATGAAATTTGTACCAACGGAAAAACTGAATAAAATAATGTAGGTAGCTAAATGAACAAAAGGTAGATGTTTATATTGAAAATTAGTAGGCTCATTAAAAGATTTAATTATCAATTTCTCGTCAATATTACCTGTAAGCATTGGTACACCGCGCCGAACCCAAAACACATGAATGCTCCCAGCACATGAACAGTAAGCATAATGGTCTCTTGAAAATTAGCTACCAAACTTATGCCAAACACTGCTGCCAATCCAATGTATAGGGCTGTTGCGTTAATGGTGTAATATATCGTACGCCCATTGATCATATTGAGTATTTCTATTACTTGTCTATATTTTATATACATTGCCAAAGCAACTAAAATGATAAATAATTAATTAAAAAAACCATATCCGTGTTATTCATAAATTATTTTTATTTTTAAACAACTCAAAGACTTTTAACTCCATGGCAGTAAATTTGATTCTTTCATTCCAGACATGTAGACTAATGTAGAGTAATCATAGGTACCAATTTTGACATGCAACTTAAATGGTTTTCTAAATCTAAATCTCTAAATCGGACGATATTCAACGAGGATTATTGGAGACCATTACACACATGCCAACAAAACCACTCTTGTCACACTACAACTATAAAAATTAAGGAAAAGGCTGAAACCTAAATATAATACAATATAATATTCTGTATAATCATTCTTAATTTGTCTTTAATATGTAACAGTATAAATCCATGTTATAGACCCACCCGCTCTTTTATGTTAAATGGGTTGCATACCTAACGATTAATAATCAGTTTTTCTTCTCGTGGAAAATTAGGCAGCTCATGTGGACGCAGGGTGTATATGCGCTTAGGTTGGGTAAATTTAGAAGGTTCGGGCAGCCTTGACTTGATACGTCTACGAGGTGGCCTCGTGGAAGAAGTGAAATAAAATGGCCTTTTGAGTTCTAACGAGACTGTGTTTGTGGTAAATTCTTAACCTATTTGCTTGATTGGCATGTCCACTTTTGTTGTTGGATATATAGGAATTTGCCTAGTAGAATTGTTTTGATGGTATTTTTGTGGTGAAAAGAACACGATCCTCGAAAGTATTCGAATATCAAGCCGTCTTGTTTAAAGGTCTAACCCGCCTAATGATCTGTCCAGTTTTGGTGAGATAGATTGGACTCCGCTGATAAGCCACCTTCCAGCTACGGCTTTTTATTTTATGTTGGGTGTTCCAGTACTTCTTCTCGTTTGATACCGGTTTACGTACTCTTATTACGTTGTATCCTTGTTACGTTGGTCTACCCTGGTACAGTGGATGTAACATCGACCTGGTGATTCCTGTAGGTTCAACTGTGGACGTCCTGTATTGTCGGATGGTATTTTCACCTGGTGCCCTGTGTTGATAAAAGCTGTGTAGAGGCAGGAGCTCGATTTTCCCCTGGAATTTCTTTATCAAACCGACCACCGTTGGATAAACGCTGCAGATAAGCTTTACCTATTATTTTAGTTATTAATCTTAAGAATTATTATTGAACGTTTCGCCTCACGAAGTTTTTCTGGCTGTTAAACCATATTTACTTTTATTGCTAATTTAAGTGACTATTTAAACCAATGTCAAGTTGTATCGCTCTCTTTGCAGAGACCATTGTATATTTTAAACCTAACCTTGACCTAATTAATGTGTGCCAAATGCTCGGTAACTGCGCTTGTTCTTAAATTAATTTTTTTAAATGTTTGCTGTTTGAAGAATGAAATAAACCCTTTTCTTTAGTGGTGTTTTCTTTTACCTTTAGGATGACAGACAACCCACAGTGTGCGATACAACTAATAGTTAAGTACTTGGTTTATCAAATAGTTAATTTGTGTTATAAAGTAGTTAACCGTTTGGACAACCTCTCATATTATCTGGGGAGCCTGTCAGCGAGGTTGCTAACAGCTGATGACGCCCTTTTTTTATATATATAGAATGGTAGTATAATTTGAATCTACTCCACATGCCTACTGGAACTAAGCTAGACCCCGGCAAACCTTTTATGACGTGTCTTAAGCTGTCCAAACGTTATAGTAACTTTTCCTTTTTTTGATTTTGCATTTGTTTCACTGAAGAAAACTACCACGATACCGTCACAAATATCTAATATTTAATACAATTTAAACTGGCAAAGTGAAGACGTTACCAATTCAAAGGCATTTGCCTGCAAATTCCAATTTTAGAGTTGAACCTAAATTCTAATCAGTAAATATATTTATAAATATGTGTCATGTAAGGAATTTGAAATAACTTGCTTAAGATACTTACTTAAAATACAAATGATATTTAAACCTTGTCCAAAGATACAACTTTCGGGCGGAAGGGCTCCAGAGTCGCTAATATATGGTACCATGTACGTAACATGTTTATGATAAAATGCCAAAGGAAAACTGAAACACACAAAAAAATCCAATATTTTGAATGTACTCAGTGTATTACAACCTCACGTTATTTTATTTGGTAAAACATCCTGGCTGGCTAAATGAGCATTGCCCAAGGCCAAAAAAAAAAGAGAAATTAACAAATAGACTGAAGGGACCAAAGAAATTGCTGTGGTCAGCCTATTCTAATTTGAAACTACCATCTGGTCAAGAAACTTCTAAACACCTACGAGTAATCAACTGACTTTGTCTAGAAGCTCATTTTCTTGTTAAAATTTCAAACAAACCTGATTTCCTCTACAAGGTTTTTTAAAATTTTAATCTAATCTCTTGAAGTGGACCGGAACAGTGGACCGGAACCTTAGACGTGACACTGACACTGGCGTATTTTTCACTGGCTTTTTCCAAAATACCGAATACATTAATTCTACTACTGCTAATCTACTAATCAATTAAGCTAAATCGATTCCTCATTACTATTATTACCATTTTTAGTCATTTTCACATATTGCAGATTTAATATTAGTTCTCTATTACTTTTTATACTTTTAATTAACTGTAGACCATTAATATCTATTCCACGGTAAGTTAAGTTAAAAAACAAAAGTAACTGTAACAAAGATGATATAAATGTTTTCTTGCCTTGCTAAAAATAAATATTGACTTTGCTGATTGATGTCACAAATTGCAAATCATTTTAAATAGTATTTATTGCGATTAGAACTTGGGCAACAAAGTAGGTTTACATGTTTATGCTACGACAAAAATTGGATAAGCAATCTAATGTAATGAACTCACGACGTGCTGAGTAAGATAAAAGTCTTGCTGTCGATAGAAAACTCGCTACCGTAGCTGGGGGTGCGCAAGCAGTTGAGGCTGGGAAGACAAGTCGTCTTAGGTGTCGTCCCCTCAAGGCTATCCAGATGAAGTGCATAACTCCAACCCAGGTTACTGTGACCCCGTAAGTTCTCTTTCGTTGTTTTAATAAATTTTGTTATTGTTGGTTCCTTACCACTATGTTTTAATCCACCAAGTACCACTTTTATAAGTAAACCCTTGCATAATAACTTGAAATAAAACAAAAAATTGATAATTGAAAAATTTAAAGAAAACCAATTTGGGGTGCAGTATGAAGACTACACCCCCACACCCCAAGAACCATGCCCGGCGCCTTCACCATATGTCATGACGGGGTTAAATAAATCATGACTCGGAATTTGTTCGTGATACATTACTAACATATTTAGTTAAGTTCATAACATAGCTGACTCGCTTGGCATATAAGTTATGTTAAGAAATTTACTTTAATAAGATAACTGACTCGCTTGGCACAAGTATGTTATGAAACTAAGATAACTGACTCGCTTGGCACAAGAGAAGGTTTTACTTATAAGGGTGGGAGTTCATGGATTAAAACATAGTAGTAAGGTCCCAACAATAATAACATTTATTAAAGCAAAGAAACAACAAGTACTTACGTCACAGTAATCTGGGTCGGAGATTTGCACTTCACCTGGGGAGCCCTGTGGAGGTGACCCATAAGGAGACTAGTCCCAGCAATCCCAGCCCCAAGAATACAACTGCCTGCAATATCATATTCAATAACCCAGCTAAAAAAAAAAAATTAAACTTGTTTTTCTTAAAAAAGTCGTACTAAAAAGTAAAAAATTAAATCTTTTTTGACAGAATTTCACGTACGAATGCAAGAAAAGCAAGGTGTGCTCACTTTGTATGATTGTACGCATGATAGTAGGAAGGAGAGGAATTGAGGGTGCCTTGCTTTTCTTGTAGTCGTACATGAAATTCTTTGCCAAAGAAGAAATTATTTCTTCACTTTTTAGTACAACTTTTTTTTTTTAAAAGCAAGTTTTTTTTCTATACTTAATCTTTAAAATGTCCATATTTAATCAACTTAGTTGGTATTATGCAGAGGTAGCTTAAACGAAAAATATATATCTTATCGTCACGATTCAATAAACCGTAACAAAGTTATATATGACTGATGGTCGAGATGGTAGAGTACCTGCCTCTCACCCAAAAGTCCCGGGTTCGAATCCCGGTCGTGGCAATGGAAAATACTGTGAGAGGGATTTTTCCATTATACACGGATATTGGATGTGTGTCCCTTGTCTTTAAATGTGTAGCCCCCTCCCGCACAAGGCTCAGCCTTCTGGGATAAAGGGGGTCGTAATTACATGTGGTGTATTATTATTATTATTATTATTATTATTATTATATTAAAAAAATGTTTCGCATGTTTCGAATAGGAACTGGATGGTTTGTTACACTTTATCGAACCGTGACAATTGTTTCAGTAGAAATAAATTTATTTGAGTTTTTGTTATCTTCCGATGACAATCAATTAGGTAGATGAAACACCCTTTGAACAAGAGCTTGGTATTTTGGTGTCAGTACCACCTACAATGGTTTCAACCATCTTCAGAAATTGTTTTACATGGCTAGGTATATAAAATCTAAACACAAACGACCGACATAACTCCGTCCAGTGTCGTTGAGTACCAACGCGATCTGAAATTGAGATTTAAAAAAAATTATTGGTTCACAAATTCGACTCAAATCTTTAAAATTCCTATGTCTTATACGAGTATTATACTGGGTGTTAAGAAAAAGTAAGTCAAGCCATTAACCACTGATCCTTTTGGCACGTAGTTTTCCTTATACAGGTTGTTAAAGTTTAAATATTGAAAATTATTTTTATTAATAATTCTGTTATCTTTTAAAATTTTTTCCTGAAATTTTGCAGACTTTTATCTTATGCAGATACACTTTTTGTGTAATTTTGGTAAAAAAGTCAAATCGCAAACGGGGAAAAGGGGATGTGATACCCATTAACCCCCAAACTTTTTCATGCGTACGCCTATGGCCTCTAGATATTTATTTTTAGATTAAATACTCATTTCTCTAACTTTTCTTATTCTTATAAAATTTTAATTTAGGAATTACTTAACGAGATGTTTCAATACATTTAGATTCATTTTCAATATCTTAATTTTGGAATTTATTATTTATATATTGTTGTTTTCTATTAGGCAAAAAATTCTAGACACCTTTGTTGTGCATAGTTAGAAAAGTTCGATAAAATAAAATTATAAAAAAATCAGTGGTGCACACATTTTTGCTTAGAAAACCTAGGTTAATTCTCATTTAACTATGCTACTGGCGTAGGTAAAAGACAAATAAAAATAGTAATTTAAAGAAAATATTTTGCCTGGCACCTTCTATAGTTCGTTCTCGTAATTATTGCTCATTTAAAATTGGTACCAAATAAGCAAAATCTTTCACTCCCCAAAAACTAAAAATAATAAAAAATTTTAACCTGAATTCTAGTGCTAACTTCATGCGACGTTTATGCAGAAACATAATTACTTCAACTGAAATCATTCCAAAGACATTTTTGTGATATTCGTATCAATAGCAAAAATTTGTAAACCGACTGTCGGTAGTGAAAACCCGTCGGATTAATATCACACTTCTGAATTTATTGGAATATCTCGTTAACCAGGTCCTAAATTAAAATTATATAAGAGTAAGAAAAGTTAGAGAAATAAGTATTTAATCTAAAAATAAATATCTAAATACCATAGACGTACGCATGAAAAAGTTGAGAGGATTAATGGGTACCATAACCCTCATTTCTTCATTTGTGCTTTGACTTTTGTGTATCTGCATAAGATAGAAGTCTGTGCAAAATTTCAGATAACAGATATATTAATAAAAATAATTTTCAAAATTTAAACTTTAACATCCTATACATATAAGGAAAACTACGTGCCAAAATAAAAATTTACACCATAAAAGTCCCATTATTCTCTTCCAATGAATCTTTGGTTAACGACTTGACCTACTTTTTCTTAACTCCCTGTATATTATATAGGTGTGGATGTTGGCAGTATATTTTTTCAAAAAGAATTGAAGTGATTGGAATTTATGATAGCTAAATCAAATTTACTTACGTTATTAGCAATGTCAATGGTAAGGAAAAGAATATTATAAGAGGAAGATATTTAAACTTCATATCTCCTAATTCAGATGTTATCATACAGAATGCAACTGACAGTGGAATTTATTTCCTTATAATAAAATTTAGATATATTCTCTCATATCTTCCCTACATATGCAATTATTCCCCGCTTTTCCAGGAAATGGATACCCGTTTATTTTGAACATACCTTTGAAATATTGTTATGTGTTAAATTAACTTGAAATACAAATGTCAGTTGCATATTTTTCAGTTGAATATGCGGCAAACATTTCTCATAACTAGTGTGTTCTGTTTGAGAGAGCCCTTTAATTTTGTAGTTATTACTGACGTAGAAATAACGTACTAATAGAACATAATTGAGTATTTCAACATTAAATAGATATTAAACAAACTCAAGGTAAAAACGTAATAATTAATTGTGGAACACATTAGTAAAGAAAGAAAACTAAAATTAAGCTTCTGAAATTAATTTAATGCATGTCTAAAAATGAGTTGATATCACATTATATTTTAATTAGTATATTCATAATATCTTTCTTTGGTAATCTAAGTATAAATATTTTATAACAAAAAAATTAAAATGCAAAGACACAAGGGCATGGCGTCCTCCTCATTTCATCAATAAATAAAAAAAAAAAAATTCCATTGTGTTACAATTTTTTTAATATATACCTACGTGTAATGATTATCAAATATGCCAAATTAACTATAGGGTATAATAGTATGACAACATCGTTATCTGCGTGCCATTCCCTAAATTATCATACATTATTTATTCCATCCATTAGGAAAACTAGAAGACAGAAGTGTATGAAAGAATCTATACTAAATATTAAAATCTGTTTTCCAATTGTGTACGAACTGGAAACTGCCCGACGTGGATAATTATTGGTTCTGATATAGTAATATCTGCGAAATCATAGTTAAGCAGAAAAATATATAAAGAGACAAATGCTGCACATATCCATTCCGTCACGGTGCTGATTAGATGCATTATTTGATAACCATCTTCCTTTTTCCACTTTGTCATATCGTCACCTGAAATGATTCGTAATGTAGAAAGATACTAAAAAAATAATGAATAAATCTTCATTAAAAGAAAATTCTGGAGGCAGAATTATTGTTTATAACTTGAATACATAGTACAGGGCGATCCTAATTCGATTTCCATGCCTAATTTCCTGAAATTTGTAGAAGCTATACATAAATTGCTACCGGTACTAGCGTTGATGCAATGAAAATTTACAATTGCCCTTAAAGTGTAACTATTTTTAACCGTTGTTGGTACAAATTTGGGCATAACCTTTACAATTTCTAAGAAATTAAGTGTGGAATTTGAATTACCTCGTACAACTCCCTATATTCTTAAATTGTTGTTGAGAGATAGTATACATTTACAAACAACGAACACACCCTCAATATTCATGTACAGTTGAAGTAAACTATCCCACAATTAATTCAAGGGTCCCTAAAGGGACTTTGTAGTGACGGTAGTAAAGACGTCAAACACACTTATTATTCTATTATACTAACTAACTTCTTTGGGGAAAATCCCAGTGCCATGGTAACGTGAAAGCTAAAATAATACTGATAGTTTCCAGGTTCTTTTTCCATTTTGTAGTGTCTTATTCTAAAATTAAAATTTCTTGCACTTCATTTATTTAAGGTAATAAAGACGTTCTTACAATGGATAAAGACACGCACTTTGAAAGAAAATTGGAACATAAAAGCACTGACTAGATCAGTGTCAAAATATGCGTGATCTAACAAATTTTTACTACCGAAATGAAATAGAGTGCTTGCATATTTTTATATATAAATTTAGTTGAGTATGACTTACCAAATAACAAATTCTTACCTTTAAAGTTTGCTAACGAAATACAACAGGTCACAGAGAATATAAGGAATGACAAGAAGGCTAGAAGAGCAAGAAAGAGTTTTGTAATATTTCTTGTTCTTGCACCATGAAGAGGATACGTTTTGTAGGACAATATACTCTAAAAATAAATACCATCAGAAAAATACTTTATGTATTGAAATTTTACCCTCTAGTACCCGAGTGAAAATGCATTGTTGGTAAATGAATGTGAATCAACAAATCATATTTCGATATACATAACTGGCCAGGTTACTAATATAAAATTGGCCATATTGTGAACAAAATATTGATTTATGCAAATCGGTAATAACATAATTAGAAATTATGTTGACTGTATTCCTCTCAGCAGTAAGCTATGGGCCGCCTTTTAGTGGAGTAAAATCCGCCCGAAATTATGCACTAGGGTGACCCCTGGAGTAGAACCAGATGAGACCTTCACCATTTTGTAGAGCATGTTTTGGGGCATATGTGGTGTGATCTACAACTTTTTTTAGTAGGGCACTTTTTTTTAAATGGCCTTAGAGTGCGTTATCTGCACAATTTGAAATCATGTGTTTCTTGGCGCATACATCGCCATTAAAAAAAAACGGCTAGACTTACCGCCCTGAAATTTTAACCACTTGTGCACAAAACCTAAGCGCTTCGAATGGTGTACACCTTTTTTTGGTAATACATCTATATATTACCCAAAAAAATACGTAAAGTCAAAACTTCCAAGATTATGCATGAAGAACTTCGATATGCGGTTAGCTATGTGAAATATTCAAAATTTATATGTATATGCAGTGAATGAAATGTAGCCTAGATATTGAAAAAGTTTTTAAAAAAAAGTTTGAGTTGATATCTGTAACAGTTTTCGAGTTATCGAATTTTTAAAAAACGCTCGGGTTTACACGGAGTGAAATATTACGGCGCGCTCAGGCTTATGGCATAAATACAGGTGCCTCTCATGCAGCAAGTAGTCGATACCTCGGTCGATACCTATTATTTTAATGATTAAATGACGACCATTATTATGAATTTGAATATTTTTTGAGAAAACTGTGTTATAAGTGCATTCTGTGACTATTCAGACTTTACTTACCTACTGTGTTAGTTCGGATATTAGTTAGGATATTTTCTATTAATCATAGTGCTTAGGTGTAAGACAATTTTATTATTAGTGTTTGACAATTTGACGGCGAATTGGTAAAAAACTATTGAGTATGTGTATGCTGTGGTTGTCTTAAAAGTAGATTAAAGAAACATAATTATTTTAGCTTTAAAATGTCGGAATGCTTAATTTGTGGTTCTCCATGTAACCCTTCAAGGAATAATAGTGTCGATAAACCCACACAAAGAGGCCTTTTAAAAATTGTTGAAGTCGCTGAGCGAAGACAAGACAAATTTTCAGTAAATATACTTAAACAAAAAAAAAGTATTCTAAGTGGTAATAGAAATTTCAAGTACCACGTCGCATGCAGAAGTTCATATAATAGTCAAGCAAATATAAATAAAGCCACAGTAAATAATAACTGTGCGAGTATCGCGAGCTGCAGCACTTCCAATTTGCGTGTTTCCAGGAAAGATGGATTTGAAATCAGAAAAATGTGTGTGTTCTTCCCAAGACGTGAAGTAAATTCTATTTCTCCTTTAAATTTGTTTTTTAATTTAGTTTTTAATTTAGATGCTTTTATTGTTGATTTTCCATTAAATTCTGCAGCACTATTGTATTTATTCAAAAGGACATTTAAGGTAGTAATTTGACTATTTTGTATTACGTGCTCTTGAACATAATTTACAATTTCTAAAAATATTTCATTTCCAAGTGTTTGTGTTGATTCCGATGCTCGATCAACACTTAGCCGAATTTCAGAATTTATATTTCTATCTGATATATAGTGTCCATAACAGGACTTATGATACTTGGCATCATAGGCAAACAGATCGGAAAAATTAGCTAATCTTGATATCATTTCAAAGTCACTTTTTTTCTTTGCAGCATCTAAAATTTTAAGTCTCGTCTGTTCTCCTGAGCCTGTTCACAGATACAAATAAAAAATAATTACTGTCAGTTAAATATACAGGGTGTCAAAATTTACACATGTACCTATTCTACATAAAAAACAATGCTTCGTTTCAGAGTTACAGGGTGCTGAAGAAGTTTTAATTTTTGAAATTAATTCATTCAAATTCGGTATATAGAATGATTTGGAGTACATAGCATTTCAAAACATTTATTAAACAAAATAACCTTGTCTTTTAAAAAAAATAAACCTGTAAATTTTGACTTAGGCTTCCTGAGACACTCTGTACATACCCACATTACCTACATATAAGAAAAAATTGAAATAATAAATGGTGTAAAATATACTTGAACTTCTATAAAAATAAAAGATAAATCGTCACCTGTCTGTATGGAAATTAGTTTTTTTTGTTTCTTTTTTCCTTGCCGCTTACAGAACACACACATTTTTCTGATTTCAAATCCATCTTTCCTGGAAACACGCAAATTGGAAGTGCAACAGCTCGCTATACTCGCACAGTTATTATTTACTGTGGCTTTATTTATATTTGCTTGACTATTATATGAACTTCTGCATGAGACGTGGTACTTGAAATTTCTATTACCACTTAGAATACTTTTTTTTTGTTTAAGTATATTTACTGAAAATTTGTCTTGTCTTCGCTCAGCGACTTCAACAATTTTTAAAAGGCCTCTTTGTGTGGGTTTATCGACACTATTATTCCTTGAAGGGTTACATGGAGAACCACAAATTAAGCATTCCGACATTTTAAAGCTAAAATAATTATGTTTCTTTAATCTACTTTTAAGACAACCACAGCATACACATACTCAATAGTTTTTTACCAATTCGCCGTCAAACTGTCAAACACTAATAATAAAATTGTCTTACACCTAAGCACTATGATTAATAGAAAATATCCTAAATAATATCCGAACTAACACAGTAAATAAAGTCTGAATAGTCACAGAATGCACTTATAACACAGTTTTCTCAAAAAATATTCAAATTCATAATAATGGTCGTCATTTAATCATTAAAATAATAGGTATCGACCGAGGTATCGACTACTTGCTGCATGAGACTGAGAGGCACCTGTATTTATGCCATAAGCCTGAGCGCGCAGTAATATTTCACTCCGTGTAAACCCGAGCGTTTTTTAAAAATTCGATAACTCGAAAACTGTTGCAGATATCAACTCAAACTTTTTTTTAAAAACTTTTTCAATATCTAGGCTACATTTCATTCACTGCATATACATATAAATTTTGAATATTTCACATAGCTAACCGCATATCAAAGTTCTTCATGCATAATCTTGGAAGTTTTGACTTTACGTATTTTTTTGGGTAATATATAGATGTATTACCAAAAAAAGGTGTACACCATTCGAAGCGCTTAGGTTTTGTGCACAAGTGGTTAAAATTTCAGGGCGGTAAGTCTAGCCGTTTTTTTTTAATGGCGATGTATGCGCCAAGAAACACATGATTTCAAATTGTGCAGATAACGCACTCTAAGGCCATTTAAAAAAAAGTGCCCTACTAAAAAAAGTTGTAGATCACACCACATATGCCCCAAAACATGCCCTACAAAATGGTAAAGGTCTCATCTGGTTCTACGCCGAGGGTCACCTACCCATAGAAAGAAGCGAGTTAGACCGGCGATTTTACTCCACTATTTCTACTGTTATCAAACACTTTTGTTAAGTTAAGATTAAAGATTCTAGCCATTTGCTATCGTCCAGTAGGACGCGAAAGTCAGTGTGGTATATACAAAGATCTACAATTTTTTTAAATGAGACCTCACACTTTTGACCCCAGAAATGAAAAGAACGAAAAATTTTACATTCGTCAGCCATCTTTGTATTTGCAAAATCCGACGTCCGATTCGGTTTCAGCGGCTTCGAAAATCCCAGCATTGGTATCCAAAAAAACTGTTCGTAATCAATAAAGTGTATGCTTCTATAGTAGAACCAAAAAGAGTAGTCAGTAACCTCAGGGGGAACTAGTTGTGGTTTTCATCTCTGGTAGGTGGATAAAACTTGATATATTTTTCTCAATTATATGGGATTATATGGTAAAAAAGCTGCCGCTTCTGTATTCCATAGCAGCTAAATACTTTGAAGAATTGCCGGTGAATGTTTTGATTTACTGACTACTCTTTTTGGCCCTACTATAAGGTCTTATTTGCCTTGATTTTATCAGTGTCAAACAAATAATCAATTTTCTTTGATACTTGAATTCTACATCAAGGAAAAAACGGTTTCTGTTAAAAATGTTTTGATTTCACATTCAAGTTCTTCGAATTATTATCACATTCTTATAGTTGACGATCAGTGATTTGACGTTTGACCTTCATGTGACCTTCAAAGGTCAAATTTGGCACTATACAAGATCTTATCCGGACGTAATATTTTCCGCTCTTTTTATTTCCTGGTTCAAAAGTATGGGGTCCCATTTAAAAAAATAGACTTGATCTTGAAATGATCTTGAAGGTTATTGTCAAGGTCGAATCCAAGGTCACCATCATATAGCCAAGGAAATATTCTAACAACCTAGTATTTAGCATTTATTTCAGGACTCAAATTTTTTAGTTATTCTGTTGTTCCGATAGGTACTTTTATAACACCCTGTATATCAAGATTCTATTCTCTAGAAAATTTTGTATTTTTGTATTTCATCGGTCACATACATAATGTATATGCACCTTTACTTAATTTTTCTGAGGTTTCAGTTTATACAACTATCATCAGATATATTACATTCATTTTGTATAGTTGCGGCTACAAAAAAATTTAGAAAATAATTTTATTTACATTTTCCTACATTTATTCATACTTCTTTTCGCTGTCTAGTTTGTAACGAAGTGATTTTTCCAGTCATGCAATGTCTGTTTTTGCTTTAAATATTACCGTCACTTGGGTAGACCCTGCCGCCGCTTTTTAAGTAGGTAAGTCCTGTTTTAGTTACGTTAGTATTGAGTTGTAAAAAACTCACTGGTAAACAAGCAGTCAAGTAATTAATTGATTAATTTTCGATAATCCCCCGTATAATTCAAATCCGTGAATTATTATAAATAATGACCGAGTCGGAAACAAAAATCGTTAGTTACTAAAACCGGTTGAAATATTAATCCGTGACCGTTTTATTCCGTTTCTTTTTGCAACATAGTCTAGAAATTGCAAGTAACCCATTTCCGGTTATTGATGTTACGAGTCAATGTTGCTAATTACATAATACGCCCGACCTCCGTAAGTACCGTTGTGAGTACGCGTCCTTCGTTTCAAGTCAGCACGTCCCTCTAACGCGTAGTCTGAATACGTCATAAAAGTAATAAAACGCCGGAGGAGCGTTCAGCCTGGGTTCAGTCCAGTTCAGTCCGCATCAGATCAGATCATCAGTCTTCAGTTCCAGATCAATCCGAAGCAGTCACCGTTTCCGTCCGTAACCGCCGCTCCGAGTTATATTAGTAAATTTTCTTGAAAATAATATTGGTAAGAATACACCGTGGTCCGCTGCTATCCGTCCGTACCGCCTTCAGTTAAGTATAGATATTCAGAGATCTTATTGTTCGTGAGTACCGCTGTATTATACTACTAAACTAGAGCTAATTAGTAATACCTCCGTTGGTCTTTTGTTTCTTAAAATATGCATCGGCTGGTTAGATTTGCTCGATCGGGCCATCTATAAAGCTCCAATGCATAAAGTTTTACCGGAAAACTTAACTTACGAAAAATAATCATTGATAAATAGCTCTACATTTGTGGCAGTAGTTCGCCGTATTATAAAACACTCTGTGTAGACAAGAATATCTATAGCTAACCGACTGCCCGCCGTTCATATTATATCCTGTTGGAAATTTCGTTTGCTTGCCGTCCGAAATAATTTCAAACCGCGAAAACAGACACGGTTATCCAAACTCACCGTCTTCCGAAATAAAATCGTATTCACGCGTAAATACTCTTGATTGCCAGCCCGCCTGTTTATTCGTTTTCAAATTTGTACATACTCGACTGCAAAGTCGCTGAAATATCCTATTCATTGATTTGTTCATTAATGTTTTAATAAATAAATACGTTGGTCTACATAGGTAAAATTCACGAGTTATTATTTCAGTTATTTATTTCTAATTAACCCGTTAGAGAAATTGTTAAGTCCAGTTGACAGACATTCATCTTAAGACCCCTGGAATTACCGTATCTCCATCTGTTTAGAAACCCCTAAACGTTATCCCTATTGGAGAGCCAAACAAGTGCTGTTCCTTGCACTTAAAAATAAGGAACTGGCGCCCGAGTTTTCCGTCTAAAGAGTTCTGTTTGTAAGTAGCCAGGTACAAACAGTAAAGGTTTCGTAAGTAAACAGCGTCACAAGTTGGACACGACTTACACATTATATATTTGGTTAGAATGCCTAAAGTTAAGTTACAGAAATGTGTGCTTCATCATTCTTCAGAATTTGGAAACTATATGATTTGAAATTTTCAATTAACAAAATGAGAAATTAAACAAAATGAGAGTTGATAGTATTATAATAAAATCTTTTGTGCAGAGAAAAATTATGCATTTATTCACTTTACAAACTTCTACTTATATTACTTACTTGTACTTTACTTAATCGTTTTCTTTTTAATTAATTCTAGTAAACATTATCATTAGTTAAATCTAATTACATTTCCTAGGCAATCAAATATAAATAATTAAATTAGTTTTTTGCCTTTGTATTTAAATATACAGAAGTAAATATCCTTTATATTAGAGAGCAACTACAGCAAACAGTGGTGTCCTAAAAATAGGTGCATTTTTTATTTATTTTAAATATTTAGAATGAAAGCATTCAATCAAAAACTTGTACAAAATATTTTGGGTGAATAATGTCAGATAATGAGCAAAAATTGGATATAATAATTTCTCTGACATAATTGGAGTATTTGCCAATTTTTAAATAATTCTTCCCATTTCTCTCAGAAAATTCGAAATCTGGTGATAACTCGGCAACAACTATTTTGGGGATTAATATTAAAGATGTTAGTGACAATTAAGTTTTCAACGGTTTAAAGTAACTTAAGCCTAAATTAAGCACTGGACCCACCGTGGCTTTTATCTTCTTGGTTAAAGATTGCGCTCGTATTTTTGAACATCCATTCTTAATTCTGTTCAACTTATATATTCCTAATAATGGGAATCGAAGCGTTTGAATGTTTATCCAGTGTTTTAAAAAGTCGTAAGAGTGATATTATCTTTAAACGTATTTTTTTCAAATACAGTATCTACAAAGCTTGAAATATTACTTTATGATATCATCTCCTCTAACATCAATAATCTGACACCTCATCAGCATGGTTTTACGAAAGAGAGATCTACCACCTTTAATTTAATTTGCATTACCCGATACATTTCGGAAGCTATAGACCAGCGTAAGCAATAGAACGTGATATAATATAGACTCGAAAACATTTGACAGATTAGAGCACATTACATTGCCAACAAACTGGCTGATTTTATTTTTCTCCCTTCTCTAAAATGAATAATAAAAATCTCCGATAACTTTATCATCAAAAAATGAAATTAAATCGAACTGTCCATTCACAGGCCATTAAATTGGTTTAAATAAATATGAGGCATACTAAGTGATCTTGAAATCTTATGCACTCGTTTTGAAATTAGATTATCACAGGAAACAATAATCCAATAGAAATGGAGCATATATAGGTAGTGTCCACTTACAATACAATGAACTCATTTTTCGCTAATAACTGTTATTTTAATTATAAAATACATACCTCGAGTACCATATATATAGAACCATTTCCAAATGTTAGTAGGGCACCTGGCAAATGAACACTTAATAGGTTTGTTTCTTGAAAATTGGCGACGAGACTACATCCAACTGAGGCACTGTGACCCAACCAATGTGCCACAATGTTTATATATTTTAACCAGTCGTGGTATTTATATCTCGAAGTTATTTCTCTGAGTTGTCTGTATCTTACATAAATCACTATCGCTACTAAAAAAAAAATGGTTCAGAAATAGCAATGATTTCAATATTTTAACGGTTGTGAAGTTTTCTGATTGAATAAGAATAGTTTGTGGTACAATCGGTCAGTCAGTCGACCAATCAATGAATTAGTCGTTCAGTCGGTTGATCAAACTACTTAAATTAACTCACCCAGAAATTTTATAAGGAGTATTATCTTTAGCAAGGAATAAAAGAAAGGCGAATGATAGAAACACTAACTAAACTTCAGTTATCGAAAATACGAAGTTCGGGTATATTCTAAAATTGGTTTAAAAATCAAACACCTTTTTGTCTGATTTCAATCCTGTTCTGACTCAAATATCACGTAAAGGTAAAAAAAATACGAGTTATTTTATACGAGTATTTCAAGTCAAATATGTACATAAACTCCAAGTGTTTGGTAACTGAAGTATAGTACCTACTACATGTTCTCTTAATATATTTTCATAATGATACTTACAGAGTAGGGCAACTGTATTTAATACTTGAGAAAAAATACAACTCTCTGGTGGATAGGCTCCGGTATCACTTATGTAAGGTAACAAGTAGGTTACGTGATTTGAATTCCATGACATCGGGAAACTTGAATTATAAAAGAAATGTGGAAATATTAAATTCAGTTCAAAAGTTGGCTGTAAAACTATGCATTAAAAAAACATGTACCTATAAGAAAATAATTTATTTTATATGTTCTTGCTAAAAAATAATTGACGGCTTTTCTGCAAAACTTGAACATTTTATAAAATAAAATAGTACAAGTAAACTTTACTATTTACGTTAGAATGGGAGTCTAAATCCTCTAAATAACTTCTTAAAAAGACGTAAAACTCTTTACAGAGCTATTTGCAAATTCTACTGTTATTTCGCAGCGTGCGTTACCTGTACCATGCTGAAGAAGGCTAATAAGCCAGAAACCGGTCCATAGGATGGTGACCTGCGCTGCCTGATAACAGAGGAGTCCTTTTGGATTAATCCATCTGGTGGGGCTTATTGCAATATTAAATTATTTGCTTTCTACATTCGTAGTATTTGATTCTCATCAGTTAAATGTAGAATTTGCAAATAAGCTCTGTAAAGAGTTTTGTCTTTTTACTACAGGCATTCTGACGTAAATAGTAAAATTCACTTTTACTATTTTATTTTATTAAATAATCTCCTCGTTTACCTCTATGGATTTCTGACTTCTTTGGATTTCATTTCTATTAAACATTTGAAATTATTATGAAATATACAAATTTACTCAGAAATACATAGCACTTTTTCGTTCAAAAAAATACAATGCCTCGACTTATTTTATACTTATTTTATATTTATATTTTAGTATTCCAGTGATTTTTACCAAATCTAAAGCGAAGTAAACAAGTGAGAATGACTAACTATAACATTTAAAATTTACTGTTAAGTAACTTACGTTATCACAATCATCCCATTTAGAAGAAAAACTAGAATTATAGGTACGTAACGAATTTTTTCGAAAGCCATTCGAATGTTGTTGAGAGCCTTATAGAAGTATCCAACAAAAGGAAAAGCTGTATAAACATTTTATGAACGTAAATAATACGGTAACTATAATATAAGAATATTTTCTTGAGTCATGCTAAAGAGAATTTTTTACATGACAAGTCTGAAACACTGTCAATTATATACATGCTTATTCTAGCACATTACTTCGTTGACTTTTAACTACACCCACTAACGCCGCAAATTATTAACGTAATAAAACATCAAAAGGCTAATAAAATTTTAATACTAACTCGTCAGTCAATATGCTTAGGCCCTGTTTTGGCGGTCATGCTTCCTTTACGGTCAATATATTTTTCAGCAAACGATCTTTCTGTAACGTTTTGCAGCTTATCAAAATTAAAATTAAAAAACAAACGTTTAGCCGGATGTGACTAGATCCCCTCTTGTATTATTACGTATTCATTTAACTTTTATGTCTGGAAAACTTCCTGTTAGTTTAAAACTGTGCCAATACATAAGAAATATGATCCAAAGAGCTGTAATGTTCCTTCTGGTTCCCATCAACTGACGAACTTTTTTGAAAATAATAATGTATTTTTCATTTCGTCCACCTACATATTAGCAGTATATGTAGATTTGATGAAATGAAAACCAGTAGGTAGGGAATTTAATTGCACCGGTCATGACAAATTATTATTCATACATTATATACCTATGCTATTCCTGGTGTGGCTCTGGAGTGTTCTCATCTTGCCTCAAACACAAGAAACAATGTGTTGCTTTGATATATTCTGTTTATGAAAACGTCGAATGGGCCTATCAAAGGTAAAAAATATGGGTGTTCAGCAGAGTTCAGTTTTGGGGTTGATTCTGTTTTTAAATTGCACCAATGAACTTATACCTTGATTTCTTATACTTAGATATTTGATATTGTATGCAGATGATCTAGAAGCACCTTCAGTAGTTTCTAGGATATACCCAAACTCAATCGTCGCAAATCTGCTTAGTACCTTTTTCTTCGGATTGATATACTTAAACCAAATTCTGCTTTAAACTTTAATAGGTAGGTACCCAGCAAACACAAAATGTCTGGCAAAACAATGGGCCATTACAGTTATTGCTGGTAGAGTGATGGCAATTTTTGCCAATACCTGGAAAGTGAATATAGAGTACAGTCTAACCATTATAACCTCCGTGTTGTAATGGTGAATTGATGGTTTTGTGTGTTAAATATGCCCTTCCTGTTACTGGGTAGTTGGAATCACTTTAACGTTGCTGGTACATTAAACAAAGTTAAAGCACTTTTTTGTCTGTGACAAACCAACGTTTTTTAAGTGATGTAAAAAATCGTTTATTATATCGTTATTTGCCATCAATAATTCATTGTTGGTCGGATACATAGTAACCAATATACAGTAAATGTATCAATGGGCCATTATTCTATTCTTGAGACTGTAATTGTAATATTTTGTTAATACAAAAAAAGCGAATTATAAGTGCATTACAATTTACAAAACGTGTTGTAACCTTACTTTTAAAATTCCCGCGATGAGAACAGCAAAACTTTTGACGTTTGACAGCTAGACGAAAACCGAGAAGGTGAAGGGACGCTTAAATAATTTATGGTTGATTTCTTATAATATTCATATAAATCATATAAGTTTTGTAGTTATTTTAGTTCCAGTTTGAATTCCTCATTTATTGTGCGTTTGTGTTTTGTGGAATCTCTTGTGGAATAGTGCCGATGTAATTGAAAAGAAAAGTTTTACATGTCGAAGGCTGTCATCTTCTACTCAAAAAAAAATGGCATATAGGTAAGTAATAAAAGTCGCCTTATATTTTATTAAGATAATTCATCAAACACAAAAATACTATGGATTCTTGATTTCTTTGTGTCATAATATTTAACATCCCAATTAAAAAAAACATTCGTTTAACTAGTTTATTTATCAAACATTAGGAATGTTTACCTAATAAGCCCATATTTTTACGTTTTTATTTTGAGATAATACCTTGTAATACTTTTCTTTGAGAAATTCTTAGGTATATTAACGTTAATCTTGATTTTCTTTGTCTTTCGCGTTCTATTAAAGAATGATTGTTGCCTGTTGGGTGTTATGTGAAGGTACAGACCTTCTTTCATTGTGATTTGAAGCCTATTTGCACCACCTTAACTGTCACATAATTTTTTTTTTTTAGATTCCGTAAGAATAAATCCTTTGTGTAAAGATTCATCCAAAAAAAAATATTAAAGATATTATAAAAACTTGGTTACGGGGTTCAATGGACCGCGAAGGAGGATGTACAAATAGGACCACTAATTTAAGAAGACGAGATGGATAATTAGAATTAAATTATGGTTTCATTACTATTTATTTAATAATAAGTAAGTCTATTGGCAGTTATACTTGTGTTGTTAATAAAAAAAATATATATATTTTATCTTTTAGTATCTATATGAGTTTAATATACCGACAATTTAGCGTTATTTATTAGTCGTCACCTAATAGGTTTATATGTTAAATACCTATATTATTATGCTTTTCTTCAAGTTTGTTTGTATAGACTTTTTGACAAATATTTTAATTAGTACATTATACCTTTCACTTGAAGAATTAATATAATAAACTATTAAAACAAATTATGAAAATAAAAAAACCGTCAATGTTTTGAAAAAATAACTTTCTGTTATGAAGACTGACTGTAATTATTCTTTCTTTTATGAAAGTTGAGAAGAATAATACAGTTTTGAAAATGGAAATAGTATAGGTGTTTCTTTGAAATCGTATGTTGAACTATTTTAAGCTAAATCCAGAACTCCAACTAACTTGTAAAAAAATAATAATAGGTAACCATTAACTTTTTACTAAAAGATGTATCCTTTATTAATACTACCTACGTTTGGTGGTGATGAGCATTAATAAGAAGTAGCCTGCATAGAATGATAGAAGATCAGCTGTCAAGTTGTTACAGAAAAACAAGCACTGTTTCAAGGTAGGTATGAAAATTACGTATGTTGCAAAAGTTTTGGGGATTTTTATTTATTTACTTATCCCTACTTAAATACTGTACAACTATCAAATCAAATTAGCTAATTTATCGCAATTAAACAGAAAAAAAAAACAAGAAGACTACTGCTAAGGGTCCGTTGGGTTCCATAGTATGTAGTGTCTCTTTAGGCGCCCAATCATTGCTGTTTAAAATTTATTGGTATTTCTTTGACGATAAAAAAATCTTCCAAAACTTTTGCACGTTATTGTCACAACAGTCCTTTGGTTAAAAAAAGGTAGGTATGTATATGCAGTATAGTGACTATCGGAGTTTGAGAGGCCTTGCACCTGCACGTACTGTCCCAAAATACAGGAATTGTAGATATTACTGAGGTTGACATTTACTTGAAAGAGAAAATAGCATTAAAATTTCAATTTATGGTAATCAATGATAAACCATCCATGGTATCTTAATAAAATTATGAGCAGTTTTTCATTAATTACGATGGTGTAATGTTAATAAATGTCAGCCTTAATTATATTTGCTATTTCCGTATTAGGGAACAGTATGGGTGGAGGTCTATCTAATTCCAGTAGCCACAACTGCATATATTGTAATGGCAAAACATTGCTAGTATTCACTTTCTCATCACATAAATGTTAAATATTCGATACAGTGCCAACAATGGTCCCCACTGCATATATTGTAATGGCAAAACAATCGTACTTTTCATTCATGTCGTGTAAAGAATAAGTGTAAAAAAAGCACTGCACAGCCATCATTGGCAAAGTGTTCCGTGGCCGAGCGCTGGCCGGTGTTTCACTTTATTCATTAATTTAGCATTTCTTGCCAGTACTCTGCCAATGATGCAGTAAAGGCATGTATGCAGTTTATTAACAATGGGCCAATCATTGGTGTTTGCTGGGTAGGTACTTCAAAGTATTTGGAAAGTAACGAGAGCTTTTCTAATCTATATGAACTTTTCATAAAATAAAAAAAATTATACCCGCAATAACAATAAAAATAATTCTTACATATTTACTATTTATAAAATAAACGTGAACCAGACAGTTGCATTAGATTAGATTTTGGAAAATGAAAAGAATTCATCTTTTCAAAGAGACTGTCATTGAAAATATGGGAACTGTTGAAAATCCCAGTATATCACTGAGTAGAATAAATCATTTGGAAAAACTTTTACTAAGGTTACTTTATAATTTAATGTAAAGTTTAGCTAGAAATTCGATTCTTTGGCACATTTACCCAACCCTGTGTATATATCTTGTTAAAACAAACGTTTATTTCCTTAAAAACGTATTCTTTATCTCTCACAGTTTTTATTATATTTTTTAATATTTAATATATCACTTATTTCAGTTGTGCTGCTATGTGGATTTAAATTAAAACTAAAGTGTTAAAGTGTATTAAGAAAATCTGCACATTTTCCAATTAGGTACGTAACTTTTACAATCATTTTTATAATAACTTTTATATACCTAATACTAAATATCAACCTTTGAATTTTACCTATTCTCGTCAAATTGAACCTTGGTAATTAGAAGCAAAATTAGGTTAATAATATTTTCTGTTAAGCCCTAAATTTAATATCCGATGAAATAGTAAAAAAAGTTAGTCAGAAATGTCAGAATCAATACATCAATCAAGCGTACAATTTGCTAAAAATCTATTAAATGAGAAATCTAGCGTAGATTACAAAATGCTATAAATCGTTTTAAATTTTCTCTTTGGTGTTTGTTTCATTCAACTCAAATGATTTTGTTTTGTATCTTACTTGTAATGATGATTATACCATATTAAACCTACTATATGTAATATACAAAGTAATTCAAATTTAAACCTCATTCTTTTAGAGGTGCAAAGGTACAAATACATTAGGTGGAGCAATAGGCCCGACTCTGAAGGGAGGCCGCAAATTATAAAATTTAAAGTGCCAAATTTCTCAAACTTCCAAAAAAAGCTTTAGATTAAACCCAATGATCGGACTAGATAATTCTGAGGTTTTCGACGTGCTAAATATGAATCATTTTGAGTGCCATAAAACAATATTTCCTTTCCAAAACATCAAACATTGAAGTTAAGATCCGAAAACCACAAATCTAAAAATCTATAAACCTCAACTTTGTGTTTATTAGTTTTGGGCTTTTCGGGTTTATGTAGTTCAGATTTATACTCCAAGTTAATGGACTTTGGATTCGTAGGTTTTGGTTTTATAAACTTCTGGCTTCTGGCTGGCTTCTGTTTGACATTCTCTACCGATTTGTCAATTTTATTGTTTTTTGTAACACCGTTGATAATAATAGAAGCCCAAATTAATATTACATTTTACTTATTATTTACAATAAAAATATGGTATGAAAATCAAGGTATACATAATTAAATAAAAATACAGGGTGATTCATTGGTAAGTGTACATACTTTACCTGCATATGTAGGTTACTTGGGCGAGTCCATATCACCTATGGTTAGTGGGTCAATAATCCTTAATTACCAAGATACAGGGGGTGTTTTATTGATTTTGCGTATTTTTGTCTTGGACCATAACTTTAGAACCACTAGGATAATAAAGTAAAATTTGGTATGTATATGTTTTACTCAATCAGCCATATCGAGTTCTCAATTTAGCAGAATCAAAATACAGGACCGAACAGAAAAAAAATAGCCGAATTGTTAAATCTCAAAAATAACACCCTTTATCGAAAGTTTTAAAAATATATTTTAAGATTCGGAAAGAGCATAGAAAAATAAGGCAAATATAGTGCATTTTCAAATTGCGCGTCTCTTTTTTCTATTTATTTTATTTGATAAAAGGAAATTTTACAAAATTAAAAATCGACTATCTCATACAAAATAGCGTTTTTTCTCTATAATAGACAACGAATTAATAAAAACTTTCTTATTCAATAAGAAATCATTCATACAACGTAAGTTCTGGAAAGTATTCAACCATTCAATTAAAAACAACAGATTTACACATTATTTTAAAAATTTTAAATTCTGATGAGTAGGCTTTGAATACAACAATTAAAATTTCAAACAATCAAGTGCGTTTCTGACAGATAGTTTCTAAAAGGTTTGTTTAAATGTTCCTCACCTAAATAATAATAAACTTTACTTAATAAAATTTTGAGGCATTTTACTTTAAAGTTTATTATTATTTAGGTGAAGAACATTTAAACAAACCTTTTAGAAACTATCTGTCAGAAACGCACTTGATTGTTTGAAATTTTAATTGTTGTATTCAAAGCCTACCTATCAGAATTTAAAATTTTTAAAATAATGTGTAAGTTGGTTTTAATTGAATGGATGAATACTTTTCAAAACTTACGTTGTATGAATGGTTTCTTATTGAATATGAAAGTTTGTATTAATTCGTAGTCTTTTATAAAGAAAATAACGCTATTTTGTATGAGATAGTCAGTTTTTAGTTGTGTATAATTTCCTTTCATCAAAGAAAATAAATAAAAAAAAGAGACGCGCAATTTGAAATGCACTTTATTTGACTTATTTTTCTATGCTCTTTCCGAATCTTAAAACATATTTTTAAAACTTTCGATACAGGGTGTTGTTTTTGAGATTTAACAATTCGGCTATTTTTTTCTGTCCGGTCCTGTATTTTGATTCTGCTAAATTGAGAAATCGATATGGCTGACTGAGTAAAACATACATACCAAATTTTACTTTATTATACCTAGTGGTTCTAAAGTTATGGCAAAATCAATAAAACGCCCTGTATCTTGGTAATTAAGGATTATTGACCCACTAACCATAGGTGATATGGAATCGCACAAGTAACCTACATATGCAGGTAAAGTATGTACACTTACCAATGAATCACCCGTATAGTCTTGAAATTGAAATTAATGCTGGAACCAATGTTAGTGCCAGTTTGTAGTATTTGTAGAATCATTCATTTAATTTTTTTTAATAGTATAAGAAATAACGGGCTTATGATTTGCAGCGTGTTTTATGAGACAACCAGTTATAAAAACTGTTTTCACTAAATAAAATAATACCTATCCCTGCCCTGGAGAGCCTAAATGTATTTCCCGCAAACTCCTAAAGCCAGCCCTGCAAGAGTGTATTCGTCACGTGAAAATTGAAAATAAGAAGAGATGTTCATATTAACACTAACTCTTTAACATCTTTTGTTAATTTACAACATATTCATATAACATTGATATTATAGAAAAATTAAAAAAAAGGAATTTATTTTTAACAATTTTAATAATTTAAATTTAAGTAACTAGATTATGAAATTTTTTCGGCAATCATTTTTGAAAATGTCTTTAACATGAAAACGACGAATTTTAATATTAAATTAGTTGGATATTTTGTAATTATATCAAAACCTATAGAAACCCAATATGGCGTGTCATTTTTTTATTATTTTAAATATTCACATACACACCGAATTTCATGCCGGAGGACAAACTGTTTGCTCTAATCCCCTTATAAGTTAATATTTCAAAACTTTCGCAATCAGTTTCGGGTAACAAAAAAACAAACCTTATTTTGTTACAATTCTCAACGTTCTGTATCTCGATTAAGAAAGCCTTTGTCAACCCACGTTAATAAGTTGGTGTTCTTCTTATTTTCATTAGAGGAAAGGCAATTTTGCAATTCACATAGATCCGATTTTCGCATCCGCCATCCACTAAATTAATTGCAAAATTTTTGCTGACGAAAATTACAACTTTTTCGAATATCGGACGTCGGAATCCGCATGGGAATCCTCATAACTGTGAGTCAGTGATAGTGGCGATTTTAAATATCTTCATCAGTCTAAGCCCCACGTTTTCATTTGCATGGATAACTTGATATAATAATATATAATAATAATAATAATAAACGTCTTTATTGATGGGCGAAGTTTAGTACAAAATACTATTCTTACATATCGTTTACTCTTTGATGTTAAAAAAAATGACGACTCAATATTATAAGGCTCGTTATATCATCATTATAATTATTATTAGTTGAGAAATTCTCTATTATATGTACAGGATGTCTCACTTAACAATGGAACAAGCCTGTAGCTTTTTATTTTTTGACCGGTTTGAATAATACCTACATTTTCTTAAACGGCAGAGTCGTAAAAGCGCTAAAACTATATCTGTAGGTGATAGATTTTTTTTTTCGTTGAAATATTTGACCTCCAACGATCTGGTTTTTATCGTCCAAAATCACTAAATCATAGAGTTTTATTTTTCCAAAAAATTTAAACGTATTCTTCTTCAGCATCCCTTAAAATAAAAGTTTTAACAAAACATAGAAGCTTGTTCCACACTTAAGCAAAACACCCTGTGTGTAAAGTTTATTATAATGTAAATTTCCCTACCGGCGCGGCCTCATACGTAACCCCTAGCATAGCTTATTTTCTTTTTTAGAATTTGTAGTACCTACTTAAAGTAGTTTAAATAATTTATCTAATTTTATCTTAAACAATATCTATTTTTGCGTTCCATATTAAATTTTTTTTTTATTTGTTATTGATTCTCGCAATATATATTGTTTAATTTTTGTTCCAAGTAGCCAAAAACTTTTTACCTACAATTTAAAATATGTTTATTTCTAAATTACGTTTTCCCTTATTTCAATATCATATACAGTGTTTCTCCGGATTGAGATCACAATAGGAAACACTTTTTTATTTTCGATTTTTCGACAAAATGACTTTCTCAATAAAAACTCCTGCTTACTTTGAAAATAGCATTTCTGTTAAGAGTATTAATATTTTCTGGACAGGGTAACCAGAAAAGTCCATAATCTGAAGAGATAAAATTTGTATTTTCAATTTTTTTACAAAAAATTTCTTTTAATAAAAACTCCTGCTTACCTTGAAAAAACCATTTCTGTTGGTGACCGGAAAAATCCACAATCTAGAAAAACTTTTTTATTTTCGATTTATTGGTCGCTAAAGAATAATGTAACTTTTATTTTAATTTAATATAAAGTAAAGTGGTATTAAAAAATAAACAAATTAGTCTGAACACACAGATGTTTCAAAAAATTACTAAACTAAACTAATACTTCAAAGATCAACCCAATAAAGACAGTTGTTGCGTTTAATTTATTGTTTCAAACCACTTTATTTGATATTCTGTTTTTAAATGAAAATAAAAGTTACGTTATTCTTGAGCAAGTATTTTTATCAATATATCGAAAATAAAAAAGTTTTCTCCAGATTATGGACTTTTCCGGTCACCCTTTATGAAAAATATTAACACGACTTAGTAGAAATGATATTTTCAAAATAATCAATAAGAGTTTTTATTAAGAGAGACTTTTTGTCAAAAAAACGAAAATATAATAGTTTTTCCTATTGTAAACTCAATCCGGGGAAACACTGTATATGTATGATCATTGACTTAAAGAATTGTATATCTTCACACAACGATGTGATACAAATAAGTTAACTCTCATTTTTTCGTGGGTGCCAAGATATTTGACAAAATGGCACAATTCGATATTTATTTAAAAAATACAATTTTCAATAGTAGGTATTACCAAAGTCAAATAGACCACCAAAATTTTAATTTCAATCCATGTTAGAATCAGTTAAATGTTAGTCTTTAAGTTAACGTTATAAAGTTAAGTATAAAGTTGCGATATTAAATCCCAATAAAAAAATTTGTGTATTGTTTCAGAAAATTTGAAAATGAGCACGTTGCCGTTTCCAATAAGAGCTCTGAGTAAGGCAAGGTGTGTCATTTGTAACAACTATCTTACAGTTGCTCCCATAGTATCAACTAGAAAAGGCAAATTCTATAAATGTGGCAGATGTCGAAACATAAGAACGAGGCAGATTAACATTAGGGTACGCATTTTGGAGCGAATAGCTGAGCACTTTACTTTTCCTTGCATTTACTTAAACTGCGATGAACAATTATATTTTGACGAAATTAGGGACCACGAGAAAGTATGTGAAAAACGAACAATCCAGTGCCCAATTCCCACCTGTAGTGATAACGTAATGATATCTAGTATTGTAACTCATTTTGAAAGAAAACATATTTCAAATATCTGCTACGAAACTCTTGATACTAGTAGGATTTCAATTCCAAAATGGAGATCAAATGTAATTTTATTAATAAAAGATAACTCTACATTTTTTATTTACTTGTTCATAGGACTAGAAAAGTGCAGTTATGCCGTATTGTCACTTGCCCAACCGTATGACAGTACGTTTAAAGTCTCCATTCAAATAGCAGTTCCAAACGGTGACGTAAATCTAGTACTTGATGAAGAAACGGTGAAATTATTTAACGAGCAAGAACACTGTTATAAATGTATGTTGAGGAAATGTTATTTAAGGTATCATAAGTATTCAAGTCACTACCCTCAAACGTTAAAACAAGAAAAAATTTTGAATAAATTTTCTTTGGATGTCATACGTAGACTTTTCGATATAAAGACTTTAACATACTCGGTTACACTAAGTGATGAGAATCAAAAGAAACGTGAAGAAGAGTTAAAAATCCAAAAATACATCCAGACCAGTAACATCCTTCGTGAACACTTGGAATGCCCTGTATGCAACACGTATATGACGTCCCCTATTTTCATTTGCAACATAGGACATGCGGTTTGTAAAACTTGTAAACTTCAATCGACATTCTGTCCCACATGCAGAACAGAATTTGTCACTACTAGGGTATTTGCTCTAGAGCAAATTGCTGAATTATCTGAAATACTTTGTCACAATGAAAAAAATGGATGCGACTTTATTGGCAATGGACAAGATATTCAGGAACACGAATTAAATTGTTCATATTATACACAATGAATAATGATAAATGCCAAATGATCCTTGTATAATACACAGGTTACCTATATATTTCATTGACAATTTATATAATGTGTTGAAAATATATTTTTAATTGGTTTTTTTAATTTGTTTCAGCCCATTCACGGCACACTTATGAGAGTTGGTCGTGAACTAATTTTACTCAATAGATAGATAGCTTGTGTTAATTAGGATTATGACCATTTTAATTTAATGTTGAGTTTCATGTTAAGATCATCATTGTTTGCTAAAATATCGATAAAACATAGGTGTTTGAAATGTCTAAAATATTTTTATATAAGTATATTATATATTTTTTATAAATGACATAAAACTGTTAGCGTACAAATTTTAAATCAATGTTAGGTATTTAAGTTGATCGTCAGCAAGCCATGCAAGAACTAAATAATCTCTTTATCTCTATAAAGCAGAAAGATTCACAAAGTAAAATGTATTCATTCTCTCTACTCAACAGCAACGCATTAGGTGCAATAGTAGTCACAACAATAGGTAATTATGAAAAAAAAAGGTTGACATGAATAAAATAAACAGAACAAAATTTACCTTGGTGGGTTATATCTTAATCCTGATTTAATTTCAATAGGTACAATAATAATTGCTAAAGCAATTATTTATTATATTTGATCCATAAAATCAAAGGTAAACAGTTCCTGATGTGCACCTGGTTCTTAGTTTAATTTGATACACTACTATACGCAAATTAAAATAGGTGCGCCAAATTAACTTTCTGTAGGTATCTAAAATTACAAACACCTATATTTATAATATTAGAAATAAATACCGGCAAAATAATTACCATGTTTTATTTTTATAGTATTAAAGCCATTTATAAATTTGATTTTTGGGTTTCGGATTAATTATTTTTGGCATTTTTAGCTTTACTATTATGTCAGAAATAAATAATTAGAGATGTATATCTAAATTTACTAAATAAATTTAAAAGAATTACAGAATTATATTCATATTAAAACGCTTCACTAGCATATATACAGTAGACTTATTAACAGAAAACATATTGTTTATTTCGTTTTCGTATATTTTAATTTTTCTGATCATCTCTTTATAGACAATTAGCTTTTATTGTAACAAGGTCGTACATATAGTATTGGAAAATCTATGTAGTTTTAGGATATTTTATATTATAATAATTTTATGTGTTCTGCTTCTATAGAATAAAGCAAGTTTTATAAATAGATCTGTTTCATTTTTTCCATCGGTTTAGAGTTGAACCTTAATACACAAATAATGATTAAGCTGAGGATTATTATCTTTCAAAAAGTTTAATTAAATACCGACCTATTGTTTTATTGTTTTTTAAATTAAATTAGGTAATACCTATTTAAGTTATAGGAAAAATGATTTACTCCTTCAATAAATCACATCTTATATACCTAATCAATAACATAATAATAAAAACAATAAAACATTGCGTTCACGAATGCTTTTGAATTTTCTCTTCCGTTCCAATAAAAACATTTTTCCATGCAAAACAATCTTCTCAGAGCAGTCCGGTCCTGGCTACAAGTAACGTTGAACGAAAGAGTTTTTAGTAACTTTTATGGTTCTTGTAGTTGTAGTACCTGTAATTGTCACTCAAGTAAGTGCCGTTAAGGTGTGTTTATACCACTGAACATAATGTGATCCTTTGTTAACATATACAGTTAATAAAGGATAGACATAAACATATTGCTCTAGATCGTTCGTTTTTTTGTCGAGCTTGCGCTTTACGGGTTTATTGTTTAAACGGCGAATGCCGAATGGATGACGTTTGACGTTTGACGTGTTTCTTTCTTTTAATTTTTCATGGATTTGTGTAGATATTAAGGTGAGGTGTGATAATTCTCTAATTTTCTTGAATATTAACAAAAGTTAAGAAATCATTGTATTGAAAATTTATCTACAAGAGTTCTATCAGTGTCCCAGACATAATGGTAGGAAAGTGTAAATGAACAGTTCGTTTAAAAACTAACGGTAATCTTTTTAGATGCAATTTATGTTATTATTTAGCCGACAAGGCAAATTACGATTGCAAAAATGGTATGTAGCTCACCCAGATAAACTAAAGAAAAAGATAACCAGAGAATTAATTACAACAATTTTGGCCAGGAAACCCAAAATGTGCAGCTTTTTAGAATGGAGGGATCTAAAAATCGTTTATAAAAGGTAATGGCATGTCCTCACTTTTAAAATACCTTTTTTTTTATATCGAATGTATGGGGCAACAAATAATTGATTTTTATTTTTGCCTTTTAAGTTTCGGAGAGTGTAATACAACCTACTATATTTTAAAAAACTGGTCTTTCTTCAGAGTAAGCACTTCTCGCTTAGCGACAAAACAAAAAACTCATATACTCTACATCTACATAGCGTCAGGAACACAGTATACACTATTAAATGCTGAGCAAACGATAAATACCACTAATTTACTACTTAGGCGTCCATTTACAAATGTTCACACACGACATGCATTTACGGCGGCCCCCCCTACCATCCCTTTCTGTAATTAGTGGGTGCATTGCCAACTGTATGGATTAATCGTAACTTTATATACGTAAACAACATTATCATGTACTTCATGAATTTATGTCTTTCCTTGACCTGAAATTGATATTAAAATGCTACTCTGTTCCGCCTTATAACTTAAAAAAAAATCCAAATATAAAAATGTCACCTTCTAATTGAAAATCATCGTATTTTCAGTTCCTTTTCGGTTGTTTTACCCACCTTTATTCATTTGAGCATCATTCTATTAATAAAATTACCTTATCTTACTAGTTTCTAAAAAAGAAAGAAATTGAAAAATGCCTAGTCTGAAGAATTACCAAAAAAACTAATTATTTACCTTTTTGGACTTGCTGACCGGCCAAATTAGGTTAAATGAAGGTATACCTTTCTTAATACATCTTATACTTATTGCTGATTACAGAATTTCCCATTTTTTTTATAAAATATAAACATACTTCTTTCAGGTATGCAAGTCTCTATTTTTGTTGTGCAATTGAACAAGAAGATAATGAACTTCTAACGTTGGAGGTAATTCATCGTTACGTAGAATTATTGGACAAATATTTCGGAAGTGTAAGTAACTTAAAATAATTATAAATAGATATATTTAAAGATTAGTAATTATATTTTGTTGATCAATGTCAGGTAAATTCGTGAGTTACTTTTTTTGAAATTGGGAGTCCTCGCCTGCCATTGAAGATTTAGACATGAGACACAATATGAGGCTAGATATTAGCTTTAGTATGGGAATGATGAGTTCAGAAGACGATATTTCTCTTCCGAATTGATTGTGTCTTATTCCATTAATTCTTTTTTCTAGGTGTGTGAGTTGGACATAATTTTTAATTTTGAAAAGGCGTACTTTATATTAGATGAATTACTTTTGGGAGGAGAAATCCAAGAGACTAGTAAGAAGAATGTCCTTAAAGCAATTGCAGCACAGGATCTTTTACAAGAGGTTAGTCACGGAAATATAGAAATATAACTTGATAAGCTCCATGTCTTTAAACAGCTAATATCTAGTTGACGTAATGAATTTACTAACATTTGGTGCTACAAGTAACTAAAATGAATTTGTTAGGCTTCAATATGTTACTTTAAATGCTAAATACACATTTGATTAATGATTGTACAATAATAAAATTCACGGAGTACTTTCTACAGAGAATTTAAACATTCACTATTTTTAATATTTTGTAACTAATGTTTAAAGTTGATTGGACTCTTATTTCATGTTTTTTAGATAATTTGTGGCTATATTTTTATTTCAAACGAAGTTCTCCATTCGATTTTTGCTACTGTGGTGTCTTTAACGCAATTAACTGCTAAGGATAAATAGGCCTTGATATATTAGTTATAAACAAATATTGTAATAAATGACCTTTCCAAGATAATAATAGGTTATAGTAATACATAACCTAACTATTTCGTTTGACAGTTGTTGTTTTTTATTTTTTAGAAGTTACGTACATTATTGTTTTTCTTTTTTTTTTTTTTGGTATAAAAAACCGTAATCATAAGTAGGTAATGACAATTTACACGTAAAAATAAATAATAACAATAAACTAAGTACGCATAGAGAGGTAATTTTGTAAGGTAGCAAAAGATACGATAAAAAATGTAAGTTGAGTGAAAAATCAAAAATGTACGTATATGCTAAAAAACAAAGACTGTCAAACATTGAACAAAATCATGGTAGAATATTTATTCTTTTAAATATTTGTTTGTATAAACCGTTTTGGTTTACACTGATTATCGAAGTCTATGTCATTAGAGAGAGAATTTAAGTACATTTACTGCAATGAAATATACAGGATGCTATTTTAAGAAAGCGAAATTGTGTGTATTTTCAGTTCAATTGTAAATAATGGAAAATTTCTTTGCTGTTTCAAAATTAATTTTTTTATGATTCTTTGCCTCCATGAAGTTTCAAATTTGTATCACATATGTTTTCTCAAGAAATAGCAAGCTGATGGTGTCATAGTCACTCGTATACTAATTAAAAAAAAAATTACAGTAATTAATTAATATTAGCTGTTTTATTGCGCTATGGGCTAACTAAATATGTTGCACATGTCGATGTATCCCCTTCACATAATTGCTTGAATTGTATATGTTTTGTTACCTATTAATTTCCATTTTGTGCACACCCAGGATCTGAACGACAGTTAAGCGTCCTTTTGTCTAATTGTTGGTTACGTTAAGTACCTAATGCATCATTTTTTTCCTATTTAATATTAGGCAACATGTACAATTAGGATTCGCATTTTTTAACAGTTACATATATATTATTATATATACCTACAGTTTGTCTTGCATAAGTGTGATGTTTACATTTCGTCAGTAGTTCCTACGAATATGTAGCTGTTAAAGCCTGTTTTAGTGCCAGGATTGTTATAATTTACTAAAACTGCATGTAATGTATACTAAAAATTCATTTATTTATACTAAATATGCTATGCAGTAGCATGGATGCATGTAAGTTATTTCCTAATTTTATTCGGGATTGACACATTGGTCAAATAACTTTATTGGTGCCGTATTAGCTGTTTTTTTTTTTGTTTTGTTATTGATAAAGACTGCTTGCCATTCCATCATTCTTACGCAGTATTATTCAGTCCGCCCATTTTTAATTTGTTTTTAATGTATATTTATTGTTTTTATTTTAATTGTTTTTATTTAAAAGTTTTATTATTTATTATATCATGTAATGAAGACCTAAGTGGTCTATAGTCCTTAGTAGGGCAGATTTACAAAATACCACATGAAAAATATGACAGTTAATTCACGTATAATGAAAGATTTTTTATTGTATTTAAAAATTTCTAGAGGTGTTTTATAAAATATTCTGCTATTTTTGTATCAATTTTCTTTCACAGATTTCATTAAAAAAAATTAATAAAATACGACATATTTTCGATAATATACATTAATGGTTTTATATACGAAAACTCCTGGAATATGTTGTGATGTCATTTAAAAAACAATTTGCTGTGTTATAAATTATTTAAATTAAAAAGGCTCACCTTTTCATAGGAATCTCGTTAACTATAGAAAATAGAACAAATGGTAGGTTTTTGACATCCAATTTTTCCACGTTATGTATTGAAATTTTTATTTTGAATGTAATTTTTACAGATAGATTTTTAACCCCTTAGGGCCGATACTTTCAGTCTGATTTAACCCTGATTAAGTTTAACTGTTGATCAATTACCTTGGAAATAATTGTCGAGACAATTGTTTCCATGGTAATTAATCAATGATTAAAGTTAATCAGGGTTAAATCAGACTGAAAGTATCGGCCCTTAATGTCTTGATTATTACCTGAGACATGTAATGGATCAGTAAAACGAAACGGTGAAATGAAAAGAAAATAGTGTTCAGTAAACTTCATTATGAGATTGCATTTGTTTTTATTGACTAACTTAAGGTGGTCTCAATAATTTTGGTAATAATTTGCTCGCAATACTGTTACTCGAGAATTCATTTAATATGTAATTTAGAAACAATAAGAAAGCACAATTTTTAATGCAGTCAACAGTTTATGTTTAATGAGTTTTAAGGTATTCAGAAGACTCTCGAAAATGCCATAAAGCTTATAAGATCTTTTTAGATAACTGAATTTAACTTCCTGAAAAAATGTGTAAAATTTTCCACCTCCATAGAGTGCAAAATGTAGGAGAATAAAAAATTAATCTGTAGAACCAAACTTTAAAAATAATTTCAGTAGACAGATTGCGAAAGTTCCCATCTTGACATAGCCAACCTCAAAATACGTACGACGAGAAGTGCCGCTGCCTAGACACAAGTGCTTTACTGCTCGTACATGTCCGTCCTTGGTCGCCGTATGCTAGTGTCTCGAACTGTTTACACATTAGAGCTGCGATACTAAACAAAACTAAGCGGCAAATTTAGGTCCTATGTCAAGATGAGGACTTTCGCATTCTGTATATTATCAATTGGCCAATTAACGAAATTTTTATTTAAACTAAAAATTAACAAAGTATCAATCGAATGCTAAAATTTAAAGAATATTATTGATGTCTCAATCCATATGAACAGTAGTTTAGCTTCTATAAGATCTTTCACATTAATTGAGCTTATATTACACGTAAATTAATTGTTATTATTTTTGCAACTCACCGTGCCTTGGAAAATATTTCTATATCTGATTTGACATTTTGTAAACTGCTTAACTTTTTATTCCATACTTGACAATAATAAAATATACAAATTTATATTTATACACCACATGACAGGCAGCTGTAAGATGGAATATAGTGATGTAAAATTGCCATATGAATTAAATTCTTTGCCACAATTTTGTTTTGTTTATTAGGACTACAGGATATTTTTAAATGTTATCTACTTTAGTCTATTTGTGTAGTTTAAAATTTTAAAATATTAGTTACCATACGTTGTTGTTGGTTATAGGCCAGTTAGTTGATATTGTTCCTGTATACATTAAATTAAAATTAAATAAATTACTTCAATTTATAAAAATCTTGTTTGACTTGTAAATATGTGTTATTAGTGCTTGTAGTTCAGTTATATGTAAGCATACATTTTGTTTTTATGTTTTGGGTATGGTTGTGGTTTTTTTATATTTCAAGTTGCATAGAAAAATTTTAAAATCAGTTTTAGTTACTTGCAGATAGATACGAGGTATGTAAAGTCACGCTTATTTATTATTAATTTTTTCACTGTTATTTCTATGCACCTTGGTTCCTTCATATAAAATTGTTTCTAACCCCGAAATAACTTACAGATGGTTTATAATCACGTTATACCAAAAAAGTAAGCATTGTTATATGCCAAGTTCCTACTTAATATCGCTTTTGCTAATATAAATATTTTAACAAAAATATTATTATTTTAAGTGAAATTATGACTGAAAATATATCAATAATTTAAAACATTCATTATCATCTGTAAGTCATTATTTGAATGTAAATCTAACAAATTACCACAAAATTTTATTTGAAAATGATACACGTATTTACAGACCAGTATAATATTACCACTGCAAGAATTTAATGCTACATAAAGATGCATTTCTAATAATTCTAAAATATATATCGATATCGCCAGCAAATTTTATAAAAGTACACTGACAAAGGCCATGTGAGTATTTAAATTAGTAAATAGAGTTTTCCCTATAAGAAACTTACTGCGGTTGCCCTAATTTCTACGGTTAGTAGTACTATTGAGAGTACTATTCAGATTTTTAAATGTATATTGATGTTTTTTATTTTGGTGCAATTACAATTTATATTAAGTATAAAGATAAATAAACTTAGAAAAATAAAAACTGAAATTGTACATGTTCGTTGTCACAGAAGGAATTTTTTTTTTTTTTTTTTTCGAGAAATGTTAGTTTTGGAGGAAAAAACCATAATCTGAATTGAGTAATGGAAGCTTATGAATTGGTCAAAAATTATACTAACTATAAAAGGTCCAATTGTGCAGTTTTTTTGTTTATTAACAACTCGAACAATCAAAATTACTTATTACATGCAACCCTCTGACTATGAATTTACAATAATATTAACCTTTGGAAAGTTGTGCTGTGCAAAATCCAGACAGGTACTGCCTGCTAAGCCAAAAAATGTATGCAATGCAGGGCTGTGGATGTATAAAAATACCATCGTCTGTCCCCTTAATACATAGGCAACTATTTAACCATCTTCCTCGTTTGGAACTATTCACGTTTTTGTGTAGGCGGTTCTTTCCCTGGAAAGGCAGTACCTTTGTATTGTGTAAAGATCTAGTTTTATATTTACATCCTTATTTGAAAAAAGTAAATATTACTTAATTGTGTAGGTTTCTTTTAAAATGAATAAACACGTCTAAATTATTTATACTACTGGTGACTTTGGTTTTGGTATTTTTTTATTAACCTACATCCTTTTCATCTGGATGCATATAATATATGTCCTTGCCAAGTCTAAAGTTTAAAATAAGGACAATTTACTGTTAATAGAAGTAAAAATGAGGTTTTCTTTCATTTTTTAATTTCTCCCTACCTTTGTAAAGATTAAATATTTCCTCCTATAAAGTAGTCACATTTTTCTGCATTCCATCCATACTTCTATCGTTCAATATGAAATAAATTGATTTTTATTGAAAGATAGGAAATTTAAACTCTAAAAATCATCATTAAAATTGAAAATATATAATAAGGAATTCAAACTTAAGAAAAATAGAAGTGCAGAAAGGGAGAGAGTTAGGCTATTGCAAGTGAAATATTACATGAAATCGCCTACATTTTGACCTCATTTCTATGTGCCTGTACCATCTTTTTGGTAATCGAAGTATAAACTCTACTTAAATAAGATTTTTAGGGCGATGAGGTATTTTATAGTTCATTTTTGTTATTAAAATGAATCCATTACCTAATTTATTGGTATAATTATTTTATGTGAAGGAACATGTATTTTATTTTATTATATAGAAAGTAGTTTCTTATAATTCTTTCCTTAAGGATGAAGCGGTGGAAGGTGCTTTAAGGGATATTGGGTTGCTGTAACAACATGCCTCTTCCAAGAATTTTTAGAAGGATTAATTATTTTTTAACCTAATATTTTGGACCAATTAATATTTTTAAGTAGTTCCTAAAAGGTATCCAGAAAATTTATTCATGTTCGGAATTGAAATTATTATGTACCTACATAATATATAAAATCATTATATTTATATTATTTTAAATATTGGAATAGTTATATAGATGTACCATAATGAAATTGCCAAATTGTATGCCAAGTTGCCAAATTTTAGTAATATGATCTTTCTGTCTTGCCAACAATTTTTAACGCCACATTTTTATAATTTTTAGGCCTTGCCCATATGTAATTTAATTTACTCTTAAATGTTTAATTTGGTAATTTCCAGTTATGTAAGCCATACATCATCCAATTAACACTTTTATATAAATATTAAATATAATATATTGTAATTTTGCACCCAGTGAAGTAATCGAATCTACTAATTTTATAATGGAGTAGATAGTATTTTTTATACTTACCATTTTTGCTTTTATTTTTAGATGTATTTACTAATGTGTTCTTTTTCATTTATGTAGATGACATAATATAATAATCTGTAGTTTTGACACTTTTTTATTAACACCTTGTGTCCTTTAACTCAATGTACTTAATTTAGTTATTTTTTGTATATTGGAATTAGGTAAGGTTATTATAGCCAACTTCAAGGCCTCATTTATATTAGAGCCTTCATCACTGTAAATTTATGTAGCAGTGAAATCTCTTCATATCCACCTGCTGGTAATGTAAATGCATGCATGTCGTGTTCAAAATGCAGCCATCTCGTTGCTAATATAAAAGGGGCCTAAATCTCTGAAGTACATATTTGGTTGGTTTTGATTTTGTGGTGACTGGTAGTAGTTTTTTCCAACTAATTCCAATATGCCATCAATATGAAAGTGGATAATGAAGTGAAAAGAAAGGATCATTGGATACGAGAATTATTAGGTATGTGATTTTTTTTATTTTTCAATGTATCCACATTCATATTGATGTTCAAGGCAAATATAACATAAGAATATTTTTTGTTGTAGGAGGAGACCCCACAGGGCTTTTTTGATGACCACGGACTTGGATAAAGTGGAAAGAATAACAAGTCATGATTTTTTTTATTAACATCATTAAATATAAGGCTACTTCTTAGTATTTTTCTGTGCAATATGAGAGCAATAGTTTGAGCATATTATGTAGTTATTGTGCAACTCATATTTCTCATTGGACATTTTAATTCAGTATTAATAGGTTTTACTTGGATCGCTGTCAATTTTACAAAAAAAAATGGCGATTTAAAATAATACCCATATGGAAAAATTATTTAAGAATCAATTTTCAAAACTATAATTTCTTGGGGATTTTTATCTTTTGGATCATTTTACACTTTTAGTAAACACAAAATTTTTATTGTAACATTAAGGGCAATTTCACATTTTAATATTAAACCTGAAAAAAGTATGACTTATGCAGTCAGAATATTATATTAAGGGAATAGGGTAACAACCTCTACTGGTAACTGTCATATAAAAACTTTTTTAAGTTGTGGCTTAACCACCACTAAGTAAGTTGGTAACCTCCAGTAAGGCGAGTACGCTAAAGGCTTGTTTACATGAAGTCACTATATATAATAAATTACTTGTTCAAAGAAGTCTATAGAAAACCTTGCTGGTAAATAAAATTGACGGCGGATAAAATCACGGCTATTATAGTCTTTCTATTTCTAATTGAATCATCAGTAAATATTGTCTCATGTATGCCTGTTACTCATGTGGTCGACTGCAATATACATATGGGTATCGTTAAGTTTATTCAAGAACGATTTGATATAATTTCAGCGCAGACAGCACTGTAATGAAATAAAACTGATATAAACTCATCAGACTGACTGTTTCAATTGGAAATAGAAAGACTATATATGGAACTGGCTTCGATTAATTTCTCTATATTATTTTCTTTAATCAACCGTATTATGAAACAAATAGACATTTTCATAAGGTGTTTGCCTTAATTTAGTAGTTACTTTATGTAATCAAGCCTTAAGCATATATTTCACTTATTTCAGTGTATTCACTGATGGTCAGACTGTAACTCAAATATTACAAATACTTACCATGGCAAGCTATAGTGCGTGTTACGAAAAAACATAAATATTTACAAATTAAAATAAATTTTTCTATAAATTATTTAAATAAAATAAATAAGAAAAACTTAAATACTAATATAATTAATAGTAGAAAAATACACAGGAGGAAAAAATTATTCTGAGTATTACCGTTTGCATTTTCTCCAGAGCGACAAGGCCTATCAAAAAATGTGTATATACAGAATTAAAGACAATTTCATGGGGAATGGTATTTACCAATGGGTATTTTTTTTACAGAAACAGCCTTTAAGTTCGTGATTATTTCTTTAGCGACATTTTATAAAATAATCAGTTCTGGTACAAGAAAAATTATGCGCTTAAAATATATGGAAGAGCAGTGCACTACTGTAAATACTGTTCTTTAAAACTAATTGTTTGAAATAAAGATTAAGAGTAACTTTAATTCAAAAGATCATTTACATGACAGTGTATGGTTTGTTTTCAATTTTTATTAACTGGAACAACTGATATTCTCAATCTTTAAATATAGAAATCAACAAATTTAGAAATCGTGGGTCGTATCAATTTACTAATATAAATTTAATGTAAAATGAGTTTTATAAATTATTTACATTCTGTTAAACTGTTTCTAGTTGATTTAAGTTTTTAGTAATCTGAATAAGGTTTTTGTTGGTATTAGATAGAAATGCAAAAAGAATATGAAGTGGGAAAAAAAAAAAAAAGTATTTGTGTATAAAATTATATCACAAGTGTCAAGATTCGCCTCGAGTTTCGCATTCATTAAATATGATAAAATAAAAATTTTGTACATGAAATATTTTTTCCTGTTTTTCCACTTCAATGCTAGATAATCAAATCTAGTTTTAAATGAATATTTAAATTATTGCCTTCGTTTAATAGATCATAAGATAAAATATGTATAGCAAGAACATGATCCTGATGCTGTGCTAACATAAATAAATGAAAAATGATCGATGCAGAGATTATTACCACGTGCCAAGACATCTTATGACTCTTGCATTTTTGTTTTTTTTTTTTTTCATGGTATATAAATTCATTTGAGATCAAGAGAATCTAAATCAGGAAATTAAGAATTACATTTCATACATTGTTTAAAGTATACCTAGTCTATTTATATAAAGTTCCTTATACTTATCAAAAAATCTGAATCAAATTGTCACAAAGAATCGATGACTTTATACTGTCTGGTTATATGTAGAAACTTGAAATGTACCAACTGGTATCGAATTAGCTTTAAAAACCTTTAAACCAACTGTAGACTGTACATTTTACAAGGTAATACTTTGGCTAATTCTTCATTAGAACATGATGAAAAAAATCTGCTGGAGAAATAGTACAAGAAATGTGGAACACCCTGTATATTATAGACCTAATTCTATAAAAATTATATTACTTAGTACTTAATGTAACTTCTACCACAGTATACTTGCTTACAGTATTTCAAGTTTATGTATACGTCGACTAATTAGGTAAAGAAACTTATATCGTGAGTCCTATTTTTACCAAACGGAACATATCGATATTTTAAAAGCTTCTCTATTGTCTAAAAATATTCTTAATTTTTTTTCTGAAAATTTTGTTAGTTTAATATATTTAATAATGGTATGCAAATATACTGTGCATCTGCTAAGATGATGATCCTTAATACCAATTTATATAGATGTAGATTTAAAGAGGTGTTGTAAAGTTTCTTTTTTTACAAAAAGTATCACCTATTGTAGGTTTCTCTATTCAAATTTAGGTACTAACATTATTTGCTCAATGTTTATTAGATTTTTGGATTTATTTAAACCTTTAGGCATAATGTATTGATATATGCACGTACTAATATATTGTGATTGTTTTGTACTTAAATTGCATTAAAACCTTATTGAATATAAAATATTTTTATATTATATTTAAAATAAATACTATTCTTAATATTATTTTTCACTTTTTTATATTTGAGGCTAATTTACACTAATGTATTAATAAATAATATACAAATGCATTATACTCATTTTCTTACCTTTATTAATGTAGTTACTGCTATTTACTAAATACCTAACTACTATACTTGCTCATAATAACTAACCTGATATTCCCTCAAGATAATAAACAAAATTATTCTGTAGTTTGCGAGAATTTGAAGTTAAACCATTCTGATTAGCATTGTTACATCTTATTAAATATTGAGAATTTCAAATTGCTGCAAAATTATTAGTATCATGGTTAATGAAAAAATTAATTCAGTTACTATTAGCAGGTAATTAATAAATTTGTTTATACAGTACAGTTTATTATCTTTTTACTCTTCTTCATAAAAGATAAATATTATGTTTTCAAATTTACTTCTCTCCCTCACAAATCTTATGAACATTGGTTTTTAGTAAAAATATTAAAAATTTGGGAAATATAGTGCGGACCATAATAATAGCACTACACAGTCCTAGGCTAGGACACAATTTCAAAAATCAATATTTACGCTGCTGGACACTTGATTGTTGGCATCGGGGCTCTCATCTGCTGATTATTCATTTATTTGTGTTGAAATCTCGCAATTTCGACAAAATTGGTATGGAAGAATGTTATAGGGGTTTCACTGGCTCACAGAAGGGAGAGGTAATCAATTCTTGGACCTAAAGCCTCGTGTATGTATTATGGTTACCCAACTCATGTGTTTCGTGTTTCAAATAAGATGTCCTATTTTTGACTGTATTTGTGTTTATAATAAGATTTTCTACTTTTGGAACAATAGTTTAACAAATAATTATTTTGAGGGATATTTTCAAATGGGATACACTAACAACACCTCAATATAAGTTTGTTATTGTTTTAAATGTAACATTATTATTAACTAAACAATCACAATTCAAATGAACACACCATAATAGTCGCCTAATTTACTTACTACTGACTGCTGCATGAATTTTTCTGGGGGTACCTAAGTTAAGTAAAGTACATGCATATGAATATCTTCCTTATAATGGAATCTTCATTAGAGTTACTCTTTGGATAACAGTTTAATATGATAAGTAAGTACTGTTTTTATATTTTACAAGTTCCAACTAAGAATAAAAATTAAAAATTCCGTGTTAATTAATCATTGTTCTTTTGCAGAATCGTCATATTTTCTGCAATTTTTGGGTCTTTAAAGCCAAAATTAGGATTTAGTAACTTCCTTAATGACCATAGTGCTACTCTACCTATAGGTACACATATAAAATTTTTTATAATAAAAGAAAATTTTATTTTAAGGATGCATGTTTTAGATGATATCTTTTTTATTTTGCTCTTCCTAACTTCATCACTTTGTACCACATTCACTTTTATGTATTTTACATTTTGAATGTATATGATTATCATAAAATTGGAATAAATTGGCATGCATTTTAAATAAAATTTCCAACCATGAAGCAAATAAACCATTTGAAAGCGAGGTACCTCCTGTAAAGTCGCTATTTTTTTTTAGTCTGATTTTGATCCACTTTTTTTAGGTTGCTGCTCATGGAAACGGCATATTGCGACCAATTTATAGATTTCTATCACAAAAATCATTGTGAAAACATGTCTCGAGGCCGATTTTTGAAAAATAACCCCAAAATTGTCCAAAAGCGTCTGAAAATAGGGGTTGGAGGGAGTTGAAATTTCGATATTCACGTGAATTAGTGTTTACGGGTTCAAGACTCGTTTTCTGGCGACCCTCAAACCAAAACGAATCCTGAACCCGTAAACACTACCTACCTAGCTCATTCACGTGAATATCGAAATTTTCAATTCAAATTCAATTTCAATTCCCTCTCCAACCCCCATTTTTGGACAATTTTAAGGTTGTTTTTAAAAAATTGGCCTAGAGAGATGTTTTCACAATTTCATTACAAGTATTTAAAAAAAAATGTATGCTGATTCGATAAAAAATAAAGCAACGATTGTGTGTCCGACCAGTCGATCGACTTTTCCTTACACCCTGCATATACGCGTCCCTTTTAGTGGCCCTCCCTTCACAACTCACTTATTAGTTATTCGCTTTCAACCAAATTGGGATCGGTCTTGGTGTGATCTCTTTGAATCAAACAAAACTTATTTTTGTCAGTGGCGTGGATTTTTATTAAGAAAAAAAGCTCGCTTTTTTGAGAAGTCATTTGGCATTTTTTTACAGAAAAATTAACGCATTATTATCAATTAGCATGCTTTGGACCTCCATGTCTAAAATTTCACATTCATGTTGATTAAGGGGTTTCCGAATAACGGACCCAGTAAAAATACATTTTTTTAGTCATAAATAATTGATTTGAAAACGGTTTGTGTTTCGATAAAAGTCATTCCTCATTTTCAATTTATACTGATTTACTCTATCACCATGTCTTCAAAAGTTTCAAATACCGCAGTCGCAACAAGTAATTAACTTGGCAACGGTTTATTTTTCGAAAAATAGTTGTTTAATATCACAGTAACATTTTTCTTTTGGTATAAAATTGATTTATTATTGCATAATCAATCATTCTTTATCGCTTAACTCCCAAATAATACAGAATCCAAAAAAAAATTCTTTTTCGTCCAATGAGAAATCTTCTTGCAGCATTTGATACTTTTGGAGGGTTGGTGTGATAGAGCAAATCAATTTAAATTGAAAATGAAGAATGGCTTTTTTTCGAAACGCAAACCGTTTTGAAGTTATCAATTATTTACGACTGAAAAAATGTTACCTATATTTTTACTGGGCCCGTTATTCGGAAACCCTTGTTGTGACCTTTTGGGCGTGGGGGTACAAGCATGCTGATTAACAATATTGCGTTAGCTTTTTTTGAAAAAAAAAATGCCCAAGTAATATGACTTCTCGAGATAGAGATCCCTTTTTTCTTAATAAAAGTGCCCGCCAGTGATAAAAAGAAGTTTTGTTTGATTCAAAAGGATCACACCAAGACCGATCCAAATTTGGTTGAAATCGGATAACTAATAACTGAATTGGGAAGGGGGCATTAAAAGTGGGACACGCTGTATAGTGCCTACTTATACACAAATAATTCAATTGCAAATACTCAAAATACAGCTATACATGTGATATTTGGCATAGATAATACTAATACCCCCCATCGCGGGCTCAGACTCGTTTCTATTGCTGGAGTGTTCGAAGCGAACTAAAATGAGGAAAAACAAGCCACTGGTGATCTCTCTCCATTAGCAGGCAGCAGGCAAAAATAAATATATCCCTCTAATATTATTGTTGGCACTTCCGTGGTTTTTACTGTTTAGATTGACCTACAATATAAATGGATTTTATTTGACAGTTTTCCTCTACAATGTTTTTTACTCAATGATTAACAGAAAGTTGGGGATATATTTTCGTGAAAACGGTAATATCTTATTAATTTTGAGATATAAAAAAACCATCAAAGCTCTTTCGAGATAACATGTTTCTAATTTTTGGAAAAATAAAATCATAATATGAATTTTGTGCCCCACCTAATGTTGACTAAAAATATATATTCACTTAAATCACTTATTAACATTAACACTCTCTTTAACACCATGTAGCATGTGTGTGTTGTACATCATCAGGGTTATTGGTTATAAATGGAACCCCTTCTTAACTTCGATATTTTTTGAGATAAAAAAATGTTTGAAACAAAATTAAGTTTTAGGGCATTCTACGATTTTTTTTGCATATGCAATAATATGCCTCATAAAAGCGGCACAAAGCAACCTTATGTTTTTTTAATGAAACACCCTGTGGATTTTTGTGTAGTATGAAAGTCCTCATTTTCCTGATTTCAAAAATGTATAATATGTTGACGTTTACTATTATATCTATGCATAATTATTATTAGTTAGATCAATATTTCAGTTTTGCAATAAACAAAAACAGTACGAAATTTGTATTAATAAGATTCTATACATACTAAAGATTAAAAAATTATTGTAATGCATTTTCATTGTCCCCCATTTTCATCAATACATTTTCTATAACCTTTTGTTTTTGGAAATTATGGCATACTGTTTTTCATTCGATTTTTATGTAAATAGAAGCCGCTGTACAATGTACATCAAAAATGGCCACAGTAAATGTCAACATATTATACATTTTTGAAATCAGGAAAACGAGGACTTTCATAATATTCAAAAATATACAGGGTTTTCTATTTAAAAAAACATAAATTTGGTTTGTATGAGGCACCCTGTACCTACACTATTGAATATGGTAGCAAGAAAATTCATAGAATGCCCTAAAAATTTTGTTTGAAAAATTTTTTTGTCTAAAAAAATAACGAAGTTAAGGGGGGTTCCATTTATAAACAATAACCCTGTACTACATTAAAATCATCATGCCGAAGAGCATTGCCTTTGAAGTTCGCCTATTCAGACATCCTGTCGTAAGCAAAAATAAATGTATTTGTATTTTACCACCACCCAAAATCAGAGGGCACTCGATGAGACTTCCTTTCCTGTAAGTTACCTAAAAAAATTAAATAAATCAATTTACTATTAGCATGAAATGGAACGTAGTTTAGTCGTAAATTTAAGAGGTAATAAAATCAAAAAAAAATAAAAATAGTGAACCGCCTGCAATAAATAACAAATATTTCTGAAACTTTCGCTTACGTATCTACTTGGAGACTGACAAAGAAACTGAACCCCATTACCTAAAATTAATTTGAAACGGTACAAAAAAGTGTAATGTAATTTCATGAATTCTTTTTGCAGTATTTGTTCATTTTTGCACCTCTTCAAATTAGGTAAAAATCGTCTTCGTACAAAGTAGTGGGAATAGCAAACCACTATTCAATGATTAATTAATTATAAAGGGTGGCCCATAATGTAGTGACACATTTTGAAGTCTAATAACTTTGCCTCTGAAAGACCTACATTATGGGCCACCCTATATTATATTATATCTATATAAACTGGTGCACAGTTGAAGTGAATATTAGAAAAATATGGGCAATATTTCAACCTCAATATTTTTTTAATTAGAGGATTAATCTTGATACGGCTTTTTGTGATCGCTAGCAGAATTCTTTGACTTCCGTCCACCGTAAATAGATTTTTAAATTGGGACGTCTCCTTATATCTACAGCGCGATTATCCAGGCCCTTACATTTATGTTAAAATTTTGGAATTTTTTTAAACATGTTCATTATGAGGTAATTCTAAAGGACCAATTTGAAGATTTTTCAGCAGCGGTGCCCTCTTTGAATGCAAATTGAACAAATTATGTAACGTATAATATTTCTTTCGGTACTTTGTCAAAAATCTAAAAATAATTTTGTATCAATTTTGATAGAATATTTCAAAATCTTAGATAATATTGCCGAAACGGTTTCAGGATTTTTTGATTATCTCTATTATTAATCAAGATACATTTTTTTGTAAAAAAAACTGTATAATTTGCAGGTAATTGAGAGAACCACGATTTATAAATTTGTTTAGAACTATCGTAGTCTGAGGAGATATCTGTATAAATAAGAAGGTTCAATCTCTTTTTTACCGTTTGGCGTACTGAAAATGTTTTCTAAGGAGTGAAAAATAATTATTATTAATCGTATTAGAAATATTAGAATGCTGTAACGTAAAATGTAAAAAATTCGCCATTTCTTCTATAAAAAATTATCTCTAAAGCTATAAAGAAAATCTTCAAATCGGTTCTTTAGAATTACTTATAAATCATAATGAGCACATTTAAAAAAAATTCCAAATTTTTTTAGGGATTTGAACAATAAACTTTAACATAAATGAAGGGGCCTGGATAATCGCCCTGTAGATATAAGGAGACACCCACAATTTAAAAATCTATTTACGACGGACGAAAGTCAAAGAATTTTGCTAACGATGACAAAAAGCCGTATCAAGATTAATCATCTAATTCCAAAAATATTGAGGTTCAAATATGGGCAATATTTTTCGAATATCCACTTCAATTGTACCAAATGTCTAACTAGTATAAAGATGGACGATTTTTATCCTGCTGATAAATTATCTCTATATAATATATAAAGGTTGCATTGATAAGGCAGTGGTGATTACTGATACATTATGCCTATTAATTTGTCAAGAATATGGCGGATGCGCAGGTGATACCGTATATTCTACTAAGTATAATTAAATTACAACTTTAATTTCGATTTGTGCTCAAACAAACCTAAACGAAAACATATTGGTCGAATTGAGAACCTTCAAAAAAGGTATAATTAACAGTATGCCTGGATATTACCTTTTAAGTATAATAATACATTAAGACCAGGTAAAAATTGAATCCGTCGGTAGTATTTATTTCAGCATGTATTGTAAACAGGAAACTATAGAACCGGACAGTTTTTTTTTATAGAGCAGTTTCAAGGCGCTGTCTTTAAGGCTAATGGTGGAGCAACTTAAACTGCGTATATAGAATATATTATTACCTTACTCAATGACAAGAACAAAAGATGGCTTTGTCCTAAGCGAAATATCCTGCCTAAAGCTGGCTGTAGAGATTTTTCCTGCATTTTAATATTTAATTATTTCAGTCTTTATAAAGACTTAAGTAACTTCGTCCTTCATCCTTCGTCCTATAGTAAACTAGCAGATTCAGAAACATCTATCTGGGTGAGGCTCCACCCGTCTGGTAATTAGTCTAATTTAACCTTTAGTAAACAGAAAAATACAATACATTTTTGAAGAAACGTTCGATAAATCATATGAATGAAACTACTTGATGTTAAAAATTCGAAAACTAAAATTTATCTCGTAATTTTACGATAATGGTTTCATGTAACGGTTGACTGCGATTTGAATTTTAACTGCATGCATATAAAGGGTGGCCCATAATGTAGTGACACATTTTGAACTCTAATAACTTTGCCTCTGAAAAACCTATAGGTAAGTTTTTGGTGTTGTTCGATAGAAAAACTCAAAAAGTTTTTTTGTGTTGCAAAAAATACAGGGTGTACCAAAGTATAAAACGATCTTAATCAAAATATGGAATTCAAGAAATTTAATAACAAAGGAAACTAAGATAATAATAATAATGTGTCTATAAGATGATGACCTCTTGTTGAACATTCTTCTACTCTAGACACCATATTTCGCATAGCATTATGCAACATTAATGGAGAAATATTCCGGATTTCTGTTCGAATATTTTCTATTAATTCGTCGATATTTTGCGGATTATTGATGTCTGGATTTTCAACAATAAAAGCGCGATGATTCATTTTTCGAAACCGGCAGTACGTTCTGTCTAATTGTACTGTCTATTTGACAATTATAACCATTATAAATCTCTATGGTTACGCTTCAAAAAAATAGTAGTATACAGAATGTAACTTTACATAGTTATTATTTTACTTGAATTTCTATACTTTGGTACACCCTGTATTTTTTTTGCAACACAAAAAACTTTTTGAGTTTTTCTCTCGAACAACACCAAAAACTTACCTATAGGTTTTTCAGAGGCAAAATGTGTCACTACATTATGGGCCACCCTATATAATGACAATAATTCAAGTCTATATTAGATGAATCACACATTCAGATGCTGCAGAAACTTAATACAAATGTATTCAATTTTTTGTTAGCTCCAACTAAATTATTTTGTTTTTGTCTATGAAGTGTGGTAATCCGAGTCTGTACTAAAGAAAAAAAGAAATCTTCTATATAGGCTATTTCTTATAAAAGCAATAATTTTCAATTTTTAAAGCAAATTTGGTATCATGACCCAGAATAGCAAGAATTTATGATGAAAAAAATTTTAGAGAAAAATGGTTTTGTAAAACAACCATATGAATAAAACAAGTATACATTATAAATTAAATGCTAAACTATCAGTTGTCAACTGCTAACTGCAATTACTTTGGTTACTCCATGTTTACCATATACATATTTCGAATCACTGGCGCAGTTTTAAATTTCAGTGCTAATCATTACGCCGACGCGGTCGATCTTGACGATCTTTTCTGAATTTCATTTTACTTCAGTCCACCTGCAGCGCCGTACGTACAGCAGGAACGATAGATTTCAGTTTCAGCGACGCCCCTGTTAAAAGCTGATCTCGATAGAGGTCACCAGCGCTTCAGAAATAAGGATGGGCGGGCCGGGGAGAGCGGCGCCGCGTCGAGACGCAACGGGTTCCCGGTAGCGATAGCAGTCGACGCGTCCAGACGTCTCGCGGATGCGCACTCGTTGTTCGTCAGTGATGGTCAGCTGTGTACGGGAGACGACGTCGAGAAATGCGCCTTAGGCATGTAACTCTGGCTTTCAGAGATACCGAAAGGCCGCAACATGTACGCGTACGGTTTCGAGATCACATAGACCTGTAATATGCCTGTGCCTAGTGCGAGTTCACGGTGAAAATCTGGCGTGAACGGTGGCTCGGAGAAATGGCGTCGGTGGCGGGCTCGACCGAACAGCCGCCCGCCGCGCACGGGCACAGCTTCTGCAAGAAGACCTTCCACAAGCCCACGTATTGCCACCACTGCAGCGACATGCTATGGGGCCTAATCCAGCAGGGCTTCATCTGCGAAGGTGAGCCATCCAGCCTCTTTTCATCCCATCCCCGACCCTCCTTCCTGCGGCTGCTGCTGCTGCCATCCTGCTAGATGCTGCCACGGTCGCGCGCTGTTCCAAATAGGTCACACACTGGCAGAGAGATTTACACATAAATTTAGATTTTTATATTCTGGAACACATTAAGACACCCTTACATGTTGATTATCCGAAGGCTAGTATAGATATATTTTGTTGATTTCGATTTCTTAATTTCTATCAGTTACAATCTTTTAATACTTAGTAAATTATGTGTGTATATTACTAGATATTACAGCCAAATTTGGAAATGGGTAATTTAGGAAAAAATAAATTATCTCGTGTGACAGTTAGATATGGCAGATGTAGAGGTATGTAACCATGCTAAATAGTATCTTCTCAAAGATCAATATTGCTTAAAAATACATTGTATTATTGCATGTCGGTATGTACCAAACAAAAATTGCCTAATCACTCACCAACAGGTAATCTTTATTATGAACCCCTTTTGAAAACGGGCGTCATATACAAGAATACCGTGTTGTTTCGTATTTTGGCAGAAGTTTTAGGCATTTATTATTCACTAATATTTACTTTGTTTTCGAAATCTTCAACTATTACTGCAATTGTATCAAAAACTGTGTATAGAAAGAAATTTGTGCGAGATTTTGATATATGTATAATATGACCCAGATATTTGCTTTCCGGGTGTTCCCGCCCGTTTGCGAATATTGTAAGAAAATTGCATAGGGTACTTTCTCACAGGATTTAAGTAAATACGTTAACGTATGATCTTCGATTATATTTTAGGAAATTCAAATATTTTATATAATGGGTGTGTTCATTCTGCATAATAGGCACGACCATGTAAAAGGCTAACATCAAATTAGTAACATGCAAAAATTCAATTCAAATTCAATATGTAGGTATAAAGTATCCACCTGTATTTCCTCCCTCCCTATTTTTTTTTTGTTTATTTTTAGTGTTTGTGAAAAATCTCTTAATACAGAAGTTTTAGATTTTTGTAGATTTCAGTTGATTAAGCAAAAAACAATTGGACGACGCGACGCTCTGAGGGATAAATCTATATATTTTTAAATAGAATTCCCTGTAGGTATAATTAATATTTTAGGATAAACAAATTGGTCATTTAAAAAAATATAGGTTTTGCATAATAATTGGTATTTTGTATTTAAACAAATGATTTTTGATATTTTTACTGAAATAAACAATTCTTATATAATATATCAAACGGTGTATTAGATAGGCAGTAATTTTTCATACTTCGAAAACACTCAAAATAAGTAAGTTAAAGAGAAGATGAAAGTTTGCTTCTATATTTTTTTATTATTTATTTTAAAATCTAAGAGTAATCCATACGATTTTCTTAAATCCGTATCTAATTGTTCTCTAAAATTGACAATATTAGTTTGTTTTACAATGTATAAAAATGCTTAATAATAAGTAGGTCAGAGATAACTATAAAATATAATGATAAACCGTGTTGCACCCTGAAAACCATACCCATTCTAGTAATGAGAAACCTACCTTCTTCCGTGTTGACAGATTTTAGTACATTTGAAATATACAATTTAATTTTGTACGCACTATAAAGTACTGGAATAAATGCCTTTATTATAAAATAGTAGTTATTGAAGTTAACAATTAACGCTGAAAAATAATTTCTTGGTATTAAAATTTTTGGTCTATGGTAGGTATTTATTTTGATTTCATACTTCTCTTTAAATATTATGTATAATAAAAATATTTACTGATATGTCATTACAACAAAACCAGCTGTGCACCATATGAAGTGTTTACGGCGTCTTTGCCATAATATTGTAAATATAAGATTATTTATTTAGTTTTAATAGTTGTCACAAGTTTCACTTCCTAAATGTCACCGCAGAGGAATTCAGATTTGTTTTGACATTTTTGTTTTTCTTTCATAAAAAAATAATATTTATTTAACTGGTGCACGTTTATTTTATTTTTATTACAAATTTTAAACGGAGTCGACGTTATGTTGTAGCATTGTAAAGATTTAAAAAAACAGGTTAATGATAACGAAAGCACTACAATTTCGACAGGAACTCCACTAATACACCTTAAAAAACCTCAACAAAAAATGATGTTTACCTATATTAAAAATAAAATATTTCATTGTTCGACTAATATTGTACATTAAATGGAATTAACTAATCAATAAGCAACGTTTATAACAGATTATATTAGGAGGCAATTATTCCTACACTTTTAAACAAACAATCAATTATTGAACAAATTACTGGTTCCTAAAAGTTTTATTGTAATCCTCCAAGTATTTTTTATATTTTATGCCCCTTGCACATCGGATTTCGTTAACAACTTAAGTCAGGCAATCTGAGAGACCAAATTCATCTCCGAACCGTGAAATTAGATGTTACGGAAAACCTTCCTGTTCGAAGCAAATTACGATTTAGTTTGTTCAATTCGATCCTATCATCAGCATTGTTTTTAACATATATATACAGGGTGTTTCATTGGGAGAGGGACATACGTTAACTGTGGATAAGGCTCACCGAGGTGGTTCCAAATAATCCATACTTAATGGATCTGTTGCCCTTTATAACCGAGATACAGGGTGTTTTATGAATTTTACCTGTTTCTTTCTCCATTGATAACTAACAAACCACTGTGTATATTTTTTTGACATTTGGCACACGTATTCTACATTACTTGATGAATCCACTAAGACATCAACAAAAAAGAAAATCCAGGTCCGGCTTCACAAAAAGTTTACAAAATCTTCCATCCTCGAAACAACACCTTGTATATCTGAATTTTTAAAATTTGTTTCCATATTTTAAAAGAGTGTTGAAAACTGAATCCAACCATGTACTTTTTATTTTGCCACAGAAGATTTTACTACTAAAATTTTTAGTTAACATTTTATTTTATGAGCATTTTGGAGGTACACAATGAAATGAGACGGATTTTTATTAATTTTATTATGTTATTTTAATGAGGATTACTTAATATGTATTTCTAAAACTTACATAGTTTGCATTTGTATGCCTCTAGACCACTAGAAAATGTATTTACAGGTCCGTATTTAGGACTACAACGACAACCAATAAAGAACACTAATAAATAAAGAAAATAAATAAAAACCGAATTACTACGAAAAAACTATAACAATTGCTCATAATGAAGAAATGACCTACATCTTGCTCGATGCATTTTCTTGCCCTTTCTTTGATATGGTAAGATTGATAAACAGATTTTCTAATCACATCCTGATTACTTCTCATTTCTTAAGTTATTGCCTTAGAAGTAGGCTATGAGATTGACACATCAATGCTTTTCTACATCTTCTGTCAAACAGTATTTGTTCCTGAACTTTCTTCCGTGTTTTTATTAATTATCTCTTTTATCTGATAATTATTAATAATGCCTCGTCAATTTTCTAATCGAGAATACTCAGATATGATGTACGTTTACGGTTCTCCAGCCGCAAAAAGAGAATATGAAATAAGGTTTCCTGGTCGGAGATCACCAAATTACAAAACATTTTTCCGAGTCTTTAACATGAGTAAACATGGTAGGTTCCCATCAGTAAAAGTAAACGAGCATCATGAGAGACGCCATTTAAATATGGAAGAAAATATTTTGAATATGGTTAATAATAATCCAAAAATTAGCACCAAAAGAATTGGTCATGCTCTAAATGTACCCCATGTTACTGTTTGGCGACGACTAAAAAAACATCGTCTTTCGTCTTTCATGTGCATGAAGTACAGCGGCTAGTGGCAGGGGATGAAATTACAAGAATGAATTTTAGTAGGTGGATCATCCGAAATGAGAGAATTATACGTAGATGTTTATTTACTGATGAGGCCCAGTTCACAAGAGACGGCGTTTACAATTTGAGGAACTGTCATATTTGGGCAGAAGAAAATCTATTTGCTATAAGGGAGGCCCATTCACAACACAAATTTTCATTAAAAGTTTGGTGCGGTGTCTTTGACAATAAGTTAATCGGACCACATATTTTTCCTCATAGACTGACTGGAGAAGTCTATTTGGATTTTCTTCAGAATATTCTGCCGGTATTGTTAGACGATGCAGGTGTAAACGTAGCAGGATTACATTTTCAACATGATGGTGCTCCACCACATTATAGGTGTTAGACCATTTTTGAACGAGAATTTTCCAAACATGTGGATAGGCAGAGGTAGTCCTAATGAATGGCCTCCAAGATCTCCCGATTTCAATCCTGTGGATTACACTGATATAAATAATAGGGTAGAACTTCTTCACAGCATAGAAGGTGCATGTGAAGAAATGAGAAATAATCCGGATGTGATTAGAAAATCTATTAACCATCTTAAAAGGGCAAGAAAATGCATCGAACAAAATGGAAGTCATTTTGAGCAATTGTTGTAGTTTTTTCATAGTAATTTGGTTTTTATTTATTTTCTTTAGTTATTAGTGTTCTTTATTGGTTGTCGTTGTGGTCCTAAATACGGACCTGTAAATACATTTTCTAGTGGTCTAGAGGCATACAAATACAAACTATGTAAGTTTTAGAACTAGGTACATATTAAGTAATCCTCATTAACATAACGTAATAAAATTAATAAAAATCCGTCTCATTTCATTGTGTACCCCCAAAATGCTCATAAAATAAAATGTTAACTAAAAATTTGAGTAGTAAAATCTTCTGTGGCAAAATAAAAAGTACGTGGTTGGATTCAGTTTTCAACACTCTTTTAAAATATGGAAACAAATTTTAAAAATTCAGATATACAAGGTGTTGTTTTGAGGATGGAAGATTTTGTAAACTTTTTGTGAAGCCGGACCTGGATTTTCTTGTTTGTTGATGTCTTAGTGGATTCATCAAGTAATGTAGAATACGTGTGCCAAATGTCAAAAAAATATACGCAGTGGTTTGTTAGTTATCAATGGAGAAAGAAATAGGTAAAATTCATAAAACACCCTGTATCTCGGTTATAAAGGGCAACAGATCCATTAAGTGTGGGTTATTTGGAACCACCTCGGTGAGCCTTATCCACAGTTAAAGTATGTCCCTATCCCAATGAAACACCCTGTATATACAGAAATCAGAGTGCAATTATCGTAATACTATAATATGTACATTTCCTGATGATGTCAAAAACTTCTTAAGGGAGCTACGGTTCCAGAAAAGCATGGCAATGGCTTTAATTTGCTTAACCAAATTATAAATATTGGCTTGTTTGGAAATATTGACACAAAATTTATAAAGTACAATTTGAAAATCTTTTAAAATGTTAAATTGACACGAGTAAATTTTAGCCCCCCCCCCCCAGAATGGTGTTCAAATCACCGAAGATCCATTCATATCCTCTTTATGCTGAGAATATTACACTTGTTTTGACATATATTCTGTGAATAACATATTAAATAAAATAAACTGTTTTTTCTCGGTTTTAACTAAAAAATTGTGAAGCAACATTTTTAAGTATCACATATTTCAAATACAAGTGGATGCTGCCGAACAATAAAGAGAGCGATGTGGCCTGTTTCGATACATGTTGCTTAATCGATTTCTAAACAAATATAATAGATAGACTCTGGAGCGAAACTTATTTCACAAATTATGAAAATTGTATGTATATTCTGTTTATAATATTAGTTAAAAATACACACAGAATTCATCCATCTAGCTAACTTTAAGTGTTATAAATAATATGAGATTTAAAATTTCGTAACTGTGACTGATGATGTAAACAATACATCGACAGCGGCATCAGTGACTAAAGAAGGTCGAAATAGTTATATCTGGTAGTAGTTGCAGTGTCAGTTTTTCAGCTGGATGTATTTGATATATTTTTTTAAATTCAGATATTTCTTCTTAGTTTTTAGATCTTAGTTCAAAAAGGAGAGTGATCAAATTGAAGGTGAAAATAGTATTTCAAAGTACTCCATTTCATCTAGTCAGTCAGTCAGCTCATTTTTAACAGATTGGTATTTTTTTCAGTTTTAAAAGGATCGTAAGTTTCGTAAGAGAGTAAAAAACTTCACTTGGTGCCAAAAAGTACCCAAACTTCGAACTAATTCTATAGCTGCCTGTAATTTTTTTTGCGTATTCTTAAACTTTAGGGTCTCAAATTCAAATATTAAAGAGGAATAGATGTGCATTTACCCCTAAGAGGGTGAAAACCACCCCTGAAGTTCAAAATTTAATACTAACTCCAGTATTAAGAATTAGTTAAAAAAATTCACATATGTGTTTGAGGTCGCTGATTAGTGATTACGAATCTCAAGCCAGAATTTCAAAATTCACCGATATGGCCGATATAATAGGCGGGGTACAATGGAAAAACATATTTTGTCTGTTTTGAGCAAGTGGAACTTTTTCTTTGAACATTCTTATATTTTAGATCATAAAACTTAATAAAAAAAATTATTGTCCTTACAGCAGGGTAAAAACCACCCCTAAAATAAAAAAATCAATAATTAACGAAGTACTGAGATTAAATTATTGAAACTTATATTGTTTATGTTTTTGGAGTCGCTGATCACGAATGTAAAGTCAGAAATTAAAAATTTGTTGCATCCTCAATATGGCCAATATTAAAGGGGTAAAATGGATGAATTAGCAAAATTTTTTTTGAGACATTAAGACTTTCTTAGCAGATTGTTACAATTTGAGACATAAAACTCATCCCCTAATAAGAAAAATAATTGATCTGACCCATAAAGTGGGTGAAAACCACCCCTAAAATTAAAAAATCAATAATTAACGAAGTTCTGAGACTAAATTACCGCCAAACGAGCAATATCGTAATTTGCTAAAAGGAGGCGCGCTTCTTATTTCGGTCATATCTCCTTTGCAATTAATGCTAAAAATCATTCAAAAAAAGCATTTTAAAGGTCTTTTAATCCTCTCTAAGGTCAGCTAGGTCAAAACAGTACAAAGGTTGTCAGTTTTTCTATATTCATCTTAAATGCGTCAATATAAAAAAAAATCGTTAAGAGTTAACTTCAAACACTTCTATCTCCTAAGCTATTATCTTTATCAAAAAAATAAAAATAGTGGCATTTTCCTTAGTTTATTGCCATCATTTTTTGTCGGTGGTAACATTCAGTTATGATTCTTCCTTGCTAAGTTATTTAACCGCAAATCCAAAAAAATTCATTATTTTCATAATACATTAAGTGTAAAATCTTTTAGATAATGCATCCATCACGGTGAAAAAAATTTGATTCTATACATACCTAATATTAATGACTAACAAAATATACAATTTGGATTTTTTTTAAATTTGGAATTTACTGAAACAAAAAACCGGGCACCTTTTTTTGTAAAAAGTAAAAATGTTGCCTTTATTTTCCTTGTATCATTTTTGATTTAGCAGATATCCAAATTTGCCAAACGACAATTTTAAGCTACCTACTGTAATAAGCTTCAATTTGGTTCAAGGTAGGTACATGTCAAAAGGTTTTTCAAACCAGAGTTATGACTGTTGCGCGTGACCTTTTTGTTTTATTTTTGTTATTTCATAGCTAACTTTTTTCGAAAATGTGATCCTCTTCGAGTAATTTGCTTAAAACCTTTGAAAAATCAGTGTATTTTGGTTGAAAATCAACGTTTTCAACCCCTGTAACTCAGCGGGTATTAAAGCAAAAAGAACGTTATAGGTGTTTTTTTTTTGGGGTAGAATTCGACGATCTACGTGTTCCAATAGTATTTTTTTTTTGGGAAACTCACTCGCTCACCCCCAACGAAAAATCACCCTTATTCCTTTTTAATAATTATTACATTTTAATAATAATTATTATTATTATTCCTTTTTAATAATTATTTGACCCATTTTAAATCAAACTATCCAAAAATATTTGAATTTAAAACAGCTCTATAGCATTAATTCTATAATTAGTTCGAGGTGAGATCACCAAGTGATTGTACTATAACGAATAGGTACGAAGTGTCAAAATAATATGTACCCTTCAAAAAATAAATATAAGGAAAACGGCTTCAAGTGGCATTACGTGACTTTCCTATTTAATTTTTAGAATAAAATTTCAAAAATTTTGATGGCTTTAATTTTATATCACGATACCTTAAATGCGCGTCCTCAACCTCTCTTCCTTATCGGGTACAATATATTCACCAAGCACAAATATAACAATAACTATGTAAAAAAATCTAATTTACGTAATAATATTCTAAACTAAAACCAAAGATTATTTCGTTTGATCACCCCTATCGTCTCTATCTAACAAATTCAAAATTGGATGCCAAATAACAGAGAGAGAGATGAAGCTTAAGTTGAAATCGATTTATGAGCGATAAAATTAAACAATAGATCTGCCTATACACAATGATCTTTGCTAAAACTGAATTAAAAAATTTTAAAATTTGAAATATTCTAAATTCAATTTCTATTTTTTGAGAATTGTTGATTTTCTAAGATTTCGAGATGTCTATTGCATTAAACTCTTTTCCCGTGTACCTTACATAAACCCCTATCAGATCTTAGATTTCGATCTGTACGGCCAATGGAAGAAATATCGATGTCAGCGATGGCTCGTATCCTTAAGTTTATTTTACAATATTTGTAATTATTGTTAATAATTTTATGAAGAGCGAAAAACTAGGACTATTTTATTAATATAATTTTCTTGTTTACTTACTTCATCTTTATGTAGGTTATATCCATAAAAGTACCATGCTCAGCAGATAGACTACACATATTATAAAATTTAGACAAACAAAAACAATACATGAGTAAATGTGTACCCACATTTTGTTTTACTTTAAGGTAAACAAGCATGCATCAACTGAGGTAAGGAGTAATAAATTATTGCGAACAACAGGAAATTATTGTTGAACGAAACACATGACACAATTATTACCTCTATAATAATTACCAAAACATACATCACAAAACGAAATGTTTAGTAGTGTTTATATTGAGTAAAACATTAAATTATTAAATGCGTTGCTAGACCAACTATTTTCATATTTTTAAAGCGAATTAATTGTAGGAGAGTTGATTCCGTTCCTGGACTTGCTGCAAGCATCAAAATTATTTTAATTTTTTATTCATTGTTGTTTTGATTTGACGTGGGCGCACGAAACCAATAATTTTGTTTAAATTTTAAGTTACTTGTAACTTAAGATTATCCCCATCCAGCTTTGGCAATTGGGTGGTTCTTTTTCCATTAGATAAAATTTTTTAGTACGCCATAATGAAAAGAAGTATTTTCACAGGTCACTGAAAAGACATAAATCAATTGTCTTACTTAAATTCGTTATATATATTCGACGTCGAAAACGTTCCGCTAAATAGTACCTAAGGTTTTGAAGCAAAGTCATTTTTCTGTCCCACATAGTGAACGACGGAAGCTTTGACTATCTTTCCTAGTGTTACAAATGGTCCTTCTCTGTATGCAAGCCTAGCCATTTATTAAGGCTAGGCTGGAATATGATGAAGGATTTAGTCTTCAGCATACACTCTACATTCCGGATTATTCTTCAACTTTATATTGGTCCATGGTGCCATGAGTCTCACTGCACATCTCGGTTGTTTTCTGCTTAGCTTTAGTTATTCGTTTGTCTTTGATTTAGATGGTTCACCAGTGAAGGTGCCTAACTGCTTCATTCCTGGTGCCTTCATCCATCAGTACATAACGTGCTTCTGTTTCACTAGTTCCTATAGTGATACTTTTGCAGTGCTGTATGATTTCCCAGAGGTCGGCTTGGGTCCCATCAAGCCTTTCCTAAATAATGTGTCTGCTTTCAGGTCAGGCTCATCATTTTTTATAACGTACCATTATTGAATCTACATCAGGTTGACTGATTCAGTATTTCTATGGCCGTACGATTTTTTGTGCACAAATATATAAGGCTTATAACTTCTACTCAGAGGTACTACCTAAAGTCTGTATCTGGTTGAATCCCCTTAACTTCTATTATCCGGTACTGTACTATATTAACAATACTTCTTGAGGTTTTTCATATTCATCCTATTGCCATATGGTATCGCTTCCCAATCAGATATTTTTGTTGTGGACGATTCTGTGAAGTAGCTTTTGCTGATTTTACTTGTCAAGTAGGTACTAAGATATCTATTTATTGAAATATTTTCCTTAGAATGATCCTGTATCTGTTTTTAGTACCACCATCAATACTTCCATCATTAGTCATATTGGACGAGGCAAGCAAATTTTTGTTAATATTCTCAATGACTCCTCTTTTTCAGTTCTGTGCTATCAGAACAGTGAGGTGTAAGTTATTATTGGTTCCAGAACCTTTCCCCAGTCATAGTAACTCCTTACAACATGGCCTTTGAGACAAGAACGACAGATAAAATATTACCTTCGTATGAAACTTATTAATGTAATTATTTGTTAGTTTTAAGCTATTCTCTGTTCTTGACCTAAGCCCAAAACAAGTAAAACAAGTTAACATATTCTGCATCAGATAATATATTCAACTGTAATCGTTATTACTTGCTAATTTACATAATATGATGATTATACTACTTGTGTTTTCAAACAAATTTTAGTTGTATTTTCGTTAAAAAATTGCCTGGATTATTCTCCTTAAACAAAATAATAATCGACACACATAGTTTCACATTAGATAGATGGAACGAAGATTTAAATGACTAACTGACGCTGGTTCCCTTGGTCATTTCTTGTAGACATCAGTTATAGACGGTGTAACATCAAAATAAGTACTACCTACTTAAGTCTGGAACCTGTATTGTGTTCTGATTATAATATAGTAATTATATATAAATAACTGCCTACCTATTCTGTCAAATCCCAGAAATTCTACTAATGGCATTTCGAGAACTCATTTAAATCACTCACTGTCTAAGATACAACTAAAATCACCTCTATTTTTGTTAAATATTTAATGTTTTATTTGCTATTTTTATAAACTGTCATGGCCAACTACAATAATATCTAAGTCAACAATATTTACAAATGTGTCACCGTTCCTTTTTACCTTGTGACTATAAAACGCAATTGACTGTTGTATTTTTTGATAATTAAATTGCCTTGTAGATAACGTTCGTCAAGAGAATAGTATATAAGCTATATATGGTTTCGCCTACGAGTAATTAACATTTTTCATGGTCACAAATTATTGTTTTAACTTAACTATCCATATAATATGTTAATATACAAATTAGTACACATGTGTTTGTGACCAGCGGCGCCGCTAGAGGGTCAGCCACGACCCACCTGAAAGTTGCCTGGTCCACCGTTTGGCCCGTCCTGTTTAATTTTTTATAAAAAGTTTAAATTAGTGCAAACGCTATAATGTAATCGGCTATATATTGCTTTTATTTTGAATTTGCTTTAAATAAAAGTTTTACTATTTAAACTGATATCCTTTATAACATTTTTCTACGATCGTGCGAAAAGTCAGTACGTTTAACTCTATCTGCGATGTCAAAAGTGACTGATTACGCCACATTTAATTATTGCACTTTGTTGTGTGCAATAAAATCAGCGTACATATAAGAACAAATATGGAAAAAGCGCTAACTTACATATTTCAAATTGAGTGCGCATGCGCGGTAGTGTTTCTACTGTAATATAGAGTTCCTAACAATCAATATGATCATGCGCATCATATGACTAACATAACCTTACATTTTTAGTTTTTGCAAATTTGTTTTCAATTTTTAATTTAATTTTTGTAGTTTTTACTTGGGTCCATTGTAACATTTAAAAACTCTCCCAAACAGTAGATTTATAAAGTCTCAATATTGTAGATTCTTAAAAATAGACTGCTAATTTTTTTGACAATTCGCATTATTTTGCTTTTTGATATGCATTTTTTAAAAAATGACTTTATTTGGGATTTATACAAGCATAATAATAAAATAATAGTTATTTATATTATATGCCATATGAGGTAATAGCACGCGTCTGAGGTGTACAAAACGAACCGAAGGTGAGTTTTGTAAACAGACGAGTGCTATAAAATACAGATATGGCACGTATATAATACAAGATTTTATCTATGCTCGACTTTCTTAATTCTTTTAGACATAAAAACTACTAAACAATTAATATTATTTATTATCAACACCACACAGTATCTAAAAGTAAGTAATAACTAAGAGAATAACAATAGCTGTTTGTTGATATCTCCTTAGCAACCGGTGGTTTGCGTGCCTTTTTTTATAAAATGCGTGCGATGATAAAAATATATCGCACTAGTGCTATAAACAACGTCATTATGACATTGAAATGAGTGTCATATTACTGTCATTATATAACGAGCGTAGATAAAGTCATTTATAAAGACTGCTAATTATAGGTTGTAATTCCAACCAACAAAAATCATCTTATTTTATTTGATTGGGCAATTAAGACTTTATTATAATACACCGAACAAGATTTTAGTTGATAGTACAAGAACCAAGCAGAAGTTTTGATTGACATAATATTCGAGAATTTTAGAAAATGTATATTTTTGAGGTTATGTGACGTCACGTGTGCGTCATCCATTATTTCAATAATTTAATTTTTTTCGGGTGACTCTATTGACGAGTGGCTGAACGACCGACCAAACAATACGGCGCACTTTTGAAGGTCAATCATCGGGAATTTTTCACAACAAACGATTTTAAACTTTGTCCATATTTGTTCTTATAAAGGATGTTTCGGGAGAAAAGGGAACTATTTTAAGGACGGATTCTAGAGGTTAAAATAAGAAAGAAATTCCTATAAACAAGAGTTCGAAAATGCTTCCTTTTCGACATACAGTCAAAAAAATAATTAAAAATATATTTTTTTCATATATCTCGAAAACGGTCTAAGATATTAAATTGAGCTTTGGTATGCACTACACTGGCATGGAAACACTTCTTTTCGATTTATCGAATTTTGACAATTCCACCAGTGACGTACGTGACGTGAAAAAAATAGTTCGTCACTGCTTTCTTTCAAAACAGGTATTGCTTTTGTTGGTCAGCAGCCAATTCTAAAAAGAAATTGCCTCTTGAGTTCTTCTGGTACGACAAATCATTTTCGAGTAATAATTAAAAACAGTTTTTCTGAGTCACTGATATTTGTATTCGATTTCACACCGTTTGTAAAATAATTTTTTGCGTTTCTTTTATCTATACATGGTAATTATTCAGGCCCTAATATTTATGTTAAATTTCATCATTCTCCAATATCCACTTCAATTGTGCCCCAGTTTAGTTATCTGCTTGAAGAAAAACGCATTTTTAATTTTTATTTTTTTTGACACCCTTTATCTCAAAAAGGAAGCATTTTTAGACTCTTATTTATAGAAATTTTTTTCTTATTTAGACCTCTAGAATAGAATAGCATAGAATAGAAGGAACTGTATTTATTAAGTGCATATTTTTTTTAGTGTCCTATTTTTTAGTATTTAATTATTCAACTATTTTTTTAGTCACTTGCTCTAACGGAATCAGATCAGAGGAACTGAGAACATGATACCATGGATATTGATAAGCTTTCAGATACTCTCTTATCTGGGTAGCCACATGAATAGAAGGCGTGCATCATATTAGTAAATTAGTAAATTCTTCCTCTACTCAGATGACATCCGTCCTTCGACCAATTCTAATTCCAGTCGACACCACAATTTTGCCTCTTAGGCTGGGCAAATCCTGTGTATTCTGCAGGATAATTTATAGTTTTGGTTGTATTCATACTCTTACGTTTTTGAGGCAAGATGTGGCCCAAATCATGATTCGTCTGTGAGGAAGACTGGAAGCATTGGTCCAATTTTGATATTCTTCTGCCTTACGTAAACGTTCAGGGCTATTATTGTTAAACATGATTCTTGTACATTAGTACTGAACACTTCAATGGCCAGATCCAATTTAGTGTCTTTGGAACAATGACCATTGGGTGACGCTGAGTAATTTGTGAATGAATCTGTCCTTTGAAATAATTCTTCTCGATGAACCGAAGCTCAGTGAAAACAGTGGGTGAAAACTGTTAGCAGTAACCCCACTGCATGGGGTTACAACTCAGTAATGAAGCACCCCAGAAAAAAAATTGCAACATTCTTCAACGCTAAAAAACCTCTGTGATAAGATTTGTTTCACTCCGACTTAAAACTGGAGAATCTTTTTTTTATGTGATAATTTGTATCGATTTTTCTAAGGCTGATTATCTTGTCTTGTCTCCACTGCAAGATTCTACCAAATCATACTGAACGTTTATAGTTCACGTGCTCACTAAAAAATTTCTTTTCATCCAGTCTGGTAAATAGAAAGCAATTTGTAAGTTATTTTAGAGAATGTTGGAGTTGTTGGTCGATATTAGAAGTGTTTTCGGACTGTTGCATTGTTCCTTCTAGTTTATATTAGTGACTTTTTTCTGTTTGTTTTCATTAGAGCTTTTGCAGATAACATTACAATTATTACAAATAAACTTTTAAGCTAAATAGCCATCAGTTACCAGTTATTTACTAAACATTAACACATACATGAAGATAAAACGTTTCATTGCAGTTTCATTCTATAGGGGCACCTTCAGCATTATCTAGTTCACTATTAAAACCTAACTTTAAATCAATTCGACAAGTTACTACGTACTTTTCAGCTACTTGGCATACAACCTTCCTCGTGATTGGATGCAAATTCAGTTATTAATAAACGTACTAGCAATTTTTTTTGTGTTTTCTGAAAGTTTTGCTGAATTACCAACAGTACAACCGCAAAAATACTTTATCATTTCAATACGGATTCAGGTTTCCTGTAGAGTAGGAAGTTTGTATCGCAAAAAGAACCACACAACTCACAATGTTGTAAGATAATGAGAATATTTTTACTCTGTCTTGGTTATATTATTAAAGTTATTAAAAAAAATTAATTAAAAGTGACTTGGATTTATTAAACAAAATTTATCAACTATAGCTGTATAAATTGACCCCATTACATTGTAATTCGTACTACTTATTCTTTATTACATCTAATAAATTAAATTCTGATACTAGTTTATAATCGTCGGTATGCACGTGATTACTTTTGAGAGCAGGAATTAGTCCCAATTAAAGGCTAGAGGAAAGGATTATGAATAGTATTTACGGCTGTTTCAAATATTTCATATACAGGATGTCTGCTAAATGCTTCAAAATAACTAAGGTATGAATTCTTCAATCAAAATAATGACGATTGGCCAAATATTTTATTATCCCAAGTTATCGCATGACAGTTGGAAAAGAAAAATAAAAAACGCGGAATTAAATCTCTGAGTGTAACTGAATTTGGTAATACAAATCTAGTCTAGGACTTTCCTGAACATTTTGTATGACCTACTGGATTAATAAAGGCACTCTCAATATTGCTATAATCCTTTTTGAACTCGCGGAGACCACGGCCAGAATATATTCCTTTATGTTACAACAGGTAAAATTTTGTCTAAAGCGTTAATGCCATAGAAAATCTTCTGTAATAAGATGGATTAACACAATCCTTCAAAATTCTGATACGCGTAAGGAACGAGTCAAAAGAATTACGTTAGGAAAATTATGAAAATTAAATATCGACCATTGAAGCATTAGGAAGAGTAATTATAAAATATAATTTGCCCAGTACCTACAAATATTTTAACTAAGAGGGTGGGTTGGTAGGTAATTCCTTGACCGCATGCACAATATTCCTGCGGTCCCATGCAACAGGCTTTCATAAATAAAATTCAAAGAAAAAAGTTTTCAAAGACAATACACTGAACAATACCATGAAAAGTTCTGATATTACGTGCCCTACACATAGGTACATATTCTAATTGGCTACTTTTCAACTGTTTTTGTTTATGAAACTAACATGTTGCTGTTTTTGGGGTGCTGAATGGTAATTTCAAAATAAAAATGTATAACTGTCTCCTTTATAGTGGCTGAAAATAAAGGAGGCAATTAAAAAAGATGGAATATAGAGTAGACATTTTTTCTGTGTGGATGTATCTTATACAAAGCAGAAAATGAGGTTTGGTGACTACCGCGGCGTTTCTATTGCGCTCGTCACTGCGCATCGATCTTTCCTCTCGAATAAACTCGAGGCGCCCCAGCGCTTATGTAGCGCTGTGACGTCAGTTCATTACCTTTAGTCGTGTGCGCCTCAGGTGTAGCACACCTATGATAACATGTTTTTCTTTTTATTTCCCTTGATATGTTTTTTCTACGTTAGCTTTATCATGGCTCAGCGTTCGGTGTCTATTGCACGGTACTCCTATCGCTTCAGGCTGACGGCGACTATGCCTAATAATTTATTTATGCTGCAAAATTCTAAAAATGCCTGTTAAAACTCATATCGTAAAAGGTCGGAGAGGGCTCTACTTTTCCCTCTTGCAATGAAACGAATAAAATTTTCCTTCCTTTAAATGTATTGATTAATCTTAAAAATAGTCGATGAATGACTGATGCAATATTTTCTTCACATATTTCTGATGGAAATGGTATCGTGTTTAGACATTCAAGAGGAGGTTCGGTTACACTACCGAGTAGACATCCTTACATACCTAATCATAATCACCTGAAATTCGATTACTGCTTTGCTAAAATTAGTATCATAATTCAATACTTCCTAGATTGACGGGGAGAGAAGTTATTGTATTGATCCTCCATTAATGTATGTTTTAACATGTTGTTTCGGTTTATAATCCGCATGTTAGGATGACCAGATGTCTTCAGCACTGGACATAAGGAAATCAGTTTTTTTTATATTACATGAAAACAACATGGGAGGTCTTTATTCACTTGACACTTGCAAATCATATTTCTTTTACTGTGAAGCAAAGAAGATGATTTTGAAAAACCATGACAACTTGAGGATTCATCAAATTGTTTTGATAACATTTGTTCGATCTATAGATATAGGTATTAGAGTTGCAGTTGTGCACATATTAGGAGAAGAGCAGAATTTTTTTATTTTATAATTACTGTCAAACCTGTGACCAAAAATAAGACCTACATATTAAGAGTAAGACCGTTTTGATGATTGATTATTTCCTTCCTCAAATTTGTACTGGAGCACAATCAACGCGTATGAGGTTTTTCTGTGATCTACGTTATTGACAAAGATTAAGCTAATAAAGGAATGCTTGGTGCCCTACAACTAAAAATCCCCAAATGGCAAGTTTCAAACGACTACTGCTACTTTGGTCAAAATTTGTGGTCCCCTAAAAGACATTACCCTCGACATTACCGAAGTGTCAACTACTTTTTTACCCACGATTTTTGTCAACATTTTGCTCTCTTCTGTCAACAACTATAAAACGAGTTAAGAAAGGAAGAAAAAATACCAGTAGTGTTTTATTTACTCTTTCAAATAAAGTCATTTTTTTGACATTTACAGTTGAATGTCTGATGTTTCATAGACGCGCATATCCTTATTTTCACATAATAATACTGATATACAGGGTGGCCCGAAATTAGTGGTCATCATTTTACTCGCGCATTCCTCGATCAAAAATAAGACAAAAAGTTCCTACAAACATGGCCCCGGAAATGCTTCCTAAGAGAGCTACAACCCTTTAAAGGTGCACCCTTGACGATGGTTTTTATTTAATGGAACTTTTTGTCTTATTTTTGATCGAGGAATACGCGGGTAAAATGATGACCACTAATTTCGGACCACCATGTATATTTTTCTCGTGCTCCAATATATACTGCGTCTACTTTTTGGAATTTCTAACCTTTCTCCGCCAAGAGTAAATTAGTATCTACACCAGGTGTTATCTTCAAATGTATAGTTCCAATCAAACGATGCAGAACAAGAAAGTGGTAATTTAAAATATCGGCAACCCAATATAAACCAGTTGGAGTTTGCCAGGCAACAGAAACTGAAGTAACTAGGAATGGGAGGAAAGGGTACTTTTAGGGGTAAATAATAATAATAAAAATAATAAATGTTTTTATTAAGTGCGAAGTTATCCTTACAATGGGGTTTTCTACCCACTGAATCCTATCTCTTGATGTGGTATTGCGACCCATTCCAGAACTCCGCTTATGATATTCATCAATGATATACTCATAACATGAATTTTGCCTTAATTTATATGGACGATAAGATCAGATTGCATGGGTGCATGACGTCAATGATTTTATTGTTCGCGAAGATATTAAGGAGAATGATTTTCCCTGCCTTCGAGTGCCTTCGACAGACCTTAAGCTAATGGTGGCTTCCAACAAGAAATCTCGAAACCGCATATTCCAGCCGACACTGTTGAAGAGTTAACCAATATGTTGGAAACGTTGGTGGAAGAATGGGATGAAATAATAATAATAATAAAAGTCTCTATTATCAATAATATATTACATATAATATTAAATTGATTGAGCGAGATTCAGTTCAAAAACTTGATCCAAGGTATATCAGGTAACTAGAGTAAACGAACAACTTAATCAGGAGCATTCTTTGGCTGGAAGTTTGACACACGCTGGACGTTTGACGAGTTTTATATAAATACGGTATTTCTTACTTGGTCTTGTTTTTTTATTATATATATTCTTGAAAACGAAGAATTTATGCTGAGAGAAAAAACTTTTTGTCATTGAAAATGTTTCCAAATATCGGCTTATTCGTTCTTCACGTTTTTGGAAGTACAATAACTTAATAACGAAAAGTTTGTACAGGCTAAGTTTCATATATTTTGACACCTACCTACAGCCTTTATTTTAAAAGATATGAAAAAAGTGTAAAACAAAAATTGTATATTTTAGTGTAAACTATCTATTGGTGAAGAAAAATAAAACAAAAAAAAATAAAACAAAATGTCGTCACAAAGTAAAGAAAAAGACAACTTATGTTTTTTCAAATGGAATATTCTTGCATATTTTGAAAGACCATTTTTCTCTGATTCCAAAAACATATAACATGTTGTCATTTGCTCTATCCGTTTTGGAAATATTATGCAAAACAGTAACAGTATGGAACATAGGTTGCCATGAAAAAGAAAATGAGAAAATATTTCTGATGATTACTGACAGTTTACTTTCTGATGTTCTCTTGTTTTATTTTTATCACCAAAATATATTTTACATCAAAAGCTTTTGTTTTTACACGTTTCTCATATTTGTATAAATAAATTCTATTGGTAGGTGTCAAAATTGATGAATGACAAAATTATGTTTCTACACATCAGAATAACCCATTTTAAAGTATCTGGCATTTTGTATAAAAATCTGGTGGTAAACTGTCAGAAATTATCAGAAATATTTTGTCAGTTCTTTTCATGGCAACCAATATTCTACGCTAACTGTTTTACAGACTGCTTTAAAAACAACCCGAGTAAATGCCAACATATATTTCTGGAATCAGCTAAAAGTGGTCTTTCAAAATATGTAAAAATATACAGGGTGTTCCATTTAAAAAAGGATAAGTTCTGTCACTTTCTCTACTTTCCAATGCTATTTTGTTTTATATTTTTCCGGCAAAAGATAGTTGGTTTGTGCTCAAAAGAGTTACGGTAATAGGAACAGAGGAGTGGTGTCTACGTCTACAAATAAAAATGTGCACAGGGAACTCATGTGAATTTCGAGAGATTAATACAATTTATTACTATGTATCATAAAAGTAAGAATTGAATATTAATAATTTTTTTTTCTACTTATCTACTAAATATAGTCATGAAACCGACTTGCCATCTACAATTCAATCAAAATTGAAACATCCCAAGTTCCAAAAACTTACTAAGTACATCTGGTGTAAATAAGGCTACAACGTATTTTCATTGATAACCAACATATTTAATTAGGCTTAAATCATTTAGTTGGATCAATTTAGTTTGTTTATCTCGGATAAAAATAAATTAGGGAAATCCGGTTGTACAACGGATAAATGTGGTTTAAAATTTTATTTATCTTTTTCTACGTCAATTTGTTACAGGAAATTAAATTAATATTGATAAAACTCGTAAATATTTACCACTATGCTCGAAAACAGATTGTTGTGCAGTATTTTTGTAGCATATAATAGTAAATATTAACAACGTAGATATATATAATTAACCTAAATTCATTGAACTAGTTTATGTAATACTGTGTATATTAAAAATAATTCTAAAATAATGCAAGAAAGTAGAAACAAAATACTTTGATATTTATATATTTTTAGGCAATAGTAATAATGTGATATTCGATACTTAGGCCCTAACATAATAATAAGACAAAGGTTAGTAAACATACCGCATTGCAGAGCATCAGTGGCAAAAATCGTTCATAAAAATAAGCAAATAATAGGGACTCTACTTTTAATTGAAGGAATTCCCTTGTCAGGAGGGTACCAACAGCAGGGGATTTTGAACCATTCATTGTTCAATCCAACATAACTTAAATAGCTGAATTCCTCTTATTGTTTTATGGACGTGCTAGTTAATGAAAAATTATATTATAATTATAAATATAAATGTAAAAGTCCAACAACAATGATTTAATGCGAGGTTGGTGGGATTTTGTGAGGTTTAAATTTTGAAATAAATCAGGATTTTTATAATTTCATATTTTTGAAAATGTCTATCTTTCAATAGTTATAAGTGAAAAATCGCCAAATATTTGCATCTTCTTCACACTTTGTAAAAAATCACTCAAGTAAAATGTCTGGATTTTCCCTGTAACGACTAGCTTACTCATTCCTTTAAATTAAACATTCAACTTGTATGGCGATCAAAACGAATGATAAACAAGAGGTCATTTCACTTGTACTGTTTTAAAAAAATCATTACCCTACACGTGCTGAGCTAAGATGAATAACGACGAATTTTAATCGCATGCTTTGTATATACTTAAACACAGCTCAAAGTTATTCTCTTAAAACTATTGTACCTATCTATTCTAATTCTAGTGTTGAAATATTTTTAAACTGCACGACACAAATAAAAGTTTAGTAATTCTTACACTGAGTTGTATTTTTAGAGTAGACAGTCACGACAGACGTATCCAAAACGTGGTGACAGTAGAGGCGTCTATAGTAATCAGCGGGAGTTTTTATTTCGATTTCACTTATACAGGAGTTTTGTCCCATACATACGTGCATCACTTAGGACATTGACACAGAATATACTATTCTGTGAGCTGATTTACTAACTTGTTTTAATATTAAATAGTAGACTGATTTGCCCAGTCAGTTATGACAAGTATACAATGGCTCTTCTGTCTTGGTATTCTTTCGTTGCCGGAATATCTACCACTCGAGGGCTGTCATATATTGCGTCCAGAAGAGTTCTTTGGAAAATCTTTGGAAGAAGATGCAAATGGAAAAAATATTGCAGACTTTTATATTAATTTAAAATTTAACTTTTAATATTAACTAAATTAATATTATTTTTAACCATATCACTAAAATACCTACGAGTTCTTTTGATTTCAGTCTCAGATTTATTATTATCATGAGTCATGAGAGTTAAAATTAGCTTTCCCCCTTTTTTTCCATCACTCCTTAATCTTTAACTCCACAGATAGAAGTTGGACAGTTTTTGTATATACATATCTAATAGCTGAGGTACAAAGGCCTGGAGATTAACGAAAAATTTAGTTAAACGAAAACCGCTGAATTCACAACGTACCGAGAAAATTCAATTACAAGACAATAGCGTTGCTGTGGTATGGATGCGGCATGGCTTCTATAAAGGTTTTTGTTGGTCAGTAGGCTTTGTCTACGCCTACATGAAACGTATAGTTTGTATAGTTTATAATTACAGATTTAATTAAAGCATAGTTTATTCATCATTGGCATACATATACAGGGCTGAGTAAAAGTAATGAATTATATGTGTGACTCTCCCTCTAGACTTTTTTTTGAAAAATCCTTCAAGCCTTGAAGAATTCTTATATTTTATACTTGTTCATAATGATGGTGCAATGTAACTCTCTATCGGTGTTGGTGTATATGTATTTCTTTTTCCTTTTTTCCTTAAAGTGTATGTAGATCATTAATTTTATTTTTTACTTAATATTCAACATTATTTTGTACTCCAAAATTTGATTCTTTTAATTTTATTAACATTAGAATGTATCAGTCAGCGCTTATACAAAGTCACTCATCTGATTCATTTCTAATCTGTAGTTATATTCGGAAACACATTTAAATAGGCGTAACCGCGACTTATTTACTTTTGCACACTATGTACTTGTACATACGTTAAAGAAAATGGATTTTTTCGATTAAAGTTGGAAGGTGGTAAAATCAGTCCATATCGGGCTCTTGGTTCCTTTGACCTTTCGACGGGGCTATAAATACTGCGCTGCCTTGAACGCCCACGCCAGAATACTAGGGAAATGCCCAATGGTATAAGGACTCTCGAGCTCCTACATTGCTTCTATCTGTAATAATCTCGCTTTTTCAGGAAAGTACATTTCAGGTCCTTGAAAAATTAGTCGGAACAAATTTTAAGCGCACGTCTAGATTGCTGTTGCTATAATAATTTACATACGCAGTATGACCAAAGATACCGAAATGCTGTAATTGCGAAGCGTGCTCTATTGATTTTGACACGTTTTGAAAACTACAATTATACTTATATCGAATTTTAGCAACTTCATTAAAAAATAAAGACATAAAGTCTGCAATTGTTAAACATTGTCATTTATTAAGACTGTGTAATGGTGTGGTTACAGTAAACGTTAATTGCTTTGAAGTGATCCTAGAAGTGATCCTGGAAGCCAAGCATAACGTTGTGAAACACATTTTTTTTGGACTGCAATTCCTAGCATCCTTCTCCTCAACTAAGCGAAAGTTACAAACGAAATACGAAGGCCTTTCTTCATTTTAAAGATAAGTCTTCAAAATCCCCCAAAGAAAAAGTACAATAGACAAGTCAGGAGATCTAGTGAATTAGTTAATGTCTCCGTTTCAGGAAATTATTTGTTTGACATAACTATGAAGCAAGAAATAGCCCCCCAAAAAGATTTGGCCTATCTTAAAAAATAAAAAAAATCAAGGAAAAAATAATAAAACAAAATAAAAACATAGATTGAAGCTTCAGAATGTAATTACTGCTTCAGGAATTTTATCATATATGAGGCAACCATCTTTTGTATTGAGCTTACATATTTTGGACGAGGTTTTGAGTAATAAACTACAAAATAAAAATGCAACTTTGGGAAACGCTGCTTCTATATAAGCAGCGTTACGGATTTGTTAGAAGACAAACCTAATGACGAAAGCTTTGATAAGTTGTTTCAGTTTTTGCAGAGGCTAATGACATTATTCTCGATCTGCCTCGATCTTCCAAAAGAAAGAAAAAATCCCTGGTACTGTTTCTTCTTTTGTTGTTACTGCAACCATCAGTGCTGCAGGCGATTTTAATGATTCAGACTTAACAGAAAAGGAATACTGGCGAGTTCATTTGTATTATAGAATTCTAAATGCTGTAATTGAGTTTATAAAAGCAAGATTTTCTCAAGAAAGTCTAGCATTGGCATCCTCCATAGATAAATTTATGAAACTTGATTTTGACGGTTCACAAATATTTATCAATCAATACTTAGATTTGTTAGGTGTCAGTATATCAAATTTAAAAGCCGAAATGACTGCATTAAAGAACTTGTTGAAACAAAAAAACGAATCCATTAATATGGATACCATTAAGGAATATTTAGTAGACTCTCGAACTACCTTTCCAAATATATTTAAATTGTTTCAAACCGCGATAATCTTACCAGTGTCGTCAGTTACATGTGAGAGATCATTTTCAGTAATGCTTAGAATCCTAAATTGGCTGAGATTAAAAATGCGGCAAGAGAAGTTTACTAACCTATCATTAATTTATATCGAAAAGGACATAAGGGTTGATCTCGATGAGATTATTACCATTTTTAATAATAAAAAGACAATATATCAACTAGATTAAGTTTTGTTTTGTCCTTATGTGATTTTTTCACTTTTAGTACTAGTAGGTAAGATAAATAAGTGTTGTTAAGTTTGTTGTCTAACAGAATTCAAACAAAATAAAGGTTTTGTTGTAAATATTTTTTTTATTATTGTCCTAATAAAAATTATTGTTGTGTCTTTTCTATTGTTGAATAAGTTTTTGCCTGCTGCACTTTATCCAAATGTCATCATCCTTCATATTACCCTTCAGATAAGCCTTCAGTCCCACCTAGCCCACCCAAAAATAAAAGTCTAGTTACGTCTATGCGAGTATGTCTTTTTGAATGTATAGTTATTCTTAGAATCTTCTAAAACAAAAGGTCCAATAACACCAAAAAAATCTGGACTGTGAAACGATCGTTCATGCTGCTGTTTTGGATTTGTATTGGACCAGTAGCGGAAGTTTTGCTTGCATAATGACAAAGCAACTTAAATAAAAATTAGTCTCATCCACACACCGTCCTGCTCCAGTCTGTAAAAGTTCAATTGGAACCGACTCTCCTTGTCTCAAACACTTAATTTTCGTGCGCACTGAAGCTATTGAAAAAGGCATTTTAGATCAAATTGCAAAATCTGTCAAGACTAGTCTTCGTGGGCGTCGTTCCTGTGCAGTCCTTGCAGGCTTTGCATTTTCCAGTGTACGTACTGTTTTTATTAAGCCCCTGTATTTTATTGTGCAAAAAGCTTGTCTCTCGCCATTGTCTTACCTGTTTTGGTATTATGTTTCGTGTTGGTACATCTTCCGCGATGATCTCCAAACTTTTACGAAGAAGCTCGTGGATCGTTAATTGTAGACTTGTAATTAAAGCAAGGACGTTGCTCTACATAAAACTCTGAATAATTTCCATGAATTTCGATTTCGATGGATCAAAGTCTCTTTTTAAAAATGATTTACAAAAACTTGAAGTTTATTCAATAATAAAATTATTACATAAAAAGTACTACTCTACATGAGTTCTAACTAAAGACTGAATTTTTCAATGATGATAGGAGCGAGGATGCTGTAATCTTCAGGTATCGGATTACTCTGGTGTTGCGTTGTCAGCGTCCCATCTTTAACGTCTCTTATGGGGAGTGGTGACATAATTCCTCCCCTCGAAGATTCAACTACGGAGTACAGCGAGGAAGTTGAACATTTGACAGGATCATCCCTTCTTGTTGGTTTCCCTCGATGTCTGGTTGATTGGTAACACATTTGGCTGCTATTACTTTCTTATATGAAAAATATAAAATTGTTATAATTAATAAAATATATAGGAATAGGGTCCACGTATTAGGAATGTAAGGTGTTCCTTCATCAAAGATTATTTGGGGTTGGTTTTCGATTATTCGCTTTTTGATTCCTTGCAGTTCGTCTAGATTGATATTTTCTAAGTGGATGTTGAAATTTTGATGTTGTGTACGATTTGTTTCTTGATCCAATTCAGGGAAGAATATTGGTTGGTTCACATCAATGGTTTGTTCCTTGTTGATTATTCTTTCTTCGTTGGTAATTATTTCACATCCCATTGGAATATTAATTAAGAAAGTTCCTAATAACTTTAGGACCTCTTCTTGTTGTTGGCATCTCATGGTGATTGTTTCCTTGTTTGGAAATATGCCGATCCATTGTGTTGATTCGTCCAATTGCTTAATTATGGGCCTTGTTGTTTTGACTTCGATCTGCTTACAGACAGACGTATTTTTCATGTTCAATAACTGTATTTCACAGGGGCTGGTTTCAGTAACTTCTTCGACGTTGAGTTTTTTGCAAGCGTAATACTGTGACGTCATCTTGGTACATAAGTCACTTTCGAATGTGAAGTACAATTTACTTTTTAACAAATATTTATTGATTGGAATTATTACCTTGAATTGACTCTGACTATAAATGGGTATTGGATATAAGTGATAATAATTAAATGTTTCAGGATACATGATTGGTAAACGAAGTAAATAAGTGATTTTGTTATTTAAGATATAACATTCAATTTCTATTAATTTTTCGATTAATAAAGTATTTTCCAGAGTTATCTTAAAAGGTAATTGTCCTGGCTTTATCGTTTTCTCTAGTTTTAAAAGTTCGTTAAAAAGATCAGCAGTTTTTATTATGCTAGGATGCATGATATTTAATCTGGTGAATGTAATTGAATTCTCTATGTCTTGTAGAATTGAATTAATTATTTCGTACATATTTATAATTTGATTTAATACATCTTTAATAAAATCAGAATGTTTACGTTTTAAGTTTTGTTCAGCAATAGAGGCGATACGTTCGATTTCTGATTGTAATAATTTTTCATTATGTGATATTTGTTGTATAGTTAAATTAAATTTGTTGATTATATCTATAGAGATTGAATTTTGTTTTACAATGTTTTCAGCTAGTTTGTTTTGATTACTTTGAATTTGTTTTATAATCTTATCGTATCTTTCTCCATCTGAGGCGTCTAAATTGCCTGTTATTGATTTGAATATAGAACCTAAACCGTTTATTAAACCTCTTTTAGTTCGATGAGGGTGTGGAATAACCTCTTTTAGCTTAATTTCGACCTTCTCTTTTGTAATGTTTAATATTTTCATGTAATTAGAAGTGTCTTCTGAGTAATTTTTATTTAAATGAATGCTATGCATAAGATTGTCCGATTGGTCATGTAATTTGTTAATTTCGGTAATGATTGGGTTCAAGTCATAGTAATGTATTAATGTGTGACTGTATTCTTGTACCTTTGCAAGTCCTAGTTTAAGTGGTATTAGTCCAGGGTTGTTTTCTAAGTTTTTGATTGTTATTCTCTCTTGTAATCCGAGTACAAGGGGAAATCTGAAAGATAATAATTAATTATTAAAGTCGTAAGTTTTCTTAAGTGGTCGTTTTAAATTGTCCATATGTATTTTGTTTTGGTCCGCTGTGGATATCGTTTTAAAGTTTTCATTTACTTCTTTTATTGTTGTAGGCTTTTGAAATTTATTTGCATTCTTTTGCCTAATATGTTTTTTAACATAAGTTGTTGATTGGGGTTGAAATAGTGTTGGATCATCGCGTTTTACGTTTAACTTTTCAATTATTTTTTCTTTACTTTCTATTAGGTTTTGATTTATTTTAGAGTACATTAATTTAGTTCTTTCCCTATGTTCATTAACGTAATCGTTAACTAATATTTTTTCGATGTCCATGTCAAAGGGGTTTTCGTTATTAATATGTCCGTTAATTATTTCTATTGGTTTTAGTTTGGTCGCTGAATGAATCGAGTTATTGTATGCTAATATTGCATATGTCATTTTTATTTGTATCGGGGTTTTTAGGAAGCCTCGAGTATTTAATAACCGAATATGTTCAATTAAAGTTGAATGTAATCTTTCCACGGGGCTATTAGATTGTGGATGATTAGGTGAACAAAAGTGTAAGTTTATTTTATGCAATGCAAGTAATTCAGTGAATACAGAATTTTTGAATTCTGTTCCGTTATCAACTACTATTTGTTTCGGTACACCATGGTGTGAGAAGAATAATATTAAATTGTTTACAATTTCAGTAGAAGCAAGTGATGGTAACTTATATGCTTGTGCGTATTTAGAAAATGTGTCTATTATAGTTAAAAATTTACTTTGTTCTAATGTAAAGCTATCTAGGTGTAGAATTTCAAACGGTTGAGTTGGCGTTGGCGTGATATTCATTTTTATCTTTATAGGGTTTCGTTCGTATTTGCTTTGTTGACAAATTTCACAATCATTTACATAAGTTTGGATTGAATTTTTCATTTCAGGCCAATAATAACGTTTTCTAATTTGTTGTTCGGTTTCGTTTATGCCACGATGGTTACTTTTGCTTTCGTGATAATTTTTTATTATTTCTTGAACATCATCTTTATTTGTGACATCCAATAATTTTAATTTACAATTTTTTAATTTTAAGTAAGGCCATTTAAAGGTTTTACGAATAATTTCACAGAATGGTTCATAAATGTCAGGGTTTTCAAAATATAAATGATATGGAGTTTTTGGTACTACATAATTTTTAAAAAAGTTGATTACGTCTTGTTCAAATTGATTTTCAGATAATTGAATATGAAAGCGTTGTTTTTTGCCAAACAATATTGTTTGTTTAGGTTTAGCTGGCGTGTGCAAAACTGAATTAATGATAATTTGATTTTGTCCGTAATTAACAGGTGTTTCCACGATTGGTATTTCAGCTATAGGGTGCTGTTCGGCATTTGTATGTACAGTAGCGTTGTCATTAATTTCGTTTTCATTTTGAAGACTAATATTTTCCGATCTTTGTTCGTCCGGTAAGACTTGTGTGGAAATATTGTCAATGTCTGAATTTGGTACTTGAGTAGAAGTTGTAGCAGTTATTTGTTTATTAAATTCGTCAATGTATTCAAATATGTCATTAGTTTCTTTTGTGTGAATTTCAATACGAGACAATGCGTCTGCATTGGTATTTAATTTACCTTTTTTATATATGATGTTATAGTCGAATTCCTCAAGTTTAAAGCGCCATCTTACTAATTTAGAATTCGGTTCTTTTAATGAAAATAACCATTGAAGTGGTTTATGGTCTGTAATGATGTTAAATTTTCTTCCGAAAAGATATGGTCTAAAATACTTTACTGCCCAAACAATAGCTAATAGTTCCTTTTCAATGGTACTATAGTTTTGTTCGGAATCGTTCAAAGTACGAGAAGCGTACGCGATAGGTAGATCTTTTCCTATAATTCCTTGTGACAAAATACTGCCTACGGCTACATTACTTGCGTCTGTTGTTAGGTTAAAAGGTTTTGTAAAGTCCGGGTATTGCAATATTGGTTCGTTAATTAATAAATTTTTACAAGTTTCGAAACAAGATTTAAATTCTTCATCATGTATAATTTTTGCATTCTTTTTAAGACACTTAGTCAATGGTTTTGTTACTTTTGCGAAGTTGTTAATAAATCGCCTATAATAACCTAGTAATCCTAAAAAGCCTTTAATTTGTTTAGTTGTTTTTGGTATTGGATAATTTTTAATAGCTTTTATTTTGTCCGGATTTGGCTTTACTCCGTTAGGTGTAACTATGTGACCTAAGTAAGCTACCTCCTTACGTAGAAATTCGGATTTGTCTAACTGAATTTTGAAATTTGAGTCCCTAAGTCTTTGAAATACTGATTTTAACCGTTCAATATGTTCTTGCAATGATGTTGAAAAAATTATAATATCGTAGAATAAAATAGCAAAATAAATTTTACTATTCAGCCTAAATCCTCTAATGTCTTAAAAAGACATAAATACTCTTTTCAGAGCTTATTTGCAAACTATCTACATTTAACTGATAAAAATTTGGTCAGTACTACGAATGTAGAAAGCAAATAATTTAATAATTGCAATAAGCCCCACCAGACGGATTAATCCAAATAAGGACTCCCTCTGTTACCAGGCAGTGCAAGTCACCAACCCATGGACCGGTTTCTGGCTTATTAGCCTTCATCAGCATGGTATAGGCAACTCACACTGCACGATAACAAAGGGACTCCAGATCTTGTCAACATCGATCGACATGAAGTCGGTAAGATGCGAATGTGGACCGTGGGGCCCTCTGGTGAAACTTATTGCAATGTGGATTTTGCCCAGACTAGGCTCGTATGAAAGAAATGAAATCCAAAGAAGTCAGAAATCCATAGAGGTAAACTTTAATAGAATAAAATAGCAAAATAAATTTTACTATTCAGCCTAAATCCTCTAATGTCTTAAAAAGACATAAATACTCTTTTCAGAGCTTATTTGCAAACTATCTACATTTAACTGATAAAAATTTGGTCAGTACTACGAATGTAGAAAGCAAATAATTTAATAATTGCAATAAGCAAGTCTGGGCAAAATCCACATTGCAATAAGTTTCACCAGAGGGCCCCACGGTCCACATTCGCATCTTACCGACTTCATGTCGATCGATGTTGACAAGATCTGGAGTCCCTTTGTTATCGTGCAGTGTGAGTTGCCTATACCATGCTGATGAAGGCTAATAAGCCAGAAACCGGTCCATGGGTTGGTGACTTGCACTGCCTGGTAACAGAGGGAGTCCTTATTTGGATTAATCCGTCTGGTGGGGCTTATTGCAATTATTAAATTATTTGCTTTCTACATTCGTAGTACTGACCAAATTTTTATCAGTTAAATGTAGATAGTTTGCAAATAAGCTCTGAAAAGAGTATTTATGTCTTTTTAAGACATTAGAGGATTTAGGCTGAATAGTAAAATTTATTTTGCTATTTTATTCTATTAAAGTTTACCTCTATGGATTTCTGACTTCTTTGGATTTCATTTCTTTTTAATTATAATATCGTCTAGGTAAACTAAACATTTTTCATTTTGGATACCGCGAAGGATGTTGTCCATTATACGCTGGAAAGTCGCGGGTGCGTTTTTCAAACCGAATGGCATTCTGCAATACTCGTAGTGACCATTCTCTGTATTGAAAGCTGTTTTTGCTATGTCGTTTTCATCCATTTCTATCTGGTGAAAACCACTAGCCAAGTCTAGAGTCGTGAAATACTGACATTTACCTAACTTGTCCAATAAATCCGTAATATTAGGAAGTGGGTATTTGTCGTCGATCGTCTTTTCGTTTAACTTACGGTAGTCAACAACTACGCGCCATTTTTGTTTGCCCGATGCGTCTAACTTTTTTGGCACCACCCAAATAGGAGATGACCAGGGCGAATTGCTTGGTCTAATTATATTTTGTTTTAGCATTTTATTCATTTGATTTTCGACTTCTTTCTTATGTACAAATGGATAACGATAAGTTTTAGTATATACCGGGATTTCGTCGGTTGTTTTAATGTTATGTTTAATTTTATTGGTAAAAGTTAATTTAGTGTTCTCTTGATAGAAAATGTCCGAATATTCTTTACACAATGTTTCAATTTTACTTTTTTCTTCCGGATTTAAATGATTAGTGCGAATGTTTGATAGATCTAAATATGAATTTTGGGATTCATCAAAGTTATTTAAATTAATTTCTTGGATACGTTTTTGTTGAAATTTATCTACTACGATAGGTTTAGAAAAATCTAAGGTAATCGACTGAGTTGTATTATTTAATATCGTTGTGAATGCTTCACCATTTTTTGCAATAGTTAAACATTCTGGAATTTCGCAATTATGAATTTTTTGATAAGGAATTATTATTTCTCCGTTTTTTAGTGATGTTCTTACTTTAATTACTTGTTCTGTTCGAGGTGAAATTGTAATTAAATTGAGTTCGTTTTGTGTTTTATGATAATATAGAGTAATTTGTGTATACGGGGTTATTAATAGTCCTTTGTCAAAGTTTAAGTTTGCTTGAAGTAGTTTTAGGTTGTCTAGTCCAATTAAACCGTCAAAGCTGTTATGAAATTTAAATAAAAAGAATTTTAAATTTGTTGGTTGTGGTAGGTTAAATAATTTTGAAGTTGGTATTAAAGCACTTTCTTTATGAGCAGATTTTTGAAATACAGTAGAAACTATAAAAGGGTCGTTCTGAATACAATTTGGGTATAATTTATGTGCGAGATTGGGGTCAATAAATGATTTTGTTGAACCTGAGTCAATTAAAAATTTTAAATTATGTTCAGGAAGTACAATATAAGGTAATTCGCTAGAATTTGCGGCATTGACAGAAATAATTTCAGGATTTAAGTCTGATCGTTTGTTAATGAACCTGGATGAAAATTTGGATTTTCATCGTAATAAATTTCGTCTTGACAAAATTCATTCTGATAAAATTCGTCTTGATTACATTCGTCTATATTTTGTGTGTCATACTCGTTAGTAAGATTTTGTTCATCAATTTCATTTACCTCGGCATTATAAAGTTCCTCAGGAGTGAAATTTCTCTGTGGGGGTTTATATTGTGATGTGGATGCTTTTTGTTGGAAATTATTAGAAGTTTGTTTAGATACTCCACTCATAGGTGTTGGATTTGGAAAAGATTTATTTGGATTAGGCTTAAAAACGTTATGGTTTGGTTGCTTAAAAACTTGTGAATTAGTAAAGAACTTCTGGGGTTGATAATTTACTCTAGGTTGAATATTAATCGGTTGAGATGGAAAATTGTTAGATTGTTGCCGAAATTGATTATTTTGTGTTTGATAATTAAATGGTGTTTGATTGTTAAACGAATTTCTAGTGAAACTGTTCATTGGTTTGTTAAAGTTATTGTTTTGTCTGTGTTGTTGATATATTGGTTTAGTCTGTGTTGGTGTTTGTTTCGCAAACATTTTATTAGTAGAATTTTGGTAATATTGTATGTTTTCTTCTTGCGAGATGAATTGTAAAGCTTGGTTCATGTCTATAGGACGCATACAACGTATAGTTGTACCTAGTGGTTCTTTAAGTCCTGATAAAAATGTTTTTAAAGTTAATTTATTATAAAGGTCGCGTTTTAAAGCTTTAGCTGCGGCACTTTGTTCGTGTATATCTACGTATGAACATAATAAATTTAATATTTGCAAGCAACGATCAAAGAATTGTTGCGGTTTTTCATTTGAAAATTGTCTTAACAAAACTAAATCTCTATTAAGGCAAGATTCATCGCGTTGATCTGCAAAGTTTCTATACAACGTGTCTTTTAATTCTGTCCAAGTAGTGACATTTTGTATATTTACGACTAGTTTAGCATTGCCGTCTAATTTACTTATTAATGAATGTAACAAAAACACATTATGAAAACTATTTGGATTTGTAGCATCATAAAATGTTGTTATAATACTATCGCAAATACCTAAAAATCTATTTAATTCATTTGGGTTTCCGTCAAATTGCGGAACACAACTTAAATATTCTGGTTTAAATTGAGCCATTTCTAATGATAAATTACTGGTAATGTTATTTATTTTATTTGAGACTTGAATGTTATTCTTTGTAACAACTTGGGAAGTGGACGGAGAGTTTTCTTCGTCTGAGTCAACTAAAGATATATTTAAATTTTCAAAAAGCGTTTCGAGTTCGCGAGACATCAATTGTTCAATTGTACTTACATTAATAACAGTGTGACTTTGATCATCGTTTCTTTCTTAATTATAAGGAGTCTGCAACTGGGTCAGCTATTTTTGTCTTTCCAAAATTACGTCTTCCTTGCAAAATAGGACGATGTGGTTCCTATTTTCGTGAAATGATGCAGAAGTAATCCTACACAGGTCTGTGATAGACTGGGTTGCCTTATGTTTGAGGAGCCACTCTGGTTTAGACACTTTCACAAAATTTTCACTTTTTGTTCGAATAGTCGATTAATCGTTAATACGAAAATTATATGTTCGATACACTATAATCCCGACTATCCTACCGACTGCGCCAATTTCGATTTCGATGGATCAAAGTCTCTTTTTAAAAATGATTTACAAAAACTTGAAGTTTATTCAATAATAAAATTATTACATAAAAAGTACTACTCTACATGAGTTCTAACTAAAGACTGAATTTTTCAATGATGATAGGAGCGAGGATGCTGTAATCTTCAGGTATCGGATTACTCTGGTGTTGCGTTGTCAGCGTCCCATCTTTAACGTCTCTTATGGGGAGTGGTGACATAATTCATGACAAATATGAAATTTTTGGAAAAGGGAAAAATGGGCTTTCCAACTGTGAAGAAATATACAGGGTGTTCCATTTGAAATAAAAAAGTTGCCCTATTCCCGAGAATACGCTGTTAAACCGGAAGTAAGCAAAAAAAGACGGAAAAACTTATCAAAATTAGAAGAAGACCGCATTCCATTATCTCAACTAGTTCAAAAGTTATACAGGTTTAAATATGGTCAAAATATAATGGGGCACCCGGTACCTACAAGAAAAGCTGATGGATCGGAGGTATAGTAAGCAATAGTGTTTTAAACTCGTATACTGAAAAACTCATAAAAATATTACAGCGGGTTTGCAAAAGACGTTGATTCTTTCACTGAGTCTAAAGGAGCAATTGACGCAAGAAATACCAAAAAATAGGAAATCTTAGAAGATATCAGATATAAATGAAATAATAGTTTTGAAGCTTTGACGTATGGGGTTAGTAAACTGCTGTAATGAAGAAACTCCTGAATTTTTACAAACCAAGCATTTTCATTTGTCTCACAAATTTATTTGAAATGGTGAAAAAGGTACCAAATACCGCCCAGCCTGTTTTTAAGAAAGAAACAAGATAAATAAACCCATTAGTGTAGTTTTCTAGAAAAAATATATGTTCTGTATATTTATACTATATCATAATTTGCTAGAAAAACATTCAAGCTATAGTTTAAATCACGAAAGAAGACCGTTACGTCATCGTTATAATTCGTATGAATCAAATCGGTACTGAGTTAGTCAAATTCATGCTTGTTGAAATGACATCCGGATGTAAACAAACTTAAACGTCAAAACAAAACATAACCTGCAATTTGTCTGTTAAATGTCAGAATAATTTAACGATCTCGCATGTCTAAATTTGAACTAATTGTATATTCTTATCGAGGTTTTTAATATATATAATTTGGTAAAATGCAGATGTTTTGAAGATTAACTATCGTTAATTCCATAATGAACTATTTTTAATGTGCAAAAATCAATGGAATAAGGAAAACAGTAACAATCAAACTCAAAGATAAAACAAATTCAAATTTGACAACTATGGCTGACATGCAGAAACAGGAAACTATGAAACATGCGACAACGGCGCTAGTCAAAAGCGTTCGATCTGTTGATCGAATTCTTGCTTATTACTGAGACATACGAAATCGGGCCCTCTCTTTCTATTTCGTCAAGGCGGTTAGGTTTTCGTATAACGCATCAACAACGTCAGTCGGAGATATTTACAGTCACATATAATGGACTCCCTTTCTCTGTCTTTCTCGTTTTACTGTGTTGTAAACAAAGAACGCTTGAACAGCGTACGTTGAAGATTAGAAATTAATTTGTGACGTAACGGTCATCTCTCGTGATTTGAAGTATATAATATATCACACTAGGTTTGTGGATATAAGACCTACTGCGTCGACACTGACTTACTTTATTGAGTCCGATGTGTTTTCTTCTCCATCGATGAGTATCCTCGACGTAACTCAAGATACTCCCGATGGATGCGTTTGCCATTACCTCAGGTTTCCATAAACGTCTTCCAAATATGCTGAGCAGTTCAGTCCTTCTCTCCACATGTCACAGCTAGTGTCTTCTGCTACCGCTATGGTATTGAAGTGTTTTTTAATGGAACACTCTTCGGTTAAGTGCCTTCTTTAGCAGTTCTGAATTATGCCCGAAGGAACATAAGCAATCACCTTTGTCTCGGGCACCTCGTCAAGTGAGTGTCCTTTACTATTAGTCGGAGAACGAGCAATGTCTAAGATGCACCCTCTATAACACTCGCGAACATCCACCTACAAAAAATTGATTCTTATGTAAATCGACCTGGCGGATCCGATTTTGGAGTTCGCGAGACAATCCGGAATTGCGAAACTGATCAAAATCGGCAATTTCCGAAAAATCTCAAATTTTATGGAAATTTTTTAATTTTTACTTATAACCCTATAACGCCCTTAGTTTAAGTCCGATTAAATTGAAATTTTTAGGAGAACCAATTTAGACCTTTGTTATCATGACCGACATGACAGAAATGCAAAAAATTACGTGTCACCAGTAATATTTTTTTAAAAGTCGGTGACACGAAATTAGTTAAAAATGCAGCCACAAATACTCGATCGAGAAAACTTTTTTATTTTTAAAGTTAGATGTATATAGTAAGCGACAAAGTTGTAGCCAAAGAACCAAAGAAACTTTTTTATTTTGGTGATTTTTTTAATAACTGGCTTGGTTTTTAATATAACGGTGCCGCAATATAGAAAAAACTATGCCGGCCGCGGCCGGTCATGTACTCAAGCGGTAACCTCGGCGGTAACGCTTGAGAGCGCCAGGATTTGTATTGTACTAATAATAGTAATAATAACCTATTTAATAATCGTGAGATTATTTTGAAGTTCATTCAGTAAATTTTAATTTTGAAAAAGGAGAAATATATAAAAATAAAGTTTTAAATTTTGATAAAGGCAATTTAGACATAGGTACTAATTTTATTTCCACATTTAACTTCTACTTGTATAATTAAGCAACAATATTTAAGAGAGTTAACACATTTGTAAAAAGGGATGATACCTACTTTACATTTATTAGGTACTTATCTACTACTATTGACACAGTTGTGCTATTGAGCTCCATATTTCCCTTGGCATAAACAAGTAATGTTGCAAGGCACATTCGCTTTAAGATATTTATATTTATTTGTACAAGTAAATAACTTGCACTTGCAGTTGGCTATAATTTCAAAAAAGTTTGGCTTTGCTTCTTTTAGTGTCATCCTTGGTACAAGGACATTGTTTTCGATGTAGTAGCCAGAATTTTGGAACTTGAATTTGAATTTTACATGCTTCATTAGAAATTACAATTTTTAGAGCTTTTCTTTTGCCCTTTCGGAATGGGAAACTCACCGAATCGCACCCACTTAAGCAATATCATTCTATTTCTAATAAAATCTCAGCTAAGTTTTTAGCATTCTTCTGATAGGTATTGGCTTGTGATTGAATTATCATATGACATGGTAAAATCTTCTTATTATTTTGCATCCATATTTCTCAGTATAATAAGAGGAGTAGTACATTGATAATACAAAAATGTCTGTATCATCTGTAGCACAGATTAAAAATCGTTTATACCTGTTTTTAAAATTATCAATAATAGAAAACATTCTAGTATCAGCTTCCTCATGTTCTTTAAATTCTAATTCCGTGGCCACATCACTATAAAATTTGGAGCACATAGGTAATTGTTTTGCTGTTTTCTTCTGTCATGCCAGCTAATAAATAATACATTTATACCTTCTGGTAAGATTTGATGGTCTTTTATGAATTTCCTGACATAATATGCCAGCAGGTCTTTCTTATTGTTAGGGTTTGCAATAAATTTTTTCCAATCCGGGATCTTAAACTCATCTTGAACTTCATAATTTATAGGTGGATTGTTCTTTGCTCTTCTATTTCTTTCTGAAACCTTTAAGCTATTTTCAAAATCTTAACGATCTCCGACGCATACAATAAAATGTGAATTTTTAGGTTTTAAATTTAAAATTAGACTGAAATATTTTAAAAACAAATCATTAAAGGTGTTGCAATTATAATTTTAAAATCGCTGAACCAGTACCATCATGTCCATAACAAATACGGTTTCAATAATTTCTCTTGACTTTGCTGGAAGACACGTCAGTTCAGTTGACATATCAGTTATTTCCTTTAAAATAGCGTTGTAAAACTCCGCTTTATCGCCTTTCCTCATTACAAAATTTTTTTCCGAATTAACTTCAAAAAGAGATGGTGGATAGTCCTTCCATTTGAGAAAATACTCTAAATTTTCCTTTCTTCATCCAGCTCTCTCGTAAAATACAAATTTCGCAACATTTTTCCTTCGCTTTCATAATTCATTAACTAACTTTCTACCTTTTACTTTTTCTTTCTTGGTGAAAAACTTCAGGTTTACGGCGCCAATTTTCACATAGTTGGAGGGAGGGGCGTTCTGAAAGGCGAGAAAGCCGCGGTACAGGCCAACCCAGTATTTTATCTTGCGATGCGGCGCGGCGGTCAAGGTGTTATATTGCAGTACCGTTTTCTTGAAAACTAAGTTATGAAAAAAATCACTAAAATAAAAAAGTTTCCTTGGTTCTTTGGCTACAACTTTGTCGCTTACTATATACATCTATCTTTAAAGACAAAAAAGTTTTCTCGATCGAGTATTTGTTGCTGCATTTTTAACAAATTTCGTGTCACCAACTTTTTAAAAATATATTACTGGTGACACGTAAATTTTCTTGCATTTCTGCCATATCAGACATAATAACAAAGGTCTATATTGGCTCTCCTAAAAATTTCAATTTAATCGGACTTAAACTAAGGGAGATATAGGGTGATACGTAAAAATTAAAAAATTTCCATAAAATTTTAGATTTTTCGGAAATTGCCGATTTTGACCAGTTTCGCAATTCCGGATTGTCTCGCGAACTCCAAAATCGGATCCGCCAGGTCGATTTACATAAGAATCAATTTTTTTTAGGTGGATGTTCGCGAGTGTTATAGAGGGTCCTTAAAATGCATCGTAGAGATCCCTCGTTCTCCGACTATATCCCTTTTGATATATTCCACGTAGGGGTTCTGGGACAACTACGGCATTTCCGCTCCATTCTTTGATAGAATATCATCTTCCTCCTTATCTTCAACATCCTAATGCCCTGAAACCTATCCCAGAATAATTCTGTTTCTTTCTGCAAAGATCATTAGGTTTTTGACGCAGGCTTATACCACTTTCAACTACGTTTCCACATTTCCCAAACCTTTTAATGCTGCCTGATCACCACTCATAAATGCAGATCCATTTATTTTTACAGAAAACTATTTCGACTGTCCAATTATTTCTACCTTTTTAAAAAAATTCGGGTAAGTCATAGTTCATAGTTCATAGTTCATGAAAATGTATCCCCAGTTTTACTTGTTCGAGTATCTTGTTGCAAAAACATGAAAAAATCAACGAGTAGGTACTTATTCCCTTGAATAGCTTGCATTACTTTTATACTCAATAATACACAGTTTTACAGTTTGCGTTAATGAGCCGATGAGTGCTAAGTTTATAGATTTAAAGAAATTTATAGTATTTCCAACAAGTAATTTTTTACGTTTTAATGACCATCATGATTATTTAAAGTAACAGTTAACTCAAATGGGGTGAACAAGGATATAATTAAAGTATTAAACACAAAAATTCTCTGCTTGAGTCAAAGGCTTTTATTTTTGGAAAATGAATATTAATAAAAATGGAGTGGTAAAAATGTCTCACTACCTTTTTTTTAGCAATTTCTAAGAACCAAGGAGAAACTGATTAAACTTCACATTTCTGGAAAACATTTGTAACGAAAACTGATGCTAATATATGACCTATTTTCTATTCTATTCATCAATGTTTCCCAGGTATTTTACTTACTGATAGAGCATCAACAGTTGACGGGTACCTCTCCCTAGATGCACCATACTACTTATATTTTATTTTATCCGCACAATCGAACAATATATGTGCAACAAAATTACAATCAAATTTGCGTTTTCCAGTTATTCCTTGCCACAGGAACCGTAACTCACAAATATCTATATATACCGCCCCGTAGAATATCATAAGCCTCTTGTTGAATTATTATACAAATGATACAATTGCATTGTTGGATGGGACGCTGATGATGGGTTGTAGGTAGATAAAACATAGTTTTCAATGAGCTGAATGTGGACAATAGCCAACGTACGGGGAAGGAATTAGAATTGTATATGTATTGACGTTCGCGGAGGATTGTGTATTACCCATTATAAGCATATTCTATTAAGTGATATAAAGTTGACAGTGAATGAATCTATTATAAGAAAACGCCTGCAGTATAAATAGTATTTATGAATTAATGAACAGAAACCATTGAAACGACTCCCTTCCATTATCTTACTAACTTTCAATCACGTTCAAAATCTTATTATTGACGTGGGTTGTTCTTCTGTTACATTCAACTGACTAAATGAATATTAGCTTATTTTGTATTCTACAGTTGTCACATTTTTCCAAAAGTACAAAACAAAGATGTAATTTACCCTTGATTTTTATTAAACTTCTTTTTAAGACCACCCACACTTTTATTAGGCCGTCCCACTCTTTGTTTACAGAGCTGTAAAATATAAAAGTATTTAAACACCTGTATAAATAGACATGTTTCGTAAATGCCGTTTGTGGAATTCTTTTAACGTTTCCTTTTATTGAGATTTTTTATACTTATGTAATAATGAATCCGGTGTAAAACGACACTGTGCTTCATTATAAAAATTCATTAAAAAATGAATATTTCCTAAACGACTTTTATAAAAAGTATGCAAGGTGTTTAAAAACTCTTCTGACAAAATAAATGAAAACTGTAAAAGATTTGACGTAAATCACCTTTCCAAAAATGCTTTCTAATGTCTATGTGTTGCCTTGAAAAGTACTTAAATTCAATTTGCTATATTTTGGCATTAAAAGATCAGATCAGGGCAAACCCAACAAATTTTGATGATAATTAGTAGTACTTTATCGTGGAACTGGTACAATGATGACGAGCAAAGTTAAAACTTTTCTAGATTGTCAAAAATGACCAAAAAGAACATTTTTGGAAAACTTGAGGTGATACTCAAATTCGGCAGTCAGATTTGATGTCAGTGCACAAGAATACATAAGAAACCACTATTAAGTATATCTAAAAAAAACATTTTCTTCAAAAATTGTTCAAGATTAATTTTTAAATTTTATTTCTATTCTGAGAGTAAATCCAGAAAATAAAACGGACCAGTTACAGTTTCACCCGGTATAATATATTTCATTAGGATTAATAAGGAAAAGTAAAAAAATCACCTGACTTAAGAATTTGCTGTAGAAATTTGTATCGCACACCCAACTTGAGATGCAAATTTAAAACTCATTGTTTCTTTTTAACATTGGAAATGTTTTTGTTTTCATATAGGGGGTTGAAAATCAGTTTCATGTTGCATAGTATGAAGCATGACTTATAGAAACAGTGGCGACAACAGAGTGACCAATTTTTGATTGGTTGTCTAAATCACGTGGTACCGGCAGTTATGTTATTATTTTTTTATAGGCGTCTTCTTGTCGAGAAAATCCCAACGGCTATATCTCGTTGCGATTCTTTGAATATTTAAAAAGTTATTAGCATTTCAATATCCCATGTCGAAGAGTTTTGTAAATTTTGCGAAATTAAAAAGGCCGAATGCGCGCGCAGATCCCTCCAAGTTTCATGCGGGTGCAGGTCTTGCCAAAACTTTAAAATTTTTCGTTAACGTCACAAATGTCACTTTTTAGTTAGGATCTGCTGACCTCAAAATCGCAGCTGGACCGCACAATTCACGATGTGCTTTCAAGTTGGACTTTCGAGCTTGGATTTATTGCCAGAACGGCAGCCCGGCGGCCTGTTTTCGTTTGGAAATAAGGTTTAAAATTTTCGTGTTTTCGCAAAATTCGCCAAAAAATCCATAGTGCGTCCGATAGATTACACCTTATAGTCGATTCAGCGAAATTTAATGATTTCTTAATATCGGTCCTAGGACGGAACCGAGTACAGTTTCGGACTCGAGACGACTTCAGGACCCCGAAACAATTTTCTGTTTCTCGATAGTGCCTTTCCTTCACTTTGACATTTAATTGTATCGAGTATTGTATCCAAGTAAGAAACTGCATGTTTCAAGAGCAGGATTAAACAAATGTTTTTAGTTTCCTAGTAGGGGGTCGAAAATCAGTTTCATGGCAGAATGACGTAACGCGTGAGATTTCAGTGGTTTCAGAACGATAGACGTCAAAATTACACTTTTTCGTTAACTCCTATTGAGCCTAAAATCAGAGCATGACCGTGCAATTCACGATGCAGTTCTAAGTTCGACCCTCTACCTTGGATTTCTTACCAAAACAGTCTCTCGGAATTCGTTTGGAAATAGTATTTGAAGTTTTCGGGTTTTTGCAATTTTTTCAATTTTGGCAATGACTTGCAATTTGACAAATCATAGGGTGGATTTAGGATCGGGGTTGCTCTGACAGGTTGCCGATACCTGATTTGTACGTATTACGGAGTGTTAGAGGTTTGAGTGCCATTACTGTAACATGAGGTAGATTAAGCAAAAGTAAACAAAAAATTATTACATGGGAATTTATCGCTGCGTTAGAAAAGTCACGCCCAACAATATCCAAGACAACTTAACATCGAGAAGCACGTCGAACAGCTTATTTCCTTTTGTCTCGTCGAAATATGTATAGCCGAAAACCATATGTAACTTAAAATTTTATCGTTTTTCGCAATTTACAAAGATAGCGGTGATTTGAAGGAAAATAAAATATATGTTCAACTCCTCTCTCTCAATGCCTGATCCAATGATATGTCACACGGTTACAGTACAGGCAAAATGTACCGAAATTAATCAAATAAGTAAGAAAATTGCGAAATCTTTGTAACTCTATACTTATTATTTATGTAATTTGAAGGTGGATTTTTATTATATCCACATTTGTACGACGTATGTTAACTACGTGAAAACCAAATTTAGGCAAAATTCAGTAATAAAGTAAGTAAGAAAAGTTTATGTCAAATGATATAAACGAAATCCGATTAATTTCAATGTTGCCAAAAATTCTTTAAAACAAAGGATTGTTTGTAAATTGTAAAACAAGCTGTAGATGATGTGGATTCACCTATTGTTAAAATAGCAATTGAAATTTGTACTTAGTTGATGAGGACGTTGATCTCCTTGTTCTATTAATCGCTTTAACTCCAGAAGAAAAAGATATACTTTTCATAAGGCCAGGAACAGGAAAAATTATATGGAAAATTCTTTCTTCGTCAGAAATCCAGAAATGACAAGAACGTATAAAAATAGTTATTTACATTACTAGATGCGAAAGGTTACTTTAAGGTGTGAGGTGATTTTTGAATGGTCGAGGCGAAGCCGAGACCTTTCAAAAAACACCGAATACTTAAAAGGGTTTTCGCATCGTGAAATGTATTATATTTTTTCTACTATACCGAAAAAAATTATGGGATTTACTAATTTAAAACTAATTATTTCATGAAATTAATTGCCGTTTTTAATAAATGTTATAGTTTAGGAGGCTGCCTGTGAAAATTGTTTCCATGGCAACGAAATATTACACATTTTAATTTCTGATGGTTTCACAAACTAAAATAAACAAATACATGTTTTGTGGCGATATAAATGGGAATATTGCTCGTGCCTTGTTTTACCCCAAGAAATCCAAATCAAGGTATATGCAAACTTATGAAGCGTTTTTAAAATGGAGTGCCGACAAAAATGTTGGCGTACTTCCTAGAAAGACCTTTCTTTATTAATACAAAATTGTTTAGTTGTATTAATTTGTTCAAATAGAACGAATTAATTTCGTTTAAAATTTGTTTTACTACTTTTCTGTCCTGGCCGCATAAGTTTTACTTTCGTAGATAGCAACGCCTTAGCAACCAGGTAACTCGAATGTTTAGTTTCGTTATCGCGCGTGTTGCTAGGGTTACAAAGTTCATTTATATAGGGTAGTAGAAAAATACAATCTTACTGACTCATGCCTTCAGTGGTTATGATACCACGTCTAGAATATTTCAGAAAGAAAAATTAAAAGTCATCAAACTTCTTCAGAAAGAAATGCAGTTGGTTAATGTAGTAAGAACTTTCAATGGCAAGAATTCAACCCCCTCACAAGTAAAATAGGCTGGTGAACCTCTTTTCCTACTTGTATACGGTGCAAGGAAAATCACAAATGTCTCACTCAACTCATACAGATTTAATCAATTCAAAAAATCGCTGCACAAACAAAAATCAACGTTGGAATTATTACCACCAACTTCAGAGGCAATCGTTTAATATTCATTACGAGTATTCTACAAAATTCAGAAATGGCTTGGCAATGAAAAAAATCCACAACAGTGGGGATAGAAGAAAATTACCGGCTCCTTATAAACTGTGACAACACTTTTTGTGCCAACAGCAGAATCAATATTGCAGCTTATCTCCTGGAACCGCAACAGAAAAGCAGGTTGAAGATGCTCACAAATTTACGGAAATTGTCAGGGAGTGCCATGTCTAAATTCATACATGGATAAAATTATCGAGGATCTAAACGACGCAGAAGATTTAGATGCTATCGATTCCGATCTTCTTTAGATACAAAGTGTGTTTCATTCAATATATAGAAAATTTTAAACAACTCGATAATCCTCATTTGTACAATGATTATGTACTTTTTCATTTTGCAGAATATACTCAGATAAACAAGCAGAAAATGAAGGAAACAAACGTAAAATTGGTAAAAAAATTTAATTAAAAAGTTAAAAATTAATATTTCTCTATAAATGAAAATATTCTTATTTTTTGAAAATTTCTCATGGTTCAATTGCCAATTTTTATTATGCATGTGAGAAACCTAGTTCATCCCAAGATTTTTCAAGTAGGCAGCTTCGACACACCCCTTACGGTTCGGGACTTAAGTTTCTTGAAACATAGGTATATATTTTTAAACGTATATGTCAAGTTTCAACGAATTCACTATGTTCTTGTTCAGTTTGGACACTTTTCCTGTACTATAAGCTGCGTTTAATAGTTTGCGATTAATCGATATCGGTATTTGTAATTGTTAGGAATCACTTTTCATCTTCCCGAAATTATATTAAATTATTTCAGTTTTAACATTAAAAATGTTTGTTAGTGAAAAAAATTTGTATAATACCATTTTAGTTTTCATTATGAGAATGTTTTTGTTAATAAAATAACTTTTTATTTTAATTTCTAAATAAAACTACTGATAATAAGATTTTACTTTTTGAAAATGTTTTGTGTTAATGAAATAACTATTTACTACTTTGCAACAAATTTTCATTTTTATCACATCCGAAAGATTTGCGTTCTACTTCGTCATTTCCAATGTCTCCTCCGGTTGCATCTTTGCGAAGGACTGTGAATTTTTTTTGTATTTCTCAATTGTTTCTGTAACCAACTACTAAAAATTCTGGATCTTTTCTTGCAAATAATTCTTAAGGACTCTGTGGACAGCCGCGCACAGCCGTTTGGTTAATTTGGGAAATACATATATAGGTCCTTCTATATTACTAATATCGAGATAAGTGGTCGACATAGAATTTCATGATTTGCAAAACGTCTTGCCCCTGGTTAAAACGAACTAATCTCGGAGCGACTTAGTTTAACTAACAATCCATAAGAAATTTCAGAAAACTTGTGAAACAAAATTGCCAAATAGAAATTTATTACCAGTATCTTACTCTAATAGATCATTGTCAATATCGTATTACGTGAATGATTATTACGGCCTCCATCCATCAAAAATTGTCAGATGCTGCAATTTTTGCAACGTAACATTCTCAAAGAAACAGATATTTGTCGGATCTGTGCATCTTTAGAAACTCGTACAAGATACATAAAAATGCATTCAATTTGTGGCAGAAGCATTTTCCTACTTTTTCACAAGAATAGGTCGCCCGTCCTTGGCAGTTGATCTAAATTAGCAGGCTACCAACTACTACATTCAAGTAAACCAGATGAGAGGTGCTATCTCGTGTCGGAGACACAAGCAGAAGCAGGCTGGAAACGAAGAGTGTCGACGACGACGGATAGAGGATGTATTGATCCAGAGGCTGCAGCGAGACGCCTCAACACGCAACGCTATCGCACATTCAACAAAATTTTAGCCGCACATTCCGGTCTATTTCGTTATTTCGTTGTTTACCTACATCCACAAACAGGAGTGGTCTGTGAAAAATAATCGACTCCTTAGACTACGAGCATAATATGTGCTCGCATCTCCAGATTTGCGAAGTCAGTCTTATCTGTCTCTTTTCAATACAGCCATTCTAAGTTAGTTAATGGTATTCAGGTCAATGAACCTTTACACAAAGAGATACAAAGTTACATTTTCACGAGATTGGCATGAAAGTGAAATATACGGGACCTGTTGACCGGCGCACTCGCCATTTTCTTAAATACGGTTTGGCGGAAAATTAATTTGGTGGAGTTTTGTATTAATTATTGCATTTTCTCCAAATATAATTGTACTAACATTAATTTCATATAGCACAATAACACAATATTTCATAGTGTAATATTTTATTTGTAATGCCAAAAATCTTGTAATAGGTATTTAGTTTAAGTTTCCACGATGTTAATTTACATATCTATCGGGGCTAAAGATTCCTTTCGTTCAAACAAAGAAAAGTCGATACACACGTATACAGACATAGAATCAAACTTATTCGGTTTTAAGGATTCAAGATTTCTATACAAAAATGTTATATTAATATAGCCGCACCTCCAGTACTGTTTTTCAAATGAGTAAAATCTTCTTGCTCCCGGAAGAAGCGCTTTTCCTTAGTAATTATTATCAGGTATATACTGGGCGAATCTTTAAGTGGGGTCATATGTCTATGGTTAATAGTGCTAGTCGTCAGGAATAACAATCCGAATTTCTTTAAGTTGCAAAATGGCCGAGTTATGATTTTTTTTTAAATTTCGCGATTAAAACGTAATTCCGGCGCCGCTGGCAAGCATTCGGTGCACTTACGTCTGACCGGTCGACAGTGTTGCCATTATAACTAAAGCTTAGTTGATATAAATCCAATGCGATGTATGGAATCAAATAAAAGGCATTTCAGCTTCACTTAAGGTGAATTTATGCAGTTTACTTACATTTACATCTTCAATTTTCATTAACAATTCAGAGATATCCAATTAAGTGAAAGAGATAAAGGCAGTGAAATTGAGAAATTGATTTAATTGCATAAACAGGTTTATTGCAATACATAGGTACTTTTAACTTTCATAATGAAAATTGTAATGCAAAATAAAATGAAAAAGTCATTATGACACAAAATGAAAAGGATTTTAAAAACAGAATTCAATTATAGGACCTTTTACCTGTATCACTTTTGTCACTTAGTAGTTCAGTAGAGTCGCTGAACATTACTGCTCCATTACTACTATCTACTGACACTGACCTAGTTTTCAAATGCATCAGGTGTGCGTTAACAAAAAATAGCGCGAAAGGATGTAATCAAACGATGGTGATCAGGAGTCGGATGTTGCCATACACGAGCTAGTTTTTTTTATTTAGGTTCTCCTGCAAGATAAAAGTCGCGGTAGATACCTATTATTGTGATTGTGCATAATATTAAATAGTTTCAATTTTTAGGAAAATTTAAAGTGTATGTACGTTTATTCTGTGTGTGTGTAAAGTATTATTTTAATGGTATTTTAGTGGTAAAGGTAAGGTAGGTATAGTGTGATAGAAAAGAACGATGTACACCAATCAAGATAAAGTTGATATGCTTAGAGCCTACTACTTGTCGGGGAAAAGGAGGAGAGCTGCAAAAAGGATTTACGAAGAAGGATATCCCGAACAAAAAAATGTTTACGAGATTAATTCATCATCTCAGGGACTATTTGTTTTACTATTAAATTCCCCATATCTTATTTGAATCGTGAGGTTTGGCAACAACACACTGTTCAGGAATCGTACAAGACACGTGCGGATGCCCTCAGTTATTAGTCATTAATCTCTAGAGACAGGCAAAATTTGTAATCCTTATATTATTATATTTGACACTGCAGGATTCGCAAAAATAGTAATAGTTGAAAACAAACATGTTTTTAATCTAAGATTTTTTATTTTGTATGTTTGTTGTATAAAAAAATATTGTTTTAAACAAAATAAAACCTTGTTTTCAAACAATTTTTAAATGATAGCGAGACTGGAAGAAGGACTACAGAAATGTTTAAGATTTTCATCAGGGATTAAAAATTTAAATACTCATCAGATCTCGATAAATCTTAGATACATCGACTTCTAATCGAATGTAAACAATTCAGTCTACCAGTCCTAGGTACCCGAATCCTTTATTCGACATTTATCAAATTCCCACTAATGAAATATATTCACAAAAATACCTTAACTCTGTTGGTCAACCAGAAGTCGAGATATTAGCATTTGAAAATTTTCATAAAAACTCAAAATCTCCTCTACCGACCGAAATGCGATAGAGACCAAAAGATTCCCTTTGAATAGGATCTATAAAAATGATAATGAAGTTTATTTCGAAAAAGTCAAAGAAAATTGAATCATAGCAGCAATACAATAACTTTTGAAAGCATTTTTCAACTTATATAGAGCTTGGTAAAGAGAAACCACAGCTGGAGTCTATTATCGAAAATTGAATAGAATCGATCAGAAGTGACCTTTTCATGACTATATATTTGATTTTCGAAAAAATTGATTAATTCATGGATTGCAATCGTAAAAATTCGTTTAACAAAGATTTTACAAAGGGCCACATATATTGACGAAACGCAGAAGATTTCATTTTCCACTGAAATTAGAGAAAAATCAAGTTCGAATGAGAATTGTACCACCAAATGAGAATTATGAAAGTGGGATCAATTCTATATAAAAATATTGTAGTGATATAAAATCACATAATAAAAAAGAATTAATTTTAATCAAGTAAAAGAATAAAATATAAAAGTTTACCTAGTTTAAATGCGATTGCGGGGTTTATAGTGTAGTGCAACAAAAATGAGCAGAAGTGAAGCAAAAGGGACACAAGTCCATAATTAAATACATAAGCCAACGATAATGACAGAAAAATAAAAATAATGACAGATTTTACATGAAACGTTAAAAAAAGAATTCAAAGCAACAAAATAGTGACAATTATTAAAAATTAATAGATAAATAAACTAATAAAAAATAAGATAACATTTACCTACCAGTCATAGAAAGTTAACAGTAATGGAGAAGCCAGCCATGAGATTAAAAAAACTTGGTATCCAAGGAAAAGAAAAGAAGGTTGTTGTTGAAACCCTCTCTGGAGAAAAGCATCGTGCTTGGAGAAGAAAAATAGAGGAAAACCAAAAAGTTGAAGTAATTATAGTAAAAAGCAGTGTTTATTGAAAATCCATCCCGATCCAGTACAAACATTTGAATGTCAATATATGAAAAGTCAAAAAGAAGGTGTATGCAGCCAGGTGTACCTGAAACAGATAAGAAAATTAACATAATCAGTCTGAAAAACAGAAAGAAAACACAGGAAAAGTAAGAAATTATTGTTTCAAATAAATTGAACATGATAAGAATCATTTTATTAATATAATCAAAGTCATTTACTTACCGAGACATATAAGAAGTTTCTGATGAAAAAGGAAACAGTTTCCATTGCTAATTGAGAACCATAAACATTCCTAATTAATCGTAAAATATTCAAAAAGAACTTTCATTGCAAGGAAGCACCATTAAGTGTGTTGTATTGTAGTTAATAAGTATAGACATAACCTTATATATTAAGCAGCAGGCAATTTAAAAATTCAAAGCCAGACTTGAACTGTTTATGAGCACTTAATCCATTATTATGCTAGAATTCTTAAATAGCCACTCGTATTCTTCATTTTAAGTTAGCAGGGATAATATTAGTTGTACACAAAACTCAACGATCACTAACGTTTTCGATTTGTGAATGTTTAAAACTGCAATTTATTTCAAGGATAAATTAAAGGCATAGTTGAAAAGATAAGGCAGTGATCTTTTATTTATTTGTCCATACTGAAGTATATGCAACATAGTATACAAGTAACAGTTAACAAAATTTATGCAGTAAGTTAGGCAACACAAAATACAAATTAAATAAAATCCATTTAGACAATATCAAGTAAATAAATCAAATTTTAATACATTCAAGGAACCCAGATGAGCCTGAGAAAAGAGTAAAGTAAGTGAAATATTATATATTATTTGCTATGTACAGGGTGGTCCAGTTACGGTTTCCTCGTCATTTGCTCAGAACCCATAAGAGAGATTAAAAAAAAGCTTTATATGAATGTTACCAGACTTTTAGTACCTATTCTTTTTTCGTCATACAGTTTTATTTATACAGGAGGGCACATATTCATATAGCGATATAGCGATCTTATGCCTTTTGAGTAAATGACGAGGACACCGTAGCTGGACCACCCTGTACATAGAAACTAAAAATTAATAATAAAATTTGAATATAACAAAAATAAAAGTAAATTCCGAAAAATTAACAATAAAATTCTAATATAAAATAACAAAGCAATATGCATAATCACTAAAATCAAAAAGTTAGCCGATTGGGGCTTATTTGATAATTTATTAGAATATTATAAGTCACCTAAAAATTATTCTTTGACCTCAAAAAAAAATCTATATCATAAAGCTCTCGGCTGATCCTATTCAGATACAGAGCTGATGGAGGCCAATGGAACACCATTTCGAGATAGTTACCACGTTTGACAAATGCTAAGAAAAAAAAATTGCCACTCCCATTTTCAAGATATGCTCTGCTCTTGCCGGTTTATTGAATTATACGTAAAAATATCTATTGATAACAATTTTGACTTATTTTCTAGGGTTAATGGATTCGAAATAATCTAAAATTAAAAAAATCGAACATTTTCAGTTTATGCAGGATAATTCAGCAAACTGAGGACATACCATTCTTCAAATGGCAATGAATTGGCAATGAATTGCTGTCGCCATTCTGCCCAATTTTGCCCACGCAAGGAGATACATAATGGCCACCCTGTAATATAATAATAAGACGATTCCAAGATAATACCTAATATATTATTTGGCCAGTTTCAAATTTTTCGTTTAAAAAAGTTACAATTCCTTCTTTTGACTCTTCAGTAGTCATCGTGCCATGTATAACTCATGTTTTGGCACTGGTATTTCCAAGCGTAAAGACAATTCGTTAAAATAGGTTAGAAGAGCAATATCATCGCCACTTAATAACTATTGGGAGTTTCTAGATGATATGCAATATAATTTCTCTTTGGTCCGATTTTACCCTTTACCGGGAACAGGGGAATTACTACTTGAAACCCCTCTGACTGGTTATATGTTTAAAACTGTGTATATCGAGTACCTAGCTAAAACCATCTACATCTTCAAGATTAAGGATTCTAATGTAATCGACCTTAAGGCATAATCCGTATCGTGGGTGTTATATAATTAATTAGTATTTCTCGATAAAAATAAATACGACCCTGAATATAACAGCAGCAGTCCGTAGAGAGATGTAAACATATACACTAAAGTATATTAGGACTGACGTCAACAATCACCTCGATCTCGATATGCGCCTGTGCAATACCAACTTCAAAGTAACGCAAATCTCAACAGAGTAATTACAGATGCTGAATATTTTACCAGAAAAATTAAATTCAGATCATATAAGCCAAGTCCTTTTTATTTTTAATTTTAATGAGGTGATTTTTAAATATATATCTACTGTTATTTAATAATTATTTTAATGGCACCCTGTCGTCTATGTGAATGTCGAAAATCTAGACCAACGGTACGTCGAAATACTTATAATTTGATAAATTAATCAAAATTAATAATTCTGGCCAAATACGTATTGGTTGATATTAGGAAAAGGGATTCAAAATGACTGCGAATTGTTTAGACACTTGCCTGAAGAAAATTAAATAAATATTTTAGATATATCGAACGAAACCATATACGGTGCTGCCGGAACGAGGTGAAACTTTCACCGAGAAAATCCACCTTGTTGCGGGAAGTTACCTGAAAATGGTCCAAAAATAAGTTCGAAATGTCTGGAAACATACAGGGTAAAAAGTGTAGAATATTGTGTTTTTATATGACACACAGTTAGATAGGTACCTCTAAAAATGCTTTTGTTAAGTCTTTGTGTAGATATGCCAAATTTTCTTTTACCCTTTTTTTCACAAATCTGGAAAGAGTATATTTCTTACAACATATGATGTACTTAATGTAAATTCGAAATAGGTGTATAAGGGTTTTAAAAAAATGGATCAGGTGTCGAATGGTTTAAAAAAACTGGTTAATGTCATATTCTTATAAAACAGCTACTTTAAAATTTCACTCTTAACCGAAAAGGAGGTTATGCAACTCATTAAATATATTTTTTGTAGAAGAGTTTCCAGGTTGACTTTCGCGTTGAAATTATTTTCATTTCGTCAATGTTTTCGTGATCTTCTGAAGTTTCCCCTCGCTTTAGAAGATCACGACAACCTATAGTCGGCGAGAATTCTAAATAATATACGTAGGAGAGAATCCGGAAACACTTCTACAAATCATCATCTCCCTAAGAGGTTTATAATCATTAAATATATGTATTGTGTATATACAATGAAAAGGGAACAAATTGTATATGATTATTATTATTAATAATAATAATAATGACTTTATTTCCCAACTAAGATATAATGTGTAGTATGTATGTATACATGAATCGTGGATAAAGATAAATATTGGGAAACAAGGGGAAGTTCACTCAAAAGAGTGCCTCTGCCACTTAACTCTTGTTAAGACAAAAAGTACAGTTTATATAAAATGCAATGGATAATAGAATTATATAAATAAATTGAACAAATATTAATATTTAATCACAAAGAAAAACAAGACAGGTAATTACTTACTAAATAAAACAAAAAGTAAAAAAATATAAAAATATCAATCAAACTAGACATAAGAGAACACCCCGAGCACAGAGTTGCTCCGACCAGAGTCACAACCACCCGTTCATCACTGGCCAACATCAAAAATCAAAATGAAGCTCGGTCAGTGACAACCAAGTGGCCACGACCACCGATCAGTACCACTCTGTAATCAAAAATTTCTAACATATACCTACCACAGCTTGCAAACAAATCGCAAAGAATTAATATTTCTATGCCGACATTTGTTGCTCAAAGAAAAATTTTTTGAACTTATAATTAGTAAATACTTTAATATAAGAAGGAATAGAGTTATACAATCTGTATATCGTGAATTGAAAACTTCCTTCAAAACATTGAGTTATGCTTGTATAAAGCCTAAATAAAGTCATTTGTAAACATTGGCAACAAAAAGTTCCACAATATTTTCTTCTGGAACTAACACAAAAGTTCATACTCCAATTTTAGAAATTTCGTATAGTTTTTGAAATTTTTACCAACAATGCTGTCGGTGTTGGGAAGAAAAGTTAATGCTGGTTCAGAAATGATAGAAATATGAATATAAATTTTACCGTTTCTCTGGAGAAACAAAATTGTGAAACAGTTTTTGGTTTACATTATTTTTTGATATTCCTAAATAAAAATAAACCAAATATTATACTTTAATCACTATTTCGTTACAAACTGTTTTTTTTTTCAGAAATGATTGTTTTATAGATTATAGACAAATAAAACTTGCCGATTTAGATTATATAGATCAAATAAACTATAACGAAAATAAAAGAAAATAACATTGAAATATTAATCATTTATTATTAAACTGTAGAGCTTCGTCGCATTTTACCCAACACAAAATCCTAGGATTTCTCCGGGAGTTACTTCGGTGTTTAAATACTTTAGTATCCGTTTATTTTAATTCACAAAAAATTTACTTTTTAAACAAGACCAATTAGCTAAAAAAAAATTTCTTCTTCATTTGGGGTTTCAAGATGAAGGTATAAGTCTTAATCGTTTATTTATGCACGTCGATATTCTGTCTATTTTTTCGTTTATAAATAAATGTGCTAAACAACTAATATTTAAAGTTCGGTTGAAATTCTGTTCCCATCAATGAATATCGCTCGTATCTGCCTCATTTTTCAGGCCAATGAATACCCCAGTTTCACATCATTTGGCACCGAATTTTCTACGTTTAGTGCCACCTTGCGTTATCCTTTGGAAATTCCGAGTCTTTTTCTCACAAAAATTTTTGTGAGAAAAAGACTCTCTTTCAACATGAACCACTACTGACATGGTATTGACTTTCCTTCATTATAACTGAAGTCATTTAACTCAAACTAACCTCTTCTTAAAGCAGTCAACTATTCTACATGGTGTAACTATTTGGCTAAAGTACATCGACTGCAAGGCCAGAAAATGAGGGAAAAAAACTATTTGTAACCACAATAAACAAAAGCTATATCAAGAATACCGAAAATAATCTCATAATAATTGCTTCACTTCTTGGATCACCTATCTAGACAATAAGCCTCCCCCCCAATAGATCCGCTTCAGACACACCTTCGAGGAACCTGTTGTGTCTGAGATAGTTGAAAACCTTTCTAGTTTCATTTTTGTGCAATCGCAAAACATCAGTATTTTCTGTTCCATATTATTTCATCTGTTGCGACATCACATCGGTTGAAACATTAAGATTGAATACCTCGTGTCTTTATTGATAACTAGGCCTGCAAAAATAGAAAAAACGGTGTAACTAATTCGTTTCAGATAGCCGTAGGTAAAAACAGGTGTATTTAGTTATAAGGAATATACCTCTGCGATTCCTCCCAAATCAAATATACAGAACATTGTTTATAAGTCACTTGTATGTGAAAAAATCATGAAATTTGGAGTTTTTTAAAAATTGCAGTAAGACTGCAGTAGATTAATTTTTTTGAATGTTTCTGTTTACTAGGTAATTCCAAACCGGTTAATTTAAGCCCCGGTTGATTTCATTTCATTGATTATTTATTTAAATAATTGCCGAAAACCATCGAAATTTTCGAAAATTTCAAGCATTTTTTACTCTGAAAGGAAAAATGCTAGACTCTTGAAACTTTGGAGGAATATGTGACTCATTACCCTCAACTTATAAAAAAAATTTCGTTTCAAAATGTTTATTAGTTTTCGAGAAATTCTATTTGTTTATTAAAAACGTCCCAAATGTTTAATGAAAAATTGACCTATTAACGTTATCAAAAATAATTCAACCACAGCTCATTTTTTTCGTCAAGACGTCAATTTTACGAATCTGTTATGGGCGTATCGATTTTCAATAATTTTGACCGTCAAAATGGCGTTAACAACATTGCTACTTTTCGGATCAGCGCTTTTTGCAAATAACTTTACAACAAATGAACGTATCTGCACAAATCTTTCATATTTGAGTTGCTGGTATTTTTCTACAAATTCATTAAAAAAAATTGTTGCTCTGGGACATGTAGGAGCCGAGATAATTTTTTAAATTGTTTAATGCGCCAAACGTTTATTTATTAATATTTATGGCCAAAATTGAAACTGGTTGTTAATAAGATCTTGAATTTTGTGAATTCATCAAGTCCTATTGAAAACGGGCCCTTTTTGAGGTCAAAATATAATTTTTAATAATTAGTGATTTTAGAGCGTCTTCAATTTGTTTGGCTCAAGGGACAGGCGAATTTTTGATCAAACGAGTTTCAATTTGGGGAGCGAGAAATATTCGTCATATCTCCGTTATTTTCCGGCCAATTTCGAAGTTTTTTTTTTTATTTGGGGTAGCTCACGAAAATAATAACAATGGGCACATTTGCAATATCCAAATAATAAACAACAAATTGTTATAAACAATTTTTTTTTTTTTAATTTTTCCATTTTTGGGCTTATGCAACTTATAATGTGCTAATGTATTAAATATAAATTTATAAAGATTATATAATGGTAACAATGTATGCACAAACTATTTCTCCATCAAACAATATACGATGTTACAGCATTGTTACCATTATATAATCTTTATAAATTTATATTTAATACATTAGCACATTATAAGTTGCATAAGCCCAAAAAAGAAAAAATTAAGAAAAAAAAAATTGTTTATAACAATTATATGTTTATTATTTGGATATTGCAAATGTGCCCATTGTTATTATTTTCGTGAGCTACCCAAAATTTAAAAAAAAACGTCGAAATTGGCCGGAAAATAACGGAGATATGACGAATTTTTCTCGCTACCCCAATTTGAAAATCGTTTGATAAAAAATTCACCTGTCCTTTGAGCCAAACAAATTGAAGACGCTCTAAAATCACTAATTATTAAAACTTATATTTTGACCTCAAAAAGGGCCCGTTTTCAATAGGACTTGATGAATTCACAAAATTCAAGATCTTATTAACAACCATTTTCAATTTTGGCCATAAATATTAATAAATAAACGTTTGGCGCATTAAACAATTTAAAAAATTATCTCGGCTCCTACATGTCCCAGAGCAACAATTTTTTTTAATAAATTTGTAGAAAAATACCAGCAATTCAAATATGAAAGATTTGTGCAGATACGTTCATTTGTTGTAAAGTTATTTGCAAAAAACGCTGCTCCGAAAAGTAGCAATGTTGTTAACGCCATTTTGACGGTCAAAATTATTGAAAATCGATACGCCCATAACAGATTCGTAAAATTGACGTATTGACGAAAAAAATGAGCTGTGGTTAAATTATTTTTGATGACGTTAATAGGTCAATTTTTCATTAAACATTTGGGACGTTTTTAATAAACAAATAAAATTTCTCGAAAACTAATAAACATTTTGAAACGAAATTTTTTTTGTAAGTTGAGGGTAATGAGACACATATTCCACCAAAGTTTCAAGAGTTTAGCATTTTTCCTTTCAAAGTAAAAAATGCTTGAAATTTTCGAAAATTTCGATGGTTTTCGGCAATTATTTAAATAAATAATCAATGAAATGAAATCAACCGGGGCTTAAATTAACCGGTTTGGAATTACCTAGTAAACAGAAACATTCATAAAAATTAATCTACTGCAGTCTTACTGCAATTTTTAAAAAACTCCAAATTTCATGATTTTTTCACATACAAGTGACTTATAAACAATGTTCTGTATATTTGATTTGGGAGGAATCGCAGAGGTATATTCCTTATAACTAAATACACCTGTTTTTACCTACGGCTATCTGAAACTAATTAGTTACAGATTCCCGTTCACATCGTCTAATTCTACAGGCCTAAACCATGTATGTTGGTAATACAGCTCTGTCTCTTTGTACAGTCCCACAGCCAAAGTTTTCTCAGTATTCAATTTTCCAAGGAGACGTACTAGAGTAAAAAAGTTGTTGAAGCATATTCTTCTGTAATTTCCTTGATAATTATTATCAATCAAAGATAACACAACTCTTTCCCCCAACGGATTTTCCTCGGTTTCTTCATCGTTTCGTTGATGCACCTGGAATTTTTTGACAATCTTTAGAAATAAACAATGCGCCACTGTTCATATCCCTTGTTGATTGTTTTTTTTGGGCATTGCAGTGTTTTGTGCTTGGTCATCTTTTTAGAACCATCCACTTCTATCAACCGAAAGTTCCTTGCTGTTAAGTACTAATCATCGATTCAATGAAGAATGAAAAAATCCCAAAATTTTTTTAGTGATTTGGGAGAACGAGGAATTTTAATATAAATGTAAGGGTCTAGATAATCACCATGTAGATAGAAGAAACACCCACAATTTAAAAATCTATGTATGGTGGATGAAGGCCAATGAATTTTGTTAACGATCACAAAAAGCCGCATCAAGATTAATCATCTAATTCCAAAAATATTGAGGTCCAAATATCACCCAAATTTTTCCAATATCCACTTAAATTGTGCACCAGTTTATTATAAAAACGTCTATTTTTAAGTTAGACGAATGCACTCCAAAAACTTTTTATTATTATTCTATATCAGAATTCAAAAATATTTAAGTGCATCAAACATATTGTTATCCTAACATAATTTCTTAAGAGTAATTTATTAATAAATTTGTTTATTGTTCTATTTTACAACTGCCCATTATATTTATGCGACATTATATGTAAACTACCTTGTCCTATTTTTAGAAACTATTAATAGACCAATGTTCTTTTGATTGCGTATTAATAAACAGGATATAATAAGGAGATACAAGCGAAATAGAACAGAATTTATTTATGATGGAATTATTCTTGGCGTGAAAAACTACAAATAGAAACAGACAAGTTCTTCCCAATAATGAAATAAACTTAAATGTTTGAGAAAGCAGTCGAAGATATTTCTAACCACTCCGTTTTTTAGCCGTATTCATGAATAAATTTAATTCATATTAATTATGTGTATGCATTAAATTCACATATCCTCATCCAATTTACGAATTTTCACTTTTGATTCTTTTGATACAAGAATTAATGAGATAAATCGGAGTCGAAAGAGATTAAAGAAATAGAAAATGAGTTTGAACCATAAAAGTTTTGAAAAAATAGGTCCATTAAGAATCAATATTAGGGTATTTAGATTCAATCGACAAATTTGATCGGGAAATCCCATTTTCAAAGTGTAGAACTCTCTAAACGTCCTTCAATAACTTTAACGATACACAAAGGAGTTTGATGAAGCTCTACATGGTTCAGATTCTCGGTTATTCTTGTAAAACCGGAGACAATAAGCTACTATACCTACTCTATATCTTACGAAAATAAGTAAATCAAGATTCGATAATATTCAGTACAATTTGACTGACAACAATCGTCACCAATGTGTTCACCAGGACCTACTGTGCTTTCATCTGAATTTTCTAAAGACCAATTCAAGGAAACGGAAAATTACCAGATATGGCTTGCTAAAGGAAAAAAGGCGATCAGCAGAATTCTGGAAGAAGCCAATATGGTGCCAGTATTATGGAGCTAGTTTGCCAAGTACATCTTGCTAGTACTTAGTAATGATTTCTTGGGGAGGAAGATGATTCCAACCTATACTTAAAGCATACAAAATTTGAACATTTCACAAAGAAAATAATAGGGCTCAAAAGGAATCAAGGGGATCACATATTTGCAATTTTGGACGAGATCAAATGATCAGTATAATTTTATTTGAATCGGAACAAAAACAATCTACTGAAGGCTAACATGGAACACCAGGTAAAATTAAAGTCTTTGCGATCAAAATATAAACTACATTTCAAACAATGATGTTTTTCCAATGATGACTACGTATTACGTATCTTTAAAATCATATAAAAATCTTGAAATATGTTAGCAAGATAGTTCACAAATTCTTATATCCAATCAGATTATTTAAATGGAACATAAATGTTGCCTCAGTTTTTTAGTATCTTGGTATATCTATATCCAGGGTCTAGTAAAACTAGATCTGATTTGCCACATGTAATTTCAAACCCTTATTGGACTTTAATTACCTAAGTGTACGATTATTGAATCTAATTAAACCTGATTAACTTGTCTTAAAATGCTCACTTTTAACTTGCAACACGATATTGCCTGGTCTGGTGGTATACGAAGACCTTGCGCTACTCCCCCAGCGATTCCTCTTCAAGTAGAAGATATAAAGTGATTACGTTGGTAGATATTCAGACAGGTGGTTTATTATTGTTCTAAAATAATGCAGGTCGATACTATATTGCGTAATCGCTTGGCTACTGATAGTGCTATTTTTCCTGTTACTATGGCTTACCCCACTTACCCATCGTGGTATACCAACTGTAAAGAGCTGGTATTGATTTATTTGCAAATCTTGTGCAAGCGGTCGACTACGTCATTGGGATGACGTCAAATCGTAATCGGAAAACGGGCATGGCGCGGGCTCGGCAAGCTGAGAGCTTTTCATCAGACACACATCCGCGTACTACATCGGATCATGATTATTTTCACAGCGTAGACACTAGTCACCCTCAATTAAAAATAATAGGATTGTTATTGACTACTAAACGTTCAGCACGTTGCATAGATATTTGATTTTGAGGGAGAACTGTAACTTTGTTATATTTCAATTACGATTTCAAACCGAGAAAATAATAATACAGTAAACTCTAGAATATAGGTCTTAAGGTCTTAAGTGAACCACAAAGAGTGAACACAAAATTATTTACATTTTTGCAACTTGTAATTTCCTAATTTAGATTATGCTTTTGAAGCTTCTGTAATACGTATTGTTAGTTAAATTTGCATGTTAGAAGGGGTGTTTGTAGTGACTTTTGTTCCCAAGTATTAGTCATTATGTCAAAAAATGCAACGGTCGTAGAAGAATTAAATAAAGGGTCTGGAGTCACATTCTTAGCCAAAAAGTAATAGTAAGCATCAGATTTTACAAAGAGTTGACAATATATGTTCGTGAAAAAATTGTAAAATGGTCTGTATTCAAGAATATTGCCTTTCTTTCTGTTGGTTACCTATATCACCATAATAAAGTATAGAATGCATATTATGAATGCTTCTGTTTAATCTAAATATTGAATAATGAACAATTCGACTGAGTGAAACTGTTATGCATTAATTAGTTCAATATTGCAGTTATATTAATTGTTTATTTTCATGGCAATATAGAAGTAATAACACTAATTAAAAATACCAATAATTATTTGTAGACAAATTTTCAGATTTCTTCCACAGTGAATATTTTCTTAACGTTGCGCTACTTCCTCTTGGTCTCCTTCTAAAGAGAAGTGAACTCTGCTCACCCTAGCTCATCTATTTATGCGTTTGGTAGAAGGCGCGGCTTCGCGGCGTAGTAGTAATGAGTTGATTTTTACGTCATTGGGGCGTGGCTTGGTTTCGCCAAATAATCTTTCGACCGGCGTCTCGAGACCAACCATGAGCACCATTGAGTTCCACGTCATCGCAGGAGGCGGTTTCCTTCTGATGATGTCATGGCATAATTAGTTTCGTTGTTAATTACACGAAGTAATGATTTCCACATAATCGGTGATAGTTGTTGTCACACACTCACACGTCATAATATGATTTGGATTGTTATATATTTTTATGCCTTCTCTGCATCTGTTTGGCCATGGTCGCTGTACGTTTTTTTCTTTTGTACTGGCTACATTCTACCTTCTGAATATTATTTTTATCCTTGGGTTTATAGTCATTTTTCTGAAGCCCGACTTGTCCATTTAAAAAATCTAGGGTGACACATTTATTTTTTAGTTTTCATTGTTTTCTCTAAAATAAAAAGAATATAATACCTACAATAATATTTTTATATCCATATATCCACCAGAAAAATTGTTAAGAAGCTGCTGATAGGAATATAAAAAAATACGCAGCCATTTAATGAACATAAATTTTATCAAATTAAAACGTTATTATTACTGAACTTAGGAGAGGATATCTATGTAAAAAAATTCATTTTAAAAATTCCATAGTTTATTTAAACAGATGTAATATTTGATGGAAGGGAGACGACTTCATTTTGTAAAAAAGCTGGTTTTAATCTTAAAGTACACGAGCAGAACATCAAAGCAACGGATTTAGAACTGAATTTAACAATAATTAAAGCTGACTGTAACAAATTTTAAAGATTATCTAGACAAGTTAATTCTTAATTTAATTTTGCCAAGGTAATATTTTTAATTTTAGACTACCTATATAATATTTGATTACTAAAATAATTTCAACGGCTATCTCTTGCATATTTACCCCGAATCAGAGAAGAAAATGAAGAAACCGAATCTGTGTATGTGTATGAAAAAGAGAATTAGTTTCAGAAACCATTTGTCATGCAGATTTGCTCCAGTATACCGCTTTACCCTTACAAATCTTATTAGTAGGGAGGCATTTGTTACAAAGTTTTGGTCATTTTTTAAATTTTCAAATCTACTTTTATGATCATGTTTAACTAACATTGGTGTTTCCAAATCGCCTGCTGGTATATGTATATTGGACAACGTAAGTACTTAATGTAATATTTCGATGACACGTATTTTATTTCTCAGCTCCTTACGCTATTACGCGCCTTATTAAATCAATTAAGGAACGGTCGAAAATCCAACGAATAGAACACCAGCAGCTGATATCACAACTTGGAGGTAACGCAACAAGTGTTCAAAGAACAATTAAATTACATCGATTTTTAATCGATTTACTGGTAATTTTTAGAATTTTAATATTTTATTGATATGAGTGTTTGCATTTGCTAACCGATATAAAACGAACGCATCAAACGGTGTTTCGGTATAGTGTAACATTTATTTTCTAAAATATTATGTAGTTTAAGTTACAAGCAGATTATTAATATTTATGAGTGATTTATTGTAAAATTTTCCTTTTAGAAATCTTACAAAATATCCAAAAATATAATTTTTTTTTCTGGATGAATATACGGCTTAATTAATTAAGATTAATTCCCAAATATTACATTATACAAATAAGCGTTAATAATAACAAACCTTCCAATATTTATTAATTAAATAAATTTTATTGATCTTTACCGAATTTACTAAATACAGTTGTAAAATAAGAAATCGTACCTGAAAATGATCACATTGTTTATAGTACCTAGAACCGATCCTGATTTTCACGCCCCTAGTTACTCAGGACCGGTCTCTATACTCGAGTAAACTTTAACTTGGCGTGTGGATGAGTTGATATTGTGCGTATTATTGTATTTTCTCTTGCACACAAAATTAAAACAATGGCCCAAAACCATGGTTTACGTATAAACATACGTAAACAATGTTTTTGGGTTATTGCTTTAACTTTGTGTGCAAGAGAAAATGAAATAATATGCACAATATCAACTCATCCACACGCCAAGTTAAAGTTTACTATAGCAATAATTAATTGTGTTTAGGTACTTAGAATGTGTTGCTATCATCAATATCGTAATGAGAGAGATCTGATTTTAACAATGACGTGGTTTCTACTTGACCTCAAAATATTGAACAACTCAAAGTTGGTGTCGTTGAGATTACCAATTATCAGGGCCGTCCTAAGATTGGGCTATTAACAATAATGTGCCCCTCTTTATTTTATAAGAAAATACATGGGAGGGAAGGCGGGAGTGGGGTGAACTGATTTGAATGCAAGCAAAATTGCCGCCCTAAAAGGCTGGCGCCCCGGGGCTATAGCCCATTTAGCCCTGTAGTTAGTGTGGCCCTGCCATTTATTATGAATATCAGTTGTTTCCCAATAAGATAGGCTTCAATTAATGGTTAAATTAATGTAAATTAATACTGTCAATTCTTTTCCAGTTTGCAACTTCGTGGTGCATGATCGCTGCCTGAAGACTGTGGTGTCCCCGTGTTCCAGCGTCGCCGCCAGCCTCATTAAGGTAACTAGTAGAGTATCTAAAATCCATTACAAATTGGTTATGCAAATTTGAATGTATTTTTAAGAATAAGAATATAATGCCAATTATGTTGATATATAAAGGATGTCCCCGGCTGGGGTTTATCAGAGGTGAAATAGCCAAATAATTTAACTTTTCTCAAAAAAGTTCCTCTTCATAAAAGTTTTTGCTTTCTCCGAAATTAAGATTCACGTAGAGAAAATATTAAATTTGAAATTAGGTCAAGAGTGAAGTACCCCTATTTTCAAATATTTAAAGAAGTTATTTGAAAAAGTTGTTTGGCATTGAGAAAAGATGTCAAGTACCATACTCGAAAAAATTTTTTTTACGTTCTTCATTTTTTTCCAAATAATACTAAAATGCCAAAAAAGATTCTATTGCAAAATGGATTATTTTTAATTATCATTATAATTTAATGAAAAACTTTAAAATACAGAATAAACAAATACAATTACTACATTTCAGAAACGCCACCCCATTGAGTTAAATCTTTAAATATTTTGAAAAATATGAATGAATTCTTACTATAATCTCTAGATAATTTTGGTATCAGACGACCGGCTTTAAAATTATTCCGTCTCTATTTGTAGGGACGAGTAAATTATTCAATTACGGCGTACCACAAGGCACGATACTTGGTCCACTGCTATTCGTAATATTTGTTAATGATTTATTTTGCATTAAAAGCAGCGGTAAAATAATTAGCTACGCTGATGACACAGCAATTTTTCATGAGGATAACTCCTGGTCTGATTTAAAATACAAAGTGGAACGTGACTCTGGAATGGAAAGACTGGTTTAATTCTAAATTACTAACGATAAGGTGATAAAAAATTTGATGAACCTAATAAAGAATTAAAATACTTGGATGTATTTATAGACCAACAATTAAGATGGGATGCTCATGTGCAATACATAATAAAAATTATGATTTATGATAAATAAATTTAAGTATTTACGAAATTTTCAAGAACTGAAACACATGAAACTTTATTTGTATGGATTTTATGCGTCCGAAATAATGAAGCATCTCAGTGAATTTTTTTCTGTATAGTTTCTAGCTATAGATTTTTTGCTGTTGTGTATTAGAAATCAGTGGACAGAAAAAACTGAATTTTTGGGAGAAGATTTACTTGTCAAATGTACAAAAGTCATAGACATATAAAATCCATTTGTACTGTAACAGTAGAACGTTGTATCTTATACTTATTTAATCTACGGTCATATCAAGAAATCTCTTTCATCATGAGAAGGCGAGTCATTTTATAAAATTACAATATTAGCAGGTGTACGAATAAAATCTAAAATAATGGCAGATATAGGCGACAGAATATAAAAAACAACACTTGGACAGCCAGAGCATATAATACTAAATATCTATTCTCTTTTCACGTGATTCAGTATAAGAAGGCCTGCCAGATCGCATACATCTTAATATACTGCAGTGGTAGCCCCTGGTGAAATTTATGTCAGTTGTTTGAACATGGGACAAAAACCATACGACTGAGACTAAATGAAGTTTTGCGAAAGAGAAATCCCAAAGAGCAACACCAGTTTTTTTTTTTTATTAAGAAATTTTGATTTTTTTTTAGTTACAACATTTTGAGTTTTTATTACATATTAATTGGTTTTGGATTTTATAATTTGAATTAAACTAAAAATTTTTTTAATAAAATTTGAAATCTATATTATTTACAAAATTTGCAAATATTTTCAAAAAAAAATTTGCGTAAATTTTTATGCAATTTTCTTCTCATAACATCTTTATTTAGTCTTGATATGCCTTGGATCCCATGGCTTCAATACTGAAATATGGTCAACTCAAATTTCATTGACCGTCACCACAAATCAAGACAAGAAAATTTTGTGTTGGGAGTAATACTGAATCTTAGGAATGTTTAACTAATATTTTGATTGGCAACCGTAATTCAGCCTGTTATTTATTAGATACTGTCTGTGTATTTATTAAAACTTATTCCATTTGTCAAAAAGAATTCTAATATTTTTGTACGAACCAAGGAGAAAAATATACAAATTATGGAAGCTAGACGTGCTAACGACATACCAGTGCTTCATCTCACAATTTTTAATTTTTTCCAAAGAAACGCGACTAAAACGCTAAGCATCACATTTGTGGTACGTATTGGCAAAAAACAAGAAGTAGCTGGTATAGTAAAAGTTGTAAATACATATTGTATATTATGAGTTGTAGTACTACGACTTACTGACAATTTGTCTGAGTACTCGATGTTTCATACTATATTTCCTTTTCAAACCCAATTCTAAAGTATGAATCCAGGAAATGCGTTTTTTCAAAAAATTACATTTCAAATTTGAATCCAACATCTCTCGGTACCAGGTCACATGTTTCATTAAAACATTATGACCGTTATTCGTTTCCAAAGTGCCTACGATAAAATTAGTAGTTACTGAAATACGACTGAAATGTGAGTAAAGTAATTAATTGCTAATATGTGGTGGGCGTTTTACGTGGGACTGACAAAGGTGATTGGCATTATTTAAAAAGTAGACAAAAATATCCAGTAACTTGTAACTTGCTAACTAAATAAATCGCTTCACGATTATTGAAATGTTCAATTTGAAATTTTACTTCACCTGAAGTCGCTTTAACATGGTCCTAATAACAACTTTAACTCCACTGTGTTACGGCAAAGTTTAGAAGAGTATAGAAACGAAATCGATACGGGGAAAAAATTTCAATTTATATTTAGGAAGCAAATTTCAAATAGAGGCTGTTTTTAAAGTTACACCTTTTAGAAATTTAATTTTAATTTAATTTTTATTGATTAAAGTTTCAGAAAAGTAAAACCAAATGTATTAACGTACGGCCTAGTTAAATAGTATGATATAAACCGAGTAATAAGAAACACACCAAAGACCAATATATAATTGATTCTCTTTTGTTGAGAAATATTTGAAATTAAATGTTATATATTTTTTCAGAATCCTGTAGCTCATTGTTGGTCCGAAGCATTTCATCACAAGAGAAAATTTTGTAACGTATGCAGAAAAAGACTAGACGATAGTGAATCCATCCACTGTGAAAGTAAGCCATGTTGTCAGTTTTTTAATTCTGTTGTCAAATTCACGTACTTTAACCACATCAAACCCTGTTTGCTACCATATCGAGATGTATTATTTATCGTAATGACATAAATAATTGTTTTAAATTGCAAGAGACAGCAAATTTGAGGACTTATAAAATTAATTTCTCGTTATTTTCCCACACCTGCTACACCCTTATTTTTTTTAACTTAATCTGAAATACACCTAGAAAATTTTATTAGAACAAGTTAGCAAGTATTTATTTATACAGACAGATCAACATACATTTTTTTTAAACACTTTTGTATTTAGAAAAGTTAACACATTATAATCTCGATGTCGATCTTCATTTAATGTTTTTTTTTATTGCTAGTTAAAAAATGTTATTAATTTCGTTGTCAAATATTTACATAACTAAATAATACTAACACAGTCAACACAGAATGACACATCAGTAAATTTTCAGCATCAATACATTAAACTGAACGAGCTAAACATATTTCGGATCAAAACTATTCCTTACTGAGCTACAGTTTTCACATTTTGAGAAATCATCCCTAAATTAGGAAATAATTATTATTAACTACAGCAATCATTTTGTTGATAGCATAGTATTTTTTCAATTTTCTTTTACCCCAGACATGAAAATCAAATAATATTAAGAATCAATTTAGCAAAATCTTCTTCCGCGTTATCAGCATCAAATCAAATTTAAAAGAACAAATATATACGATTACTAACTCGTTTGATGATAAGTGTGGTATATGACAACGACAAAGCATAGGTATTTTATTTAAAGCACATTTGTATTCAGCAAAAATAAAGTGTTCATACATTTTCAGTATGTGAATACTTCGTACACATAGAATGCCAGGATTTTGCTGTGGCTGACTGCAAGGAGAACGCCACTTATCTTCCGGGCAAGCAGCTCGTCTACGTTCACCACCAACATCACTGGCGAGAAGGGAATCTGCCAAGCAACTCCAAATGTGCTCTCTGCAAGAAAACATGTTGGACCACGGAATGCTTGTCGGGATACCGATGCGAGTGGTGTGGGATGACGGTATGTACATTTCGAAAGTACACAAATTCCAACAAAGCGTTAAGTTATCTAACTCATATAATATGTAAAATTAGTAAAAAGAATTGTGACCGTGTTATTTTTTTTACGTGTGGATATGCTCTTTGTTGTACTCAATTGATTTTTCCATTTACAATGTCTTATGACCTCCCAAGTAGCTAAGTAGTTTTAACAGACCTTCAAATTTTTGCTACAATTTTTTATTAGTTTCTTCATTTTGGGCCATTTTCAAAAATTCTTTGCCTCTTCACCAATTTCCAAATAAATTATATTGTAGGTATTTCCATTTTTTCTCTGTCAATAAAATTGTTACATTCGAATTATTTAAATTTTGCAGTGTCATGCTGCGTGCCACGTGAGCATAAACAGCGAGTGCACATTTGGGATGCTGGAACCCATCTACCTGCCACCGCATGCCGTTAGCATTCCGAGGACCGAGGTACCCATGGAGGCCATCATCGGAGTACAAGTGAGAAGAAAGGATACCCTGTCTCGTGAGTATTCGTGTCGTAAGTGTTGCTTCTGTATACCGTACTAACTAGGATTCTTTTGTTTTTTTTTATTTTTATTTGCCATTAGCTCTAACACTTAGATTTTGTTAAATGTATTGAATAGGGAGTTTAAATAAATCAGTCGCATGCAGTGTATTGGTCGGTAGTTGTAGTTGAGTTACTATTTCAACTATATGCTTCTAGTGTCGGACTGATAGAATGCAGCCACTATTAAATTTGATTAGTACTTTATTGAACCTGAAGATGGTTTTACTTTATTTTCTTTGAAAATGTTAATGCAAATGCGAACTACTTTTCATAACTATGTATATGTTATAAAACATTGAATTAAATATCAGAATTCATAGCGTCCAAAGCAAAAAAATAATGAAATTAAATTCATTGATTACGGGTACTAATAAAAAAACGATATCCCCAAGAACGTTAATATTGGCAACTCTGATTTGAAGATGTAATCCAATGTAGGTCGTGGTCTTTGCCCGCAGAGTAGTTGCTTCCTGCAATCCTTTTCAGAATTCTTATTGGATTAATTACTTTTGGTTTGTTATATTATAATACAGCAGCATAATCGTTTTCATTTCTTAAAAATAAATAAAACAAGTACAGACATCATTGAATTAGATTGTGCATGTTATCAATTGATAATTAGTTTTTAATCCTCGTCAATACGATATTAAACAAACATAATATTTAATTTATAGACCATAAGTTGGCAACTCGTGTTTATCAACCCCGATGAATACGAATAGGAAGACGCTTATGCGTTCTGAATGACTCAGTTTAATCCATATCCAAAGGGTACAGAGCAAATGATAAATAGTAATAAAATATTAAACCCATTACAAAACCCTTTATAAAGATAATGGATAAAAAGCTAGATAAGAACGACAACAACGCGTAACAATGTAAAAAACATATTGTCATAATGACATCATGCAAATCAAAAAATATTTTCAAGAGTTTAAACTGGATTTGGAAAGCTCATTATTTTTCCCATTTGAATTTTTCACCATCTAGATTATACAGGAGAAGAAACAAAACCATGTAGAATTCGCAACTATCCAATTTTAAGATTTTCAACTTTTTTTTCACACCTCCAGAAATTAGAAAATATCAGAAATACTATCTTGTAAACTCTCCCCAGCCTTTTGTATACGAGCTTTCAGCTGCGTCCAGTATGAGCGAGATGTTGGTCGCCATATCTTCAGGTATTCAGTCTAAGACCCCAAAATCTTGTTGTTGCGTCACTGGGATTATCTGGAGCAACTCTGCTGCTTGCTGGAGCAACTCTGCTGCTTGCTGGAGCAACTCTGCTGCTTGGCCCCTTAGTGCTAAGACTAATGACAGACTTTTCCTTGTTATCCCATTTATTTGCGCACGTAGCTGCATCAAACTGTCTCTTATGGGTTGACCATGAGCTTTGACCGTTAAAGGAGGGAGGTTGTAACCTAGGTCCTGTTGACATTACTGTCTGAGCTCCTTTTTCTCTCAACTGTCGTTTGAGTTGCTCTAATTCCCCTTCTACATCACTTACTTTTTCTTTGACTTCACTTACTTCTCCTTCGACCTTGTCAACTTTTTCTTGAAGTTCATTCACTTCTTTTTCAACCTTTACACAGCCTATATCCTCCTTGATTTCATTTTTGAGTTCTTCATTGGCTGAAAGTGCCTTATTGTAGTTCTAGAAGTTCTCTTAATTCTTCATGGCGTGTCTTTTCTTCCTCTTTTCCTTCGTAAAGTTTTATTTCCACGTCCTCCATACTTTTTCTCAATTCTTCCTTCTCTTCTTGACGTCTCTTTTCTTGTTCTACTTTTTCTTCTTGTCTTCTTATATTTCTATTAGTTTTGTCAGTTCTTCCTGACGTCGTTCTTGCTAGCAAACCACCTCATTACGTTATGGTTTGTCAGCTTTTTGGTGGTTAATTCCTGATTGGCCGAGCATTGTCTACCAAAACACGTCCATCGGAATGTCATAAATTGTATCTTGATTCATCCATCAACAAACATCTACTCCAATCTGTTCTCCTAATAGATTACTAAGACAAATGTAGACGATACTGGTAGTGATTCTTATACATCAAGCGATAAATTGGAAGAATAACGATAATAAACATTTGGTGATCTCAGAAAACATGTTTCTACTTTGTAATAAAAAAGTCCTTTTCTTGTTATGTCAGAAACTCGCCTGTTCGGATTCCTCTTATGTTTTCCTCAATTATGGCACATTAAATACATTTTAAAATCATTAGTGAAAATGGATGTAGAACAGCTTGTAACTGCCAATCGTTTACAACTATAACAAAAATCGAAATCCTTCGAAAACCTCCTGGCAACAAAACCCGAAAGATCGCCTCCAACTCAATTTTTGTAGAATGGCTTCCAGGTCTCCTACCGTTGACTATTTTGAATATCTGAAAATTTAAAAAATCCCTGTTATAATGGGGGATCGCTTGTAACAATTCAGTTTTTTGTCCACAGGAGGAACTTTAACTGAATGAAATTTTCACAGAAACGTCCATATTGTTATAACAATCGAAGCATTTCACATCACACAGTCACGGTCGTTTTTTTTAAATTTTAAGCAGTATACATTTGCAACTCTATTTGAATTTCTAAGTCACAGACAACTGTGGTACGGTATAAGAGTAAACATAAATTATTGATGAGCCCTCAACTGCCACCAGCTGCTTTAACCTTTTCATCATTTATAAAGTACGGTTACAACTTACACCGACTTACTAAGAGCTGACAATAAAATCTGGTATAATGGCCTGTAAATTTTGTTTTACATCTGATACAGGCAACTGATTGAGGTAAATGTTAATCAAATTTGATGTTTGGTAATATTAATATTTAGACAGGCCTCTGTGGGAGGCTTAACTTACTCAAAAACACATTCAGCAAGACTGTCTTCAAAGTTTTGGTTCTAAATTTAAATCGCCTGCCGCAGAAGCAATGCAGTACATATTAATCCTGTATTCATTATTTATGTATAGCTACTTGGACTACGATTTATAACCGTGGTCGTTCCAAGGGATAAAAAAATATTGCCACAATCGATAGAATTGTGCAGATTTAATACAAACAAAACATGGATAGCTATAGTTTCCCAATAAAGCTGCGAAAGTCGTTAAAATACATAGATAAACATCATAAAACTAAATAAGAACACACTAATATAATTTTAAATGTCACGGGATCGAAGAGAAATCATCAACAAAATGTGTCGTAAAAGGACGAGTTGATGACGTTAATTGCATTATATAGATTTGTAGCTAATACAATAAATAGGTACTCCCCCTATGCTTATACCACTTTGGATGAAAGCAGGCTCATATCTACGTTGATACGCTTGATCCTAATACCTTCTTTTAATTTGTTGTGTATAATGGACGGAAATTAGAATTTAAAAGTGATGTGATTGGGAAGTTGAATTGTTGTTTTGTTTTTTATTTTATACATGCAAATTATTTTTTAAATATCTACGACTCCATTCGTCGCGGAAAAATAATAAACTAAGATAATCGTAAATGAATAGACTATCGAACTATTGGACCATAGTTACATTAAAAGTACATCCTAACCTCAAAATAAACAAATTTCTCAATTTATTTTTTTTTTACTAACAATGCAATAAATAAGTGGGGTAAAAGTCTTCAAATCTTTACGAAAATTGGAGAAAACATGTATTTTCATGCTATGAATACGTGACCAATTTTTTTTTTTATTTTAATTTTTGCGGCCACAATTGAGCATTTCTTGAAAAAAATTAAAATGACCATCATCTAATTTATAATTAATTTGCTTATTTTTAAAGAAAACGGTCATTTATTTCTTCTGTATTATGCCCAACATTATCAACATATTCAGCAGTAACAGGTGAAGTATACACTTCAGTTTATACTGAATGAGATCGATATTTATATGCATCACGAAATATTATGGAGTGTGAAATAAGATTAAAGCATTATTCATTGTCTGACTGTTTATGATAGTTTTCATTTTCATTTAAAAGCATTTGTCGCTGAAACCAATTAACCGATGACTTTACTCAACCGTTTCGCCAAAAAAGCAGACACAATCTAGTATCTAACAGATTCTTTGTTTTGATGTTAGTGACTAGTTCATTTAGCGACCGAGTATTATTAGGACTAGCTCTCAAATTTAATGGTGGTGAAATAATATTAATTAAAAAATAAAAAGTTTCCTCCTATCGCCGCACCGCATTGGCTTTATTATTTGCCTAGGCCTTTCTCCAGTAACCCATAGCGGTATAATTCTGCGTAGAATTGGCTTTAAATATAAATGCAAATATATAGATAAAATAAATTTATTGCTATAATTTCACCATTTTTACATGAAGTATTAAGTAAAAAAATCATTGCACAAAAACTAAAGTTGTCTCTTAAGCCCCGAGACTTGGGAACATATCGAGAGACTAGTCGTACTATATTATGCCTTGAGCCTTGAGTAAACAATTTTTGTTTAAAAATTTGTAACGAACAAAACAGACGACGATACGCTTCAAAGCAACGCTGTTCAAACTGTGTTTTGATTTACTTTCAGTAGGATAGTTTTTATTTTTTAAGTGCTTTAATTTTCTTTTTAATTTTTTATTTTAAGATAACAAGGGAATGATTTTGCAGTCATCAGTGGCGATAGCGTTAGGCGGAGTGCTTCTTTATCAAGTGTTCTGAAGCGTCTTTCTGTTGTTTTGCCGAATTCTTGCCAAGGCAAATACCAGCCACATTTGTCACCCCCTTATTTGCGAGGTATACTTGGTTTGCGACGTTTTGTTTTGAGTTTGAGCTTTTTAGTTCTTTTGCACAAGGTGTTTGCTATGCCGTGTAACTAATTTGTGCTTTTCTAACATTGAGGGCAAGCTCTTGGAGGCATTGTGGTAGATATTATTATAACGATAACATTTCTATCGCACAGAAGTTTCCCTAATATTAATTGATGGGTTATATTAGTAAATCATAATAAATGTTTTTTAAATTCGCGATTTCTATTATTTCATGGTATTGATTTGTTTAAACAAAAATAAAAACCTTGTTCTATCGTCACATCATCCCTACCAAAGATCCCTGAAATTTTTTCATCACATTCATCAGGTTTCAATTTTTAAAGGCGGAACTTCAGGAGTTGATAAAACGACAATATGGTAGTGCTTGATACAAATTATGCATTACAACGATCTCTTTTTCGAGATACAGGGCGTTAAAATGTCCAAAAAAATCGGAAGGAGTTATTGACTAGAAATCTAGCTCCATTGTAAACTCGATTCTTTAATTTTTCGATCAATTTTTAACAGAAGAACGTTTAATTTTGCCAGCACCGTTTGCAGGAAAATTGGTAAAATAAGTTATTTTTGTAGCTGAATTCCAGAAAGTTTCACTTTCGCTGACCAATGAGCATGCCCAATAAGCCTTTGTGGCTGAAGATTACATTTTACTTTCCATTTTAATGAACTTTTGTATGCATTAGTGATTTTGTCAATGAATTGATCAGTGAACATGAACATCAAGAAATAAGATATAAATTTGAAAATATGAACCTTAAATAGTAAAATGCCTCCACACATTTCTTTATTTATGATTAAGTTAACTTATTGCTTTTTGTGAGTAACAATCTCTTCGTTTTGAAAAATTAACACTGCAACGGACAACTTTTTGATATTTAATGACAATACATATAAGGCATACTATAATCGCATTGGCAGGCAAATGTGTTTCCCTTGCCATTTTTTTTCCTATTTCAACGCCGATATTTTCTTACAGCACGGAGTACCTCGGAGGAATTTAGTAGTGGAGAGGCCGGTCGGTATAGGGATGCTGAGGACTACGCACCACAAACCCACGCACAAGGACGGGACAGTCGGCAAGATAAGCAAAACAAGAATCAAGAGGAACGCGATGAAGGTACTAAAAACTTTCCCTTTTAATAGATCTGCTCGATGCCTCCGCAATACCTATTGCAAAAATGTATTGACGTGACTTGACTTGACTAGTATACCAATATAGTATTCCAAACTATGTAAAACATATCCTTCTGAAATTCAAATCTAAAATTAGCTTACCAAAATGGAGTATCTGGAAATAGCACATTTGAAAAAACAATAAAAGTCGAGCTGTGATACTCGTCTTTTACATAATTTCCGCTACGTTTCTTTATATTTACTTATTATTTATTAAACTAATGCCAGACATGTATTTCTTAGAAGTAGTCAAGGTTTACGATGGGAACAACTCGCTGCGAAGGAGAATCTTCAGAACCATTGTCGTGTCGAGGCAAGCACCCTTAAGACAAGTTCTTACGCAGGCTCTGAGGGCATTTCACATCACGAAGGACCCAAATTCATTCCATCTCACAGATCTCTATTCATCTGAAGAAGCTGTTTTGCAAGATCCGACTCCTGTTTTAAGTCTTCATAGAAAAGAGGGAAAGCGACCGGCAGTATTTCTTAGATTTAAGTAAGTGGTCAAAAATTTAGCCTATAACGAGATTTTACATAGCAATAACTTTTTGTACTTGATAGATCTCGTTTGATTTATTCCTATATTATTAACTCGATTAAATTGTATCTAAACAGTACCAATAATATTATTAAATTAAACTATAGGGATTCTTTGAAAGACCAAGTGATTAATTTTTAAAGAGTATGTATATACAATAATTGGTAAGTTAATACACGTCAGTTTGTGTTCAGCTTGAACTTAGATATAAAACCTTAGGTCTACTGATTAGTGGAAAGTGAACCAATGTGTAGTTTTACGCCGGAGTAATTGCAGTTGCGTGTCAAGAATCGGAATACATTGCCCTCCTTAATAAATAGCCTTGACCTATTTAACTAGTTTTATTGTTTTCAGTTCAACATTAAAATTGCACTGTTTCAGGGACCGCGATAATGACAAGGGAGAAGTGCGTGTCTATCCTGGAAAACTTCAAGTATCTCAGGCATTCTGCACCGTGCCTGTGGATTCCAATACAACAGTTGGCGACCTCATCCGAGAAGCACTGAAACGTTTTGGCCTTGAAGACTACAACTGTGAGGATTATCGATGTAGTGAAGTACTTCTGGATAGAGGAGGTACGGTTTATTGTCACAAGTAATGACATATTCGTGATCTCCATTTGAGACCAAAGCACTGAAACACGTTTCTCCAACTAAATCATTATCATTAGGATCTTCACGAAATAAATATTATGGTTATGCATGACAATGTATTCCTGTTGTCCCTTTTATGTCCACTACAACTATGGTAACTGGGCATCCGAAATAATCACACCATTTGGTGGAGTATTAAGGCTCAACTTATATTTAAATCAATTTGCAAATAATTCTTTTTATTTCTAAGATAATCAACGCAGGATTATTTTCTCTTTGTCGCTAATAACAACAGTACTTTTATCTTTAAATTCGACATGTAATATCATAATTTTTTACTTTGGTTTGATACTACTTTAGCCTTTCAACTTTCTGATGGGGTTTCAAGTACACCAAAATAAGTTTCATCCAAGATGCCTTAGTCTATTTTCTTATACAGATAACGAAAGTGCACATCTTAACATTGCACCTCAAAATATATACAATTAGAAGGACCGCTGCATAAACATTCTCGTGTCGTCGTGAGCTCGTCTCGAACTGTCTACATCACCAACTCTAACTGTGATAGTAAATGCAAAAATGATCATTTTTGCCACGACTATTTAATCTAAATAATTTTCCCATTTGCCCAAATAGTCTTATAATCGTAGAAAACTGTAAGTACGGTCCTTGCTTGTACAGTAGACTCATTTGCTCGATAATTCCTTAGCAATAAAATTTTATTATACCTATTTGAATCATCCATTGCGTTTATGACCAGTGCTAATGGCAGGCAGATAACCCACTTTACCATATGTATGAATAAAGTAGAAGCTTTTCTCGGGGATAGTTAGGCGTATAGGTTTTATTATATTGATATTCTTCAATGTAGGTATTTTCTTAATGAATACAAGAAAGGCTGCCAGAATTCTTTATTGATGCTACCGTTTAATTCAAGGATAGAACACTCGTGCGTTTATCTGAATGAATATCAATAAACAATATACATTAATAGCTTTCGTACTGAAGTAAAATAAATTGGTATTTATAAATTTAACTCGCTATCGTTCTCCTTAATAGATATAATTCAATTTGTTACCTCTTTAAACACAATAATAAAAATTTGCACCAACCTTACTTAGAAGTAAGTTTTTATAAAAAGGCTTCAACACTTAAGGTCAGAGATATTAGAAACATTAAGCGTACACTTTGCTTTAGTTCTTTTTGCTTGTGAGTTCTAATTGCCAAGTATCTTTGTTACAGTGACCGAGCGAGTTTTGTCCTGGAACGAAAGACCATGGGAAATTATGAAACAACTTGGCAAAGATAGTATTAGGCAGATGGAATTAATGAGGTTCTACTTGCAGCTGAAACAAGATCCTCATGGACCAAACCTAGCTTTGTTTGTGGGAAATTTGCCTCCAAACCTTTCTGAAAGAAATTACGAAAACATCCTCACTGAATTTCTAGGCAAAGGTTATTTAAATTGCTTTATATATTTTTCTTAGCTTTCACATTACCTGCGCTACGTGAACTTTGACTTTCAAGCGTAGTGACGTTGATAAACGAATTTCATTAAATACCTACCTTAAATTTAGACTCCAAATGTACAATCTCCTTACTTATTTAATTTGTATCGTCTAACATTTCTTTATTAATTTCGTATAAGGACTTTGGTTTTTAAATGTCAGATGATTCCGTGAATCAAATTAAAATGTGGGTGAATATCAAAAGGGTGTCAAGATGGTTGTTCAAGTTGTCATAGTTAAAACTCGTTTACGTACGTTTAAAAATAAATAAAAATAAAGTTCAAATTATACCTCAATAGAATTAGTAGAGGATAGTGATAATACTTGTGATCATTTTATTCCTTAATTCAGTTTTAGTAATATTGACGTAAGGATTCGGTCTTTTTTAGCTTACATTCCAATTTTAGTCTAGTTTTTTATTTTAAACAATTACCTTATTACAGAGAACAAATTTTCTAAAATTGGTCCAATTTACTACGAATACGGATCTATGGTGATTACGTATGAGGATTCAGATAAGGCTGTAAGAGCACTTTATACACTAAGAGAATCAAAATTTGAAGATAAACAACCTTTACTTGGTAAGTATCAATATAGCAAAAATATATTTGTTCCTCTCTCTCTCTCAGAATTCAAAATTATATAAACTGCATCATTGCCCAGGTGTATCCAACCTCAACCCAATAGGGAATGCATGGATAATACTACTGCTACAATATTCTACAATACATAGAATGTTCAGTTTATCGCATCAAAATTGGAAATTTTCGATTCCACTTTTTTGTTTTTTCTTTAATAGTACCTCTTAAGTTCGCAAAATTTTGCACCAAGTAGTGAAAACTGTACAAGTGATTCTATTTAAAAGAATACATGTTTAATTGACAATTTTGCTGAAAAAATTGAATATCCAAAATGTTAAGAAATATTAAAATTTTAGTAGTATTATCATTTTCAAAGTAAATTTGGTATTTTTATGTTCCAAGAAAATAACGTGGCAACGTTGCAGTCAGAACATATATCTCACAAGCTGAAAAAGGTATTGGCATAACTTATGCAGCGAATATGTCTCAGCTCCATCAGCTTATTACAAATAAGTAGTTAGATTCTAGTTATCCTAGCAAGCTGCTGAAACCGCGCCCCATACCTTTCTCGAGTTTAGTGAAGTTTGTATTTTAAAACATTATTGCCTTTATAACTTTCTATTCTTTATGTATGAAATGAATGCTTATGGTTGTTGTATATTAAATACCTCATTACCTTGCAGTTATGTTATTACCCAACATAGAACCCTCAATGATACCCCATGGAGTACAACCTTTGTTAGTATTTGTAAATGTGAAATCCGGCGGATGCCAAGGGCTCGAATTAATATCCAGCTTCAGAAAATTGCTAAATCCTTATCAAGTGTTCGATTTGGATAATGGTGGGCCTCTGCCGGGTCTCTATGTGTTCAGAAACATTCAGAACTATAAAATACTCGTTTGTGGTGGCGATGGTACCATCGGTTGGGTACTACAATGTTTAGATAACGTTGGGCAAGATTCTCAGTGCTCGTCTCCAGCCTGTGCTATTGTGCCGTTGGGAACAGGTAAGAAACGCAACGATCGAAAATAGTAATAGTTAATCACTGGAGATTTGACGTTTATCTTTTAAAAATGTCGGAAATTTTGGGGTGTATCATTCTTTGTTGCTCGCGTAATGGCTTACTCTTAAATCTTTTACTTTAAATTTAAATTTCGGAGCATAACCCTACAGTAAGCATTTTTTGTTGCTTACATAATCGTGAAGCTCAATTTTGGATCGAATCCGTAATTTTTAATGTTACTTAGGTGCAGATTTGTGAGTGATATTTCAAACCAAAACGTATTTTATGTAGTAACATTAACTGTTGTGGAGTGAAAGACTGAAGAAGCTTCAGCTCCATATAGAAAACGCCACGATTATCAGAGATAGTCAGTACGCGCATAGAAATCAAGGGGTCTTACTCACAACTTGGTTTGACATCATGAAGATTTGAGCATTTTTATTAGATTTTTGGAGAACATGCTAAACTTTGTTTTGGAATGATCGAGGTCTACAAGATTATTTGAACTGCCACAATTTTAGCCAAGTCGGTCGGAATTAATCTGCATCTGGAAGTGTAAGATCTAGCTTCACTTTCTGGTTTTTGAAATACGCACTTGCGTGAAGAGTACTGTCATTAAAGCGAATCATTAATGTCAAGAGCAAACAAGGTTGGTGATAAAGTAGATCCTTGTGGAACACCTGAGTTGGTACAGAAGGTTTCTGATGAAACTTCAGCAATTGCAACATAAAGTAAGGGAAAAATCTGATATACATAGACATAACTAAGCTGACAAACCAGAAAATGGTAATTTATTTAATACATCTTGATACCGAACCAATGACCGAACTCTATCAGATCCTTCGGAAATATCTAAAGCTATGATAGTCTAGTGCCGAACCGGTTTTCAGAAGCCAAAAATGGACAAAATTCTTAGCAGTGTATGGATGGTGGAAAAATTTAGAATTGATAGTACTTATACAAATGGGGAGAAATAGATTGGACCCCAACAATTAACCAGAAGTAGGGTGGGGGTGGGAAAAAGGATGTTTTATGGATGAAACGAGATTTTTAACGATTTCCGGCAAAACTGGGCCTCCTATCGAAAAAGTAAAATGCAAAAGTTGTAGATAATTGAAAGATCTACAACTTTTATTTCAACCATTTTTCAACATAACCTCAAAACTATTGAGAAAAACGCTAAGAACCAATTTTTTCATTTTTCATTTTTATCTCCCACAAAAATGATTCGACTTTAATGAAATTTGGTGAAAATGTACATTTTTCAAATAAGCTGTAATTTGAAGACATTTATTTTTTGATTTTATTGCGAATTTATTTTGAAAAAGGCCTAATTTTCAATAAAAAAAGTTGATTAACAAAATTTAGATTTTTTAAATTTCAGGACGGAATTTTTTTGGTTGAAACCTCTACTTTAAGATGGTGTAAAATAATCATTCTGTTACTATGGAAAAACTTTTGTCAAAAATGGGAAAAACCAAAACAAAGATCTTTTCAAAATCGATTTTTCCGTAAATGTCACGAATTCTTCATTGTTTATTGAAATGAAGTGTTGCGTGATGCAAAATGGTAATTTCAATATAATATTGATAATAAGGGAACTTTGATTAACCGTTTAAGGTTCGGGATGGTAAAAAGCAAATTGTTTAATAGCAATTTTACTAAAAAAATATTGCTGAAAATTACCGTTTTTGTGCAAGAAAAAATTTTTTTATGCTTCATGGACAAAAATAAATTTATAAATAAGTTTATAAAAACAAATATTTAAAATTATTTCAATTTACAAAGAAGGAATATAAAATCAAAATTCTATTTTAATCTCATTTTTTTGGAAAGCTGCTCTACATCATCAGATTCAACATAGTTTTCGGTTTCTTCAAGATCTCCGACGATACTATGGATACTAAATTGAGTAAAACAGAAGAATTAACTTGCAAATAATTGCGTTTTCTGAACAATGTTTTTACAACTGATGTATCTTACTTTAAAAATTAAGTGAAAAATAAATTAAAATATTATTTGAAAACTGCATTGAAAATCGATGATATCAAATTGTTTATTGTTTAAACAATAATTATTTGATATTACATTGAAATTACCATTTTGCATCACTCTCAACACTTCATTTCAATAAACGATGAAGAATTCGTGACATTTACGGAAAAATTGATCTTCAAAAGATGTTTTTTTTTGGTTTTTCCCATTTTTGACAATGTTTTTCCATAGTAACAGTATGATTTTTTTACACCATCTTAAAGTAGAGGTTTCAACGAAAAAAATTCCGTCTTGAAATTTTCAAAAATCCAATTTTGTTAATCAAGTTTCTTGATTGAAAATTAGGCCTTTTTTCAAATTAAATTCGCAATAAAATCTAAAAATAAATATTTCGCTTCAAAAAACAACTTGTTTGAACCACAAAAATGTACATTTACAACAGATTTCTTTAAAATCGAATCATATTTTTGAGGGAGATAAAAATAAAAAATAAAAAAATTGGTTTTTGGCGTTTTTCTCAATAGTTTTGAGGTTATGTTGAAAAATGGTTGAAATAAAAGTTGTAGATCTTTCAATTATCTACAACTTTTGCATTTAACTTTTTCGATAGGAGGTCTAGTTTTGATTGTAAAAAAACAAGTTTCATCCCTAAAAACACCCCTTTTCCCACACCCACACTACTTCTGGTTAATTGTTGGGGTCCAATCGATTTTTCCTCATTTATATACCTACAATTAATCCTAAATTTTCTGACCATCCATTGCTAAGAATTTTTTTTTGAAAAAAAAAATTATTGGCACTGGACTAGGTCCTTGAAGTCGAGATTCTCCACGTTCCTATGAGGAAGCAGATTACAACAGTTATCACAATTGCGCCATAGTGAAAATTCCAGAGAAATTCTGAGTATACCACTCAGAATTTCACTCTGGAATCGGAATATGTAAAAATATAAAAAAAATTAGTGGTTATATTTGCCCCCCAATTTAATTTTCATTAAAAAAATAAAGGATACATAAGAGCGAGTCACTATGTTGCAACATTCAGTACGCCAATATCACACAAACATTATTATCAACGATTTTAATGATTTCAGGAAACGATTTGGCGAGAGTATTAAGGTGGGGCCCGGGCTACACCGGAGGAGAAGACCCTCTGAATCTTCTCAGGGATGTAATAGACGCCGAAGAGATCCGGCTGGACCGTTGGACAGTAGTTTTTCATCCAGAGGACAAACCTGACGACAGCGTTAAGCAGGTCAACTCCACCGGTAAGAAGAGGCAAAAACTGTCCAAAATGAAAGTGACCAATGAGCAAATTAGAAAAGCAGGTCAATCATATGTGTAATTAGATGTTGTTTTGCTGTAATGATAACTAACGCTAAATTTAACTGAAATAACCAAGTAGTTGATATCGAACTGGTTCCAAAGCTTACATATTACCGATATATTAGGATCAGTAATTATGTTGGATAGTTTTAGATTTTAATTTTATTAATTTAAAGTATTACTTAAATCAGCGATAAAAACAAATAAATAATACAAACGTAAATCATATTTGGAAGATTAACACTTATAACTGGTATATCGTATCTATTATCTATAACTTATAATGCATATACACTGCAAGTTATTATAATAAACATTTTTTTTGTTATGACTGAATAAGATCAAATTATCGTACAATTATGAAATTTTAGGTGAGGTCTATACTGGTTAACGACATCGATAACACGGTAGATGTTTAGTGTCTATTTCTTGTATTTAGTTTCATGTACTTTATATAAAAATTGTGCTTGCGTCTCCTTAATTCTTGTACCTACTTATTTTTTTGGCAATATATTTTATTAATGATTTTATCTAAAATGGATAATGTTTTAATAATCAATCATACTTTTCACCCCTATCATTCATTGTTTTTCTTTGTCTTCCAAATATAAATATATTAGCGTAAGTAACTATTTTTCCTCCTTAACATAAAAGCACTTCTAAAATCAGTCCTTAATAAAAAATATTTAAAAATCGCCCTTTTAGTAGCATAGATACACTAAACTAGAAATGCATGGCTTTTGGTTTTTTACATTTTAGATATAGAATATTTACGGCAAAACAACATTTTTTAAATAAATTGGTTAAAGAGTAATCTTCAGTAGGTTCTGAATAATTTTGAGAAATACCAAATTGGCCTACAATATCTATTTTAAATCTACTAAGAATTATTTTTATGAAACTGTATTCCAAGAATGACAATTCATACGTATAGGTATTTACCCCTTCTATTTTCATTACGTTTTGCCAGATATTTCTGTAGTGGAGGTACAAACATGAGAAGTAATCGACCAATGGAGTTTAATATATACTTTCTGTTTCTTTTAACTTTTTTTTATCATTTATTCGATTTTAGTTTTTTTTTCGAGTTTTTGAGACCGTCATATTCAAGAGGACGAGAGTTTACTATATTTGTGCCATATAATATATAATATGCTCAGAGATTTTAGGGAAATATTTAATATTTTTGGCCTTTTTATAATTTAACTTGGGTAGACTTTAATGATATATAAATTAAGAAAAGTGACCAAAAAAAGTAAATATTTCTCCGTCTGATCTCTTTCTCTTTGAGTTTCTTGGATACGGCGCGGCGTGGCTATGTTAACGAACGCAGCTGAAGCAGTATAAGTAGTATTAAGCAAAAAAAAGATCCTTTTAGATATAAGCATGCAAGCAGAAGGCTTGAGTGGTGCGTATGGAACATCTGTTCCATATGCACCATTTTTTTATCAAAAATATCACAATTTTCACTTCAGTTCCTAAACACCAAAATTCCATCTTTTTACCTGATATGCATGATTTTCAGTACAGTTTCCAAAATTCCCTTTATCTTTTTCGGCCATTATTTCTCATTTGAACGAACGCATCCAGGCACGATGCAGCATGTAGAGACGACCAAGGATATGCATTGTCCTCTGCCAGTGCCGAATCCTCAATGGACGGACTGGGGTTTTAATTATAGGATGATTACAGCGCAGGTAATCATCTTCATAAGCCGGTCTAACGGATCACGAGTGAAGAATCCACATAGGCGCGAGAGTGAATCTACCGTAGATCAGTTGTCTCTTGATCAGATCTACCATAGACTGATCCACCTTCGTGGTCGCGCTGGTCTACGGAAGAATAGGTTCACTCTACCCTTGCGTTCTGGAATTCCTCGTGAGTCCGTGACCAAAGGCTTCATTGGAAGGTTGAGCAGACCTCGCCTTACCATTGGTCATCGTCTCTACCGGGATCGTGTCTGCTAGCACCATTTCAAATTTTAGGAACTGACTTGAAAAGTGAAATATCTGGATATTGCGATGCCACGTGGCGGTGTGAAATGGTGACCGCCTCGTGAGATCGCATTCGAGAGAAAATCTTTTCTGAAAGATCCACGGACGTCTAACGGTGTATATCATTTTGGAGAATATTACAATAAATTTCTAGTATCTATTTCAAGCATTTTATAAAACCCACTCACTAAATTGCCAATTCACGTCCATGTAATATAATTCTCTTTCGGCAATCGATCACTCTTCTTTAAGCACGGCCGTCGCGGTCGCTGACCCTTGTGGGGATATCGTGGCTATGGTGGTAGACCTTGTTTGGTGAAGCTCTTATGTAGATTGATTATTATACAATATATCTTTATATATCTATTTTGTCTTTTATTGCATTCTAGTTGTAATTAAGCATTTGTGTTGACCCCCTAGCTTACGACCCTCGCATTGTGCGACAGAGACCCTTCGGCTGAAGCCAAAGAGAAGTGAACGAATCCTGTCTGGGCAGGAGTCTAAAGTGAATTGTGTATTGTGCATAGTGTCTATATAGTGTCGTATCTTTAGTTCAGGACGTTGCGAAACCTGCATACGAGGAAGCATTCATTGTCGACGGCTACCGTTAATCTATCGATATCGAGATATGGATATATTAAAAGCTTGTCCCGACCTGCGTTGAAGTCAGCGGCCAAGAGTTAAATCAGATGTTGTGATAGCGGCTGGTTGACTTAATCGAATATCGGTCGTTCCCTCCAACTATCACTGGTTATAACGAATGGTTAACTGAATCGTTGACACAGCTAGTTATTAAACGTTGATAGCTACACATATTTATTTGCAAATATTTAAAGGAAAATGGCAATAAATTACTGCAGAGGATTTAGGCAAGTTTAATGCTGATGACTGCAAACATCCCATAAACTGGTTCAGAGTTGTATGGTTGGTATTCTTCTGATATGCTATGGTACTTGAAAATTAAAAATGTGACGCATTTACTACCCTCTGTGTAGTGATGTTATTGCTGTTTAAGCATCGTGCATTTAGCAATAGATAGAGGAGTATGTTTGGGATCAGGATGTGGAAATGGATAAAATGGACGGCTTCTTGCAATCATCACACTTTTCCTCAGTGGTTTATAATACTCACTAAACAATAAATACTTCACAAAAAAGTCTGGAGATAGAAAACAGCATGTTAGTGAAAACGGATAAACATATCGTCATACTTTGCAAATTAATGCTTGTCGAAGTAAAAATTTGCATTTCAAAAAACAAACTTAATTTCGTAAACTTAACTTCTTCAGTTTGAGTGTTCATCTGGCAACACAACAGATGGCTCTGGGGTTGCCAACTTTTAAATTAAAATTAAAGGACAACCTAGCACTACTGGCGCATTCGCCAAATACTTAAACTATTTAAAATAATAGCTAATTATTTAATCATGCATTTTTATCATGCATTCTTTTTATTATAATTTTCTTGCTTTTTGGCATTACGAAGTAAAACTGAATTGCTTTTAAGTAAGTAAAAAGTTACAACAATTATCATTTAAACAAAAAAATACATATAATTTATTTTTTATTAGATTAATACCACATCTTTTCCATGTCCGTTCTTCGTTATCACCAAATTTTTTTTATAGGTGAAAACGGCACAACTTTCATTTTTTAATATTTCCAAAATGGCTAAAAACTCTTTCAGGAATTGCTGATGAGGCAGGAATACTTAGAAAAAATGAAACTATTTTAAACAAATCAGAGACAAGTTATTTAAACATAAAATTGCAAATTTGTCACTTGAAATAGATTTCGAGTAGTTTTAATTTTTTTGAATAATGTCAAAATTATTTTTTTATGAAACTATTCCCTGAAAAAATAGTCCACATAAAAATTGTGTAATTTCCCTAATTATACAAATAAAAACTTTAGCATTGAAGAAGGAAACAGATTGAGTTTCCGAAACGTCTATGTCTGCGAAATATCATTATTTTTATTTTTATTTTATTTACTTATATTATATGTCAAAAAAAATAACCTTTAACTGTTCATTTGACATAAAATCACATGCGTAATAGTATATTATTCTAATGATATATGAATATACTAAATAACTCACGCCGTTGAATTTTGCAGTACGAGCCGAAGGCGAGTGTTGTTATTCATCAAGTGAGTTATTTAGTATTACCACGAGTTGAACACTATACTTTATCTACGATTATAACAATAAATACTAACCAAGTCCGAATCCATCATTTTGGGCACAATAGGGTATGCGCATATGCGAGATTTTTAAGCAAAATTGATTGTAAAAGATAGTTAATGCTATAAAAAAATTAATAACAATAAAATTTTATCAACAATGTACCCTATATTTATGTATTTGTTAATTAAAATTCATATAATTTTTAAGTTTACGACCACTGGCCGAGAACAAACGATGGAATTCGAATCTCACCGTGACGTCAATCACCGGTTTCTTTGACAGTACTTTAGAGAATCTTTTATATTTGCCGTTGTGGAATATGTCATACTGTTTACGTGTAGATTCAATGTGCGATTTCGGTGTTAAATATTAACATTTTTCACGGAAAAGTGAGTGGAACAGATTTTGTAAAAGCCCAGAGAGATAATTTGGCCAATGTTGCTCTCTTTGTTGCTATACTACTTTTAAGTGGAAGGCGCATTTTTCTACCAGTTTGACAATCAAAATACATGATATTTTAAACGTATGTAACTACCCATTAATTTAAACATCATATAGTTTTCTAAATCTTCCTCTAATTGAAAAAAAAAGTAAAATACATAACCTAAAATTGTATGATTTTAAAAAGGTACAAAATCGCACTTACGTTGAAATGATCCTCACATACAACCCCTTTAGTGTTTTCTGATATATCAGTTTCACTCCTTCTCATGGTACGTATCCATAATTTTCGTTTTTTCTTTAATTTAGAGCTTGATCGTATATTGGTAATGAGACAAATCTTTTTTCTGGTGTTTTTTTTTATGGACGACTGGCACTGCGGTATTTAACAGTACCTTGGATGCTTAATATCAATAATATCCTTGTTTTCCATTGTAAAATGCTGCATTAAACGCTATTTTAATAAACATTAAATGGAAATGCAGGTCTCTGACGTCACAACACCACAGCAGCCATTTGCATGACGTCACAGTCATTTTTGGAATAACCAATTTTTGTTAATTTTTTTTGGATAATGGGTTACATTTTAACCATTTTTTATTATTGCGATAGCCATTTAGTAAGTTAATTTACAAAATTACGATTAATTCAAAAATCATGCGCATACCTTATTATTATTTAACTTAATTAAACGTCAAAAATATTCAAATTGTCAAATCGCTTTCCTCCCCTCAATAATAATGAACCATTCTATTTCACCGTACCGGAAAAGAATTTCAATTGGACAGGCTAGGCATGAAGTTAAATGAAATTAAAAGAGTTAAAAGAGAATAAATCCCAAATATAAGAAAGAAAATTAAACAATGCCACAAATAACTTTTAGACGATATTTAATAAAGGAACAATCCTTTGAAACAAAGGTTGGTTGAGAACCCTGGGCAAAGCTGCCTCACCAATAAGAGTATGAGTACTCTGCCACCGGATGTAAACAATGCATTCAAAATTCAAAATACTGCGTATCCTAAGCTATATTATATGGTCGACGTGTCTAGGATAGAACGTCTTATACAGGGTGTTCCGGGAGGAAGGGAACTATTTTAAATAAGTATTCAAGAGGTTAAAATAAGAAAAAAAGTTTCTTAAAATTAAAAATTCTTTTTTTTGTCGGTGCTTCTTTTATCTACAGGGTGATATCCAGGCCCATACATTTATCTTAAATTTCGTCGTTCTCCAATATCCAGTTCAATTGTGCACCAGTTTAGTTATTTGTTTGCAGGAAAACGTATTTTTAATTCTTTTTTTTGACACCCTGTATCTCGAAAAGGAAGCATTTTCGAACTCTTATTTATAGGAACTTTCGTCTTATTTTAACCTCGAGAATACGTCCTTAAAATAGTTCCCTTTCCTCTCGAAACACTTTGTATAGTAATGTCTTACTAATTTCTTGGCGTTAAATACCTGTAATTACGCTTTTTAATCGAGATAACAAACTTCAAATTCGCATTCATGTGTAAACTTGTTTTTCAAAGTTGATGTAGTGATTTTGAAATTGATGATGGTTTTCATAACCAGAAATATAAATATTTTTACAATTATCCATTCTTCCGTCGGCACTGCCAATCAGCATGATGTTACTTCTTATCTCTTATTTCACCGGCATTAGTTAAAAACCGCTCAGCATTCTGGCATATCTGGTGTTTCAAATGCACCTCGCCCATCGGCAAAGGCAGATATATAAAGAGAACGCGTCTAGGCATATTAAGATTAAGGTCAAGATATCTGTGACAGTATTGCTAAACTACTTTAAATTTGCGAGGAAAAGTGACTAGAAATTCAAGCTTGTTCCCAAACATGCGATGTAAGTACACGCAAGAACGATTAAAACTAAAACACTACGAGCAGGAATGTCGACTCTGAAGTCTAAATTGAAAGTGAAAGAGAAAATTGATTTGTACATTTTTCTCATATAGATTGACCAGCCATTTGTTGTGACTGCCTCCTAAATTACACTTTTTGGTGAATATGCAATATGCATACCTATGTGAAATATTACAAATAAACAATTACTGCTGATTATTTCTTAACTGCGATTTTGGATTAATTCTAAAGATAGGTAACGACTCTTAATGATCCAAATATACAAAAAATTTAAATTTGTTATTCAAATAGAGTAGCAGTAGCAGTGTAACACAAAAATAAAAATTAAACACCAGCCACGGTGTAAGACGATTAGGTGATGTCACGAGTCGGCCGACCGCGTCGTCAATTTGTTAACGCTTGGATTAGAGAGAGATGGTAGAGCCAGGGCCGCATATTTTAGCGTGAATCGGGCTCATTGTATGGATGTAGCTGTTTAAAATCTAAAGCAATTCTTTTTAAATGTTCTAGTATTATATATCTAAATAATTAACTTCATTCATAAAAAACGAAACAATATTTTTACACTATACCTATAGAATTTAATTAAAACAGCTGTAGTAAGTAATGATTTTTATATTATGTCAATGATCGCATTGATCGAAAGAATCATTTATTGCTTGCAATAAGGTATTTATTTAAAGATAATATTTTTAATATTGTAAATAAAGTAAAAATAGTAGTATATTTTGATGTGATAACGAATAAATAATAAGGGATACGTGAGTGAAATAAATCTAATGTATACGAAAAAATGTCTATTTATTTATTCAAAAATTAAATAACTGTTCAAGTTAGGTAAATATAAAGCATTATTACTTAGATATTTTTATTGTCCAAAATCAAAAAAAAAGAGAAAAAACTATTAATCACATTTATATTGATTCTTAAATTTTAATTTAAATCTCTTGCAATGTGCTCAGAAATTTAATGTGCTAAATTGAATCAACTATAATAGAGTATCAGGTTAATTGCAATCTAGATTCCTTCTTTTTATTGGAAAACGATTTTGTTTTTGTCTAGGATTCTCTTTTATAAAACTGTTTTTTTTAAATCGGCGATTTTTGTAGTTGGCGGAGGTGACATATAAATGTAAACATAAATTTTTCATTGCTTATGACAATAATTGTGTTGTAATAAAAGGTAAATAAATAATAAATACAGTTTTTTACATTCAGAATTGTATTATCACTATTATAATTGCTAAAAATAATGATTTTCTTACAAAAAATTATTCCGATTTGACATTTTAAAAATAATTTTAAATTGTAAATTTCCTAATGTCACTTAAAATTTTAAATAAATATGACATTTCTTAATGTCAATGAAAATTATTTAAAATATAGAGTTAATTAATCTTAATTTCACAGTTTCTGGATTAAAAAAAAAATTAATATGCACCTCGGCATTAAAGGTTCTTTTTATCATTTATGTGGTTTATTTGCCTCGGCCCTACGGACCTCGGCAACGAAACTCCACCTTCATGATAAAAAGTTAAACTTTAATGCCTTGATACATAAATAACTATTACCTGCATTGTTATGTAAAATAAAATTAGTTTTGTAATTATGTCTTGAGAGTGGGATTCACGGGGAAATTCTAGTCTTTTGCTCTGATTAATACATAAGAATTCGTCAATGGTCTCTTCAAATAGGATGTAAGGATGTAATTGAATATAGTTCCATTTGAATAATTTAGACCTCCCCTAGATTTCACACTTACAAATTCGGCTATAGCTGGTAAAATTATATATTATGCACACACTGTTTACCTAATTTACAAATATTACTCGGTTTCCGGGTTTCCCGGTAAATGAGTGCATACCTACCACAGTTTCGGTACATGCGAGGCGCAGCCCGCGCGGCCCTGTACTCCCTCTCTTTGTCTTACGATTTCGCGTCTCTTGCGTTAACAGTTTGGCGACACTCTAACCATACGATACATTGAGGCGTTTCATCACCTAATTGTCTTACACCGTGACACCAGCCGAGGGACATGTAAGGCGCAGATTTCTTGATCTAAAACAACTTACTGGTCAAAATTTATTTATGCTAATACTTGATAAATAAACGGAATAGTCAAAATACCTCAACTTTTATAAGATATGGACATACTTGAAATGAAGTGCATAAACATCTTGTGTAAAGGTACTTATACTGGAAACATTAAATAGGATGTTAACAAAAGAATCGTCTTTATTGAAAAAAATCATCCATTACTTGCAAATAAAGAGTTTGCTGCAGAATATCGAATTCAGGGCGTTCTTATACTTTAGACAGCAAAAACTTACGAAGAAAAATGACAATGGTTATTTTGTTTTTAACAATCTAATTTTGTTTATTTGCATTGCTGAAGATTTTAAAATATAAACTTTGTTATATTTCACGATCTATTATTACAAATCCTTAGCAACCCACAATTTCAACGTCCTGTATCCTTTAAAAGTAAGCGCTCTAGTCAACAATAAACTTTATTACAAGTTGTATAAAAGGTCTCGCTGATTAAAACGAAAACACTTTTAATATTTATTGTCATTCATTTGGAAGCATAACTCAACCGCAATTTTCCACATTAAAAAAATAATTCTTAGTAGCTCTAAAATAGGCGTTTAGATTTAGTTTTTCGTCTACCTGAACACTTACTACAGTTGTAGCAGGTTCTACGAGCGAGGACAACTCTCAGATCTTCGTGATGAACAACTATTTCGGGATTGGGATCGACGCAGATTTATGCTTGGATTTCCATAACGCCCGCGAAGAAAACCCTGGGAAGTTCATCAGCAGGTTGCACAATAAGAGCGTTTACGTGAAAATGGGCTTGCGAAAAATGGTGGGGCCGAAGATGTGTAAGGATCTGTACAAAGAAGTAAGGTTAGAAGTTGATGGGAAACTTGTTGAACTACCTCAAGTCGAAGGCATTATTATTCTTAATATTTTAAGGTAATGCAGTTTTTTTGTTTTATTAGTTGTTTCGAATGTTGGGTAACTTGAAGCTGTGCGGAAGATTCAGAATTCATATACCGCTTTCTAGAGGAAGAGATTAAAGTCTGATTCTTTCAGCAGCTGCTTGAAAATGGAAAATTCATATTAATATGGCCTTCGTAGTCAATAATTTTCGGATACACGTTAATATGAACATTTCATCTTATTTTGATAAGAACAGGCTGCACTGTTGCCTGTTGACCATTTTAAATTATATAGCTCTGAATAGTACGAACATTTTCCATTAAGAATATCTTGAGAGGTTCTTTACGAGTGTTCATAGTTACAAGGACTAACTGAATACTTTATTTTTCTTTATTTAAAATAGAAGAATATTATATATGATTTAGCCCAAATGACTTTCCCATGCAAAAATATTGTAAAATTTCATATTTAAACAATATTCTGGATAAATTAAAGTATTATATAAAAGTGGTTCAAATTCCACTTTGATGGGTAGAACCGAGCAAATCCAACAGAAAAAATCGCGATTAATACTGTTATACTTCCTGATAATGATACTTTTTTATACATAGGTATATTTTAGAATTTATTTATGAAGAAAGTATCGGCTAAATTAAACATTGTAGCAGTTTATTATAAAATCTTTTAGCCCTTTTATAATTCCATTTCTCTACAAATATTGGCAGACAAATTTAATCGTTTAATTTTCAGTTGGGGTTCCGGAGCAAATCCATGGGGTCCAGAAAAAGACGATCAGTTTTCTAAACCCAACCACTGGGATGGAATGCTGGAAGTTGTCGGTGTTACAGGTGTTGTACATTTAGGGCAAATACAATCTGGTTTACGAACTGCTATGAGAATTGCCCAGGTAAGTGATTTATTAATGCCGTACTCATCCGGTGAAATTTTTTATTAAAATTGTAAAAATACTAGACTATAGAGCCATAGTAAACCAACTTTAACACCTGATATGGGTGGTATACTTAAAACATCAAGATTTATTCAAATTTCCTTAATTTTTTAAATCGATTAAATAAAGTCCTTAAAGTATTACCTAACAATTTAAAATGTTCAGTACCTGTCTAATAATAGTCTAATTACCTGTCAATAATAGTCGACTATGTAAAAATGTAAAAAAATGATGAATTTAAAACTCAACTAATATCATGGAACAGAATTTTCAAATCAATTTAACTGGAACACTATGCATTCTATCGAAGTTAGACAATAGTTCCATTCTTCAAATTTTCATTTCCCGTAGTTAAATTGTGAACAAAACACAAGCAAAAATGTTAGTGCTATAAACACCCCTAGCCCCTCCGATTACTACGTCCCTGATTAAAGTTTTAGAATTGTTTTTACATTTTAGAATCGAGAACAAAAAAATTAGCAAATGTAGAAAATTTCTTTGCTTTCTCACAAACAGGTTTCAAAATATTTAGAAAAAACCAGCATCAGACACTCTACTTTAAAAGGCTTTAGCCTCCTTAGCAGCCATTTCTGGACCCATATTTATATGAATTGTTTTTACTATTTTTGGACGTAGAAACTCAAGGCAAAATATTTCTAGTTAATTTCGGGACACCCCGTATAACGACACCTTAACAAATTTAGTAAAACGTGCGACTATATCTACATCATTTTTATCCTAACTGTTGTTCCTAGAATAGAACAATTCTCGAAATTTTTTATTACCAAGTGTTGATTTTTAAAAATTCACAGTTCTTAACTAACATTAACGCATACTTGAATAAGTCATTGACACTGATTAAGAATATTAAGGGTCCAAGTACGAACCTTTGAGGTTTACCAAAATGTATCAGATAAAGAAGACTGCTTTCTGCTCTATTTTAGGAAATATTATGCCAAATTTGGGCTTGCACTTATATTAACATACAGTTATGAGTGTTATTTAATTAATGTTAGGTAGTAGTTACGTTGGCTTTCTTAAGTACTAGAATAATGGTCATAACGTTGGTAGTATGTATACGAAAAAATGTATTAATCTCGTCATTCATCTTGTTTTTAGGGTGGACATATTAAAATTCATCTTAATTCAGACATTCCCGTTCAAGTGGATGGTGAACCTTGGGTACAAAGTCCCTGTGATGTTGTAGTTTTAAAATCTGCTCTAAAGGTAAGCCTGCTATTATTTTTTAAATTCTATCAATATATTCGCACAATGTAGATAGGCAAATTTATTTAAAGTAATAGTAAATCGGTATTATATCAAGGGATGTGTCTATATTAGCTTAAATTGAAAATTTTGTCATAAAATTGTCTAATTATCTTTAACTAAAACAAAAATCAGTAAAAAAAATACAAACTATTGATTTCACAAAACAGTAACGATTTAAGCAAATCCCTTGATATCAGGTACTAAAGTAGTTTTTCCATGTTTACAATAGAATTTTCCATTTTAATAGAATACATGCTTTATTACTAGATGAACTAGATTGTTAAAATTTAATTTCCAGTTTCACCTTTGAAAATACATTTGACTATATCTTTCCATTAATAAATAAATCGACAATAAACCATGTGCATTTTGTGGAAGCTTTGCAGACGTGCATGTAATGTGCTATTGCATACCCCCCACCCTCCCCGAAAAGCAGTAAATAAAAAATTATATCAGCTTTGTATAAAAATGCATAAACACGACACCTTTAACTTAAATTCAATGGAGTACAAACTTGCTCTAATGACAGCAAATGTACTTATCTTACACAGGAAGGACCACAGAGGTGTGAATATAGGAATCAGCAGGAGTCATTTGCGTTTACCCGCTGTCTACTAACGTACAGTGATCGCCCATCGTTGACAATGACGCAACCGATGCGACACTGTAGTTTGATGGGTTTGATTTTTGATTTACTTGCCTCCGTGGCTTATGATGAGAGTATGGCTCCCATGACACCTGCGCTCTACAGTTGACAAGTCTTAAGCGACGAGTTATGTCCGTGTGTAAATTTCTCCAACTGAAGCCTCTGTGGTCTTTACTGTAAAGTTCCATGTTAATAAAGAACTATTCGAAGCAATATAATATATTTTGTTTAAAATTTACTTATATGTTTTTTGTATAGAGCCCAAGCAAAGCGCAACCGGTAAATCTGGAAAAAAAATTCGAAATCGTAAACTAATTATTTTTGTGGATTATTTTTTTACTATATATTTATTATTCGCGTTTGGAGAAATGTTCCTAAAGTACCTATGTTAAACAATAAAATCCTTTTATACCGAGTTTTATACTTTTTATACTATGAACTAAATGGGAAAAATAGAATAGTTCATATACGTTAGAATACGAGAGAGAAAATCAATAGCGACTTTTTTTACAATTCTCTTTCTTTGCTTGATATGCATTATTTATAAATGAATTTTGTGGTCAGTTAAAAAAAAAATTTTTAATAATTTGTTTTTAGACGTTTTGAATTTTATAAATTTTAATCCAATATTCATAATGTATTAAAGATAGTCCAATGAATTTAATAATAGCATGTTTAGAGATGAAACATCAATATAAGTATATCAATTGGATATGTTTGTTATTATTATGCTTGTATAAATCCTAAACAAAGTCGTTTATAATCAATAGCGACATTTGAAACTGTTATTATTAAATTTCCATACCAATTTAGCAGAGATGACAGATGTAAGTGAAGCTGTTAAAAATGAATGGTCAATTCTCCTTCAGCGATATTAGGAAATTCTGACGAGTTTCATGTCATTTTTACGATACAGTTATGCCCCGAGATAAGTACTCGTGCCTTTTGAGATCAATGAGTGTCACCCAAATCCGAAATATACGCTGGCAACTCGTGATGCACACAATATTTTTTTCTATCAGCCAATATCAAACATTTAACTTTTGCAGCATTTCCTGCAATTTTTTAAGAAACAGACCAATGTTTTTAGGCTAAGGTAAAATTTTGATTGTTTTCATTTTGTTCGATTATTTAAATTTCGTATTTTTTTTTAGTCATGGAATGGAATAAAAATCAATTTGAAAACATTATACTACCCTTGATCCGCCTCTGTTTGTTACACAATAAACATAAAAACTAATCAAAACTACACATGCACTTGCACTTACTGGTCTACTATCAATGGACTCTTATTACCGTGTCTAGTTATGCTGATAGAAAAAAACATTAGCCCATCTACTGACTAAATTATCTCATCAATATGCATTTTTCTTATTAGGTACTAACAAATGTAAACGTGGCTTACTGTTGTTTTCTCTTCTTTTCTAAAATTCTAACACGTATATGAAAGATTCATGAGTATTAACTTCACATACAGGTCATTTTTCCCCCACAAAGTATTTTCGGAAATAGTGCACTTGCAAAAATAAATTTCTATGGCAGCCGCACGATCAAACTTCTAGCTCTGCTCTCCAAAAACAATAGTACTGTAAATAGATTAGATTATTTATTAACCTCCTTAACAAAATTTCTTTATTCCAAATAATGTGTTCTTTTGGCCTTATCAATAAGTACAATTTTCGAAACCATTCAACTTTTCATGTACAAGCGAATTTATGAAAATTGTTTCTCCAATGAATTCTTCATTAGGACTTTCAGGTAACCCAGTAAGTTTTTCAAGCGCCAAATTAAGATTGATCTATTATCTATTCTAAATGATATTATTTATGTGGCTTATACATTTTGGTTGTTTGATTCCAAAATTAATGCGTAAAATTATATATTTTTTTATCTATTTTGTTTTCAAACAACGAAAGGACAGGTCAGATGGTATACAATAATTGTTGCTGTCGCATTTCTAATACTTTCAATTTTAAAAAAATTATTAAACATAAATATAGATAGAAACTAATATCATTGAATTCTTCAACAAATCTGCTATAAATTCTGTGACATTTAATATGAAGTGTCCCCTTAAAAAAAAGATTAATGACGCCATAGTTCCGTCAAATATGGCGAAAAAATAAATTGCAAATATTCTGAAAAACTGAAAAATTTTACATATTAATCGATCTGTTTTTACTTTTTTTGGAAAATCAAATAGATAAATAAACATAATTTGATTCAAGAACCAGTTAAATATTCCGCCATAATTTAAGTTGTAGTTTTTAATTTTAAAATAGCGGTTTTTTTTAAATACGGCAAATGTACATAGCTTCATAAATAGCTTCAAATTGGCTATTAAAATATAATATTTTTGCTTGGAGTTTTTATATAGTTCTTTATTAACAGGACCCGATTTAAAAATCTGATGAGAAATAAAAATATTAAAGTAAAACAGCACATATCATTTTTGAAATTAACAATATTACAATTAGTACAGAATGACTATTTTTGGTTGATTACAGGGTAAAAACTTAACACAAGTTAAAATAAATTAAGGTCATTGCCTCATCTGGTCAAAATTAATACTATTTTAACAATTTACAATTTCCATTATATACGTAGAACTATAAGGAGATTATCGTATTCGGAAAGTTCACCGACTGTAATTCGTCGGCGGAAAGTTCACCGACAACAATTCACCGACTGAAAAGTTCACCGTGTCGGCATTCGCCGAAAGCATTATTCACCGATTCTACAATTATGATTTCTGATTTGAATTAGAATTAGTTGGCTTAAATGAGTTACTTTTTAAACATTTAAAAATTCAAAGGGTCGCGGTCGGTCAGTTTATTTAAAGTTCTTCGAGGATAGAACTTCAGTTACGAATATTCATTGCCCATTATGACCCTTCAGTTTATTATAAGTGAAAAGGAAAAAAAGAAATGTTTAGTCACTCATTTTTCAAACAAAAACAAGCTGCCAAGACATATAGGAAATGTGAAAAGTTTCGTTTTTAATAATTTAATTTTGGGTAATTTATAGAATCGGTGAATTATTATCCTTTCGACGAATTGCGGGGCGGTGAACTTTCTAGTCGGTGAATTGTTGTCGGTGAACTTTCCGTCGATAAATTGCAGTCGGTGAGCATTCCTAGACTCGGAATAATATTAATAAATTTTAGCTTATTTCAATTATTTATTTGCTCTCAAATATCGGATAAAGGCGCCTCCAAAGAAGAAAACAATTATTTGTTTCTCGTAATTTCTCGTAACAACAATCTCCATGTTTTTTATGTTAACTTATAATGCCTTGTAATTTATACGAAAATTTTCACTCTGTATAATTAAATTTGAACAAAAATGAATTCGTTGTATAAAACCAAATCTTTGCATGATTGTTATTATGAGATTTGAACTTATACATCGAAATAACAAATGCTTTCACGATGCCCAAAGAAGAAATAGTTAAACATAATTAAAAAAAAAAACAACAGAAAATATGCCTCTTAGGTATAACAATGTAATCATTTCATATAATAATAATAATAATAATAATAATAATAATAATAATAATAATAATAACCGAGAAAAAAAATGACTATTATTATCGTACAACTTTTATATAGGCATATATTTAACGATGGGTAGGTATCTTTGTTACATTCGATTTAATAAACAAAGCAAATCCTTGGGTAGAGAATTATTCCTTAAATTGCAACGGTGAAAATAATCGTACATCAAAATTTGTAAGCATGATTGTTCTCAATCATGATAAATTTATATTCTTCCTATATTCAAAAAGTTTATGTAACCGAATGGGGTTGACAACCGTGATGTTTTGGTCATTATTTGCACAATCACTTTCTTTTTATTACTTCTAAACCTAACAATCTAGTGATATTAGTGACAGTAATGAACCTGATGAAAAATTTTCTCTCGCAGGAAAAATAAAAAAAATCGTAAAAAATCCTAAAAAGCCATGGATTAGAACTTGATTATTTGTCTGAAAAATTATGGCGATTTAAATTTCAGATATCATTGTTTTTTCTCAATTAATATTTTGCTAACTTCATCTCGGCGAGCTTTTATCTATATTTCAACTTACGTGTTCAAAATCAAAACAAATTCCGTTACATTACATAAAAATGAGAAAATAATATTACACCGTAATCTGTTTCATTATAAGAAGAAACTCTAACTTGTATATCTAAATATGTTTTGTTTCCTTTGCAACCATTCAGAAGTGATAATATGACAAAAATATACATATTTAAATTGAAATTTGTATGTCTTATTTCAATATTTTCGAATATAGAATTCATATTCTTTTTGGGCTACGTGAAATTATTTATGTGCACCCTTGCCAAAACAACCCACAGAACGGTGTTGATTTATCCCTTTTGCTAAATATTCATATGTTCAATGTTACCACCTTAGCTGTTGTACACACCATTTAATTTATAGTAATTTATAATTACTTGATTCAGGCGACCATGCTGAAGAAAAATAAGTTCAAGCGTCGGCCTACAGAACCGAATATACTACCCGCCAATGGGGAGGGGGGCAAGAGCACAGATGACTAATTCAAACCCGTTCCATTACACACCACTATTTCATAAACTGTATTTTTTACCAAGTATTCATCATTTCTTTTGTACCATTGGCATGAATATGTTGCTTGATCGTCATGTAACTGTTAAATTGCTTTATCATTTGGTTTGAGTAGACATCTTATAATAAGTTATTCCAAAATATGTTTTAATGAGTGTATATGTGTGCGCCCCTCCCCAGGCTACCATGCTGAAGAAGATGAAGGGCAAAATGAAGAGGCGCAACACCGAACCAACAATGCTAGTTTCTCCAGGTGCACAACTAGCTCCTTTGCCTTCCAATGATGGCGAATCACCAACGGATCCCAACAACACAACTTTTTAATTCTTATTCGCTAGTGGATTCCTTTCAGTTTCGTGTGTTATTAGACATTATACCCAAGGGCATGGGCTGTTTTCTTTTCCTTGCATTTACAAATCGTATTACATAAAGATATGTATTTAAAAACAGTAAACTGTAATAATTATTACGTTATAGTATGGTATTTTTACCAAAATACTGGTGAAAAAATTTATAGTTGAGTTTGTTTAATTTTAAATAGTTTATTTAAGTACAAGTGATGTACTGTAGATATGTTGTAGTCTTTAAAGTTTATTTATCAAAGAAAATCAAATATCCAAAGAAATATATAAAGTACTGTGCTGCCAAATTCCACAAGTACTATAGCATTACGTGAGCAATACTCACTGATTTGTTATTACCTCTTAATGAATGAAGATCAGCAAGAAGAAAGGAGTAACATCGTCTCCAAATCTGAAGTGACTCCGATCAACTACGTTTCTGGAAGGCAGCTTCCAGCTATGAAATTGGTAATCTTCGTCAAGAGACGTTAACAGTGAGTTAAACCGAGTGAAAGTATATAATATGATGTTTGAACTACAATTGTGTAGACGGTGTGATGTAGTGGTGATAGGTTTTGCCGGAAGGCTAACTGTGAGATGCGTTCCAGAACCTGTTGATTGCTAGTAGGTTATGCAATTCTAGTCACCTATCCCCGTAGTAGGCAGCCACGCAAAGTGGCAGGTGTGTTGTTTTGTCTGTTCTCGTTATTACGTTGTTTCCAGTGGCATTTCTACACGGTAGCCGGTTGCAAAATTTACTTCTCTTAATGTATAAATATAACTACTAATTTGTAATCGGTTACCCAACACGAAATGTTAGTGAAAGTAACGGATGCATTGAATAGGCGTCAAGTAAGCAGCGTTTGGTCTTGCTATCCAGGAAGTGACGCCGAACGCTGTCGTTAATCTGCCTCGGTGCAAGGGGCTCAGTTCTTCACGGACGCTGTCTGGGGCCTCAATTCGTGGAGAAAGCACCGCGGGCAGATTTACGCAACGATTTGTCCCATAATTTAGCTATTATCTTACTTAAATCGATGTGCTATATTGTTTGTAATTATATTTCCCCAAGTATGTATTTTAGATGAAATCGCCCGAACGAGTGTCTGTTTCATCAACTAGAAAAACTTCAGTACACTAAGACACCAATTGTTCTTTGTGGTCATCGAGAACTGTTTTTTTATGGCTACTTAGAACCCAATATGCTTTTAAAAGTCTATTGAAAGGGCATTGAAGTTTTTCTTTTACATATAAAATATGAAATATATGTATATGTGATTAAATAGATATATTAAAAATTGTGAAATATAGAAATATTAAATGTAATAGTTTTTTCATTTTCCTATAGATTCTTTAATTGTGAAAAATTAACGTATAAATAGTAGTTGTAAATATCAGAAAAAAAAAGTACATTTAATTAGAACTACTATGGAGAACGATACATATGCGACAATAATCAAAATCAAGGATCAAGGGAAGTCTTTGCGAAAAAATATAAATAAAACAACACGATATGTTTCATGATAACTCATCGAAGAGGACATGCCCTAACAAGACATCTTGTGGGCATTCGTCAGTAGGTAAGTTATTAGTACTCACATCTGATACATTTGAAATCTTGAATGATTTTCTATTATTCTTACTCATCATTATACAGGGTTCCCCATATTAAACTACCCATTTTATTATTCGAATAAAATCCTTTTAAGCCGAGTAAAAAAATCTTTTATTACACTAATGTACAGCTAATTGTATGGGATTTATTACTCGGGTGCCGTTATGTCGCGAGACTTAGGGGGGCAAGGCAAATTTTCAAATCGAGAAATTATACGGTAGTTAAAATATTCTCGCAGAATCCCCTAGGTCTCCCGACATAACGGCACCCGATTTTTTTCTGTGGGGGTATTTGAAGGGAGAGGTCTTTGCAAGTCGCCCTGCAACAATTGAGGGCTTGAAAGACCGCATTCGAGAAGAAATTACAGGGATAGTTGGATTCTTACCAAAATTTCACCTCGGACATAAAGCTGATGGGCATTGCAAGCACCGATTAAAATAATAAAAAACAAATGAATCAAATGATAAAACAAAAATATTTGGGGCATTATAAAAGCGGTTGCTTTTTTATTTGACGCATGTTCTGCTATAAATTAATAAAATAAATTCAAAGTAGGTAGTAGCCCAACGGTGTAAGGACCGCAGCCAGTTAGTTCTTCTGTTCGGACGTGTTGTCAATTACTCACTGATTAATAACACTAACAGCCAGTTCCATAATCGACGTAAAGCATCCTTTAATTTTAAAAGTCTCCTTTAAGTTCTAAAACGTGTCCCATAAACGAATTTTAAAGGTGCCTTTACTGAAAAGCTTCCTTTTCGCTAAAGTCTCGATTTTGGCCCTTTTTTGAGGAAAAGTGAACTTTATCGTAAACCTAACCTACAAATTTATTTACTGTCAGTCTGCGTTATTTTATAAAACTGTTTGTCATCTGGGAGATAGTGATAGTTTGGGCTTGGTGTGTTTGAAATACAATGTATCGTTTACTGGATTCAAGTTTCAGTTCATCCTCAGAAAGTGAGGAAGAAAACATAATGGTGTTGAGAAGAGAAAAAATATATAGACCACGACAGCAATGTTTTCGACAATACGACGACAGAATTTTTCCAGCGTTTCCGATTGACAAAGCCTATGGTATTAGCCTTGCTTCAACAAATAGAACCTCTAATATCATGTCCTTCAAATAGGTACACAAATAATACTCATATATACTGTTTATTTATTATTCTGAATGCAAATAATTATTACAGGGGTAATAAAGGTAATTTTTTAATAACAGCTGGGGACTTCATGGGCATTTCGAAAACCTCAACCTGTCGAATTGTATATATTCTTAAATATTTACAATATCAGCTGGAACATAATCACTATCCAAAGTGTTCCCTAAGCCCATAACCGTTTTCCAATTGATAATTTTTAGCACCAATTCGACTATGGGATCAGTATTTGTAGTAACAGAACCACCACCACCAGTTCCCCTAATATACGAGCGTTCTTGGGCCACAATCTTACGAACTTTTATTTTTAAATTATCAAATTTCGATTTTAATTGGTCTGCATTACGATATTGCAAGCAAGGAATTTGCATTGTAAGCTACTCCTACTCGCCCCCAAGCCTTGTCCTTAAATATAAATGAAACTTCAGAAAAATCATCCTCACATAACTCACAATAATTTTACCTTCTCCGAATTTGTTACTTTATTGGTCTCTTTATTTTCAATAATTTTTCTCTCCAAATATATAGCATTCAGCAGTTTAACCTCATCCTCTTTCGTGAAAGTGGCTTTTTTGGGTTTCCTCTTAATCTCATCACTTTCACTCATTATTTATTATATATACCAACACTTTAATAACACAGTAAGAAAACACAAAAACGCAAACGTTATTATGATTAAATAAAATACTGTCAACTGTCACTTATTTTGACTCCTGGCTAATTTCACACGCAACTTTCAGGTCCGCAAACACAATAAATATTCGTAAATTGAAGCTTTATCTAACGGGAGATGCATTCCACTTTATGGAACAGAACCGACTTTACAGAGATTGAAAAGTTTACTTTTTCAAAAAGTTCACTTTTCTAAAAGGACGCTTTTGTTCATATTTATGGAACTGGCCGTAACAATCACTATTGACTATGTGCAAGGGGGCGGAGTTATTACTAAATCCGACGCGAGCGTTTGCGGTGGCCATAATTCAACATAATTGTAAATTTTGAACCCTAATTTTCCCATCTGTCAAGGTATGGTCATGTTTTGTGCTCGTGCTGTCAAGAATGTCAAGATTGTCATCAAGTAATAAAAATTGTTGTTTACTTGAACGAGACGAGTCGTAATTTAATAGTGCCTTTCAGTTATAAATGAAAAATGGGAAAAATTAAGCTACTGCAAACAAATGTTGTGTTCTAGGCTGTCGTGTTAGTGACACTTTCCATAAAATAAAGTTTTACAGATTTCCTGCGCGGAAACACAACCTTGAATAACGCGCGAAGTGGATCAAAGCTTTGAAAAGAGTCAAGTAAAAGCATGTATTTACCTCTAAATTAAGTTTAAGGCGTATATCTGTTACAGCCGTTTGTCGAATGCTCTTTGTTGTAGTTTTATTATTGCAGCTGATATCAACATATGCTTCTACATATGTTTCACGTGACAAAATGCCAATTTCCTTCCTTTCTCTAATACACCTCTCCACCTCTGGTAAATTTATTGGAATGCGTAATTTGTTTAAATTTGGTACGCAAAATTATACTGGTCATTATTTTATGTTATTCTGTCATGTCGCGACACTGACAATCATGTAGTGACATTGACAAATTAGGGGTACAAATATTAAAAAATTGACCACGAGTGGCGCTACTAGAACCCTTGCACATAGCGAATAAGCACTTTACAATACAGCATATTAAGTATATGCTATAGCTACTTATTTAACCCATTTTCAAATGGAAATAACATGATATTCTTCTAGCAGAAATTTGATCAAATTATCAAATTTTTCACACATCACAATAACACCTATCTATATAGACTAGCAGCTACCTCCGGTTATACATACTCAGATATATCAAAGAATCGAAAAGATTACGCTGAATGCGGACATCGAAATTGGGAACTTTCACCCCTCAAAGGCCATAAACACCCAAAATAATAGCCGACATGTTTTGATGGTGGTAATAAGTTGTATATAAGCAAGGCTTATAGACTTTACCAATTACCAGCCTTGGTATATAAGTACCTACCTATATCCAAAGATCATTTCATATACTAGATAGTCAAAGCGTTCATCGCCCCATTTTCTCTCTCTAACACATGCAAAATTGGATGCCAAATAACAGAGAAGTATTGCAGTATCATGAGTGAAAGTGAGATGAAGCTTAAGTTGGGGTCCATTTATGAGCGATAAAATTAAACAATAGGTCTGACTATCTTTGCTTTATCTAATAGTCATACAAATTCTATAAGTACACAAATTTAATACGAGTATTAAGGGAGTTATTAACGTTTGTAAAAATCTGTAAAATTAGAAAAAGAAACAGAGTGGTCACGTAACTAAATCCTAACATTTGCTGCTTGCGTAAACGTCAAAATTGCACTGTTTGGTTGGCTCCTCCTGGCTTGAAAATCGTAGCGGGACCGTGCTATTCACGATGTACTTCTGAGTCGGATCCTCGGATATCGATTTCTTGCCGGAACGGCGGTCCGGCGGCGCTTTTTAGTTTGGAACTAGCATTTGGAGTTTTCTCGTTTTTGCAATGTTTTCAATTTTGTGAAATTTCTAAAACATGTCCCCCTTATCGGTCCCTTCTGAGCTTAATAACTCGCGGTTCCTTTGAGATGGATCGACAAAACATTTTTTTCTGAAAACTAGATGAAATTTAGAAAATCGTTCTGCCAATTCGTTTTTCTCGATTTTGCTTCCTAAGAAAGTAATTTTTTAAAAGCGGTGATTTTCTCGAATTTCAGCAATTTTCCGACATGCACCCTTTGAAAACGCGCCACAGTCGCTTTGGGTCTAGAGTATCGCGACCCGGACGGCGGGCAAATAGAAGGAAAAATGACGCGCCCACGTCCGAGAGACGAATTTTTTAAAACGGTCGGTTTTGTCGAAAAACGGTTCTTTCCCAGGTGCCGTAGCTTCTTTCACCGGATAATTTTTTCGGGCGGACTTTCAGGAGAACCATGCATGCTTTGGCATAAAAGCTTTCATCAAAAACAGTAGGTAACAATTTTTGAAAGATTGAAGATTGAAATTCTTTTTGATCTAATAGTCCTCTTGGATCAGTACTTCATTAGCCGTGGTCAATCCGGTCGCAGGTGCGTCAAGAACGCCAAGGTACTATATTCTGCTAGAAACAAAGAGGATTTTGTCTATAATCATAATATTAAATCGTGTCCAAGCAGGGGCCAATGTCATGTCGAGTTGAAATATATATAACAAGCTATGAGGAGGTATATTTATTAGACCTATGTAATTTAGCTAGCGTTTTGTACTCGGTTCCTAACTCGCAATTCTCTAGGAGCTTATAAGGTAACGTCCCTGTTTTTTCCTAGAAAAATGGCGGTAACGCTTTCTGTTCAAAATGGCCTTTTAAATATAATGCCGCGCGTGGCATCGTCAGTCAAGGTAAGAGGGATAATGATCGCAGTGTCTGAAGAGATATCGCGCTGCGCGTGTGGTTATCACAGGGGGACGCCAAAGGGCGATTTCGCAGGCAGTAAATTTACCTGAGGCCGCCCCTGCTCAATGCCCACTGAAGTGCTCTGGCTAATGGCCGCATAACATCTCAAATTCTGTCAGGGCTTTCAAAACAGCAAAAATCTATATAATGAATTTTGTAGGTAAATAAAGATAATGACAGTAATAATATAAAAACTCCCACAACTTTATTAGTAAAAAAATATGTCCGTAGATATAATTGCATTTTGTATGCTTATATTTTTTATACTCCCGGTTTTGTATAAAAGAAACTTCACCATTTAAATAATTTCTTACCTTTTTATAATATACAGGGTGTTAAGGAAAAGTAGGTCGAAAATAATGCGACTTTTATGGTGTGGCTTTTTATTTTGGCACGTAGTTTCCTTATACAGGGTGTTAAAGTTTAAATTTTCTAAATTATTTTTATTGATAATTCTGTTATCTTCTAAGATTTTTGCTTGAAATTTTGCACAGACTTTTGTAGATGCACTTTTTGTGTAATTATGGTAAAAAAACTCCAAGCGCAAACGGGGAAAAGGGGGGTTGTGGTACCTATTAACTTTTTCGTGCGTACGCCTATGGTCTCTGGATATTTATTTTGAGATTAAGGCCAGTCGCAAACACAGCCACTTGTGGCCGCCACAAGTGGCTGCCACACGCTGCGGACTGTATTTTGTATGAAGTTTAAATAGGCTCAGCGCAAACACAGCGTTGGCAGTGGCTCGTACAAAATAGTGTGGCGGCCACAAGTGGCTGTGTTTGCGACCGGCCTAAATCCTTATTTGCCTAACTTTTCTTACTCTTATAAAATTTTCATTTATAAGACTTGATTAACCAGATATTTCAATAAATTCAGAATAATTTTCAATCTTACTGTCGGAATTTATTATTTTTGTTATTGTTGTTTGTAGTAATCATTGATTTTGTTTAAATTGATTACTTTTACGCAAGACCTTTTTTGTTGTGGATAGTTAGAAAAGTTCGACAAAACAATAAATTATAAAAAAAACAGTGGTGTACGCATTTTTGCTTAGAAATGATCAAATTTCTTATTTCTCATTTAACTACCTATGCCACTCTGTGAGGTAAAAGAAGTAATTAAAAATACTAATTTATAGAAAATATTTTTGCTTAAATTGCCTTGCACCTTGCACAATTCATTCTCGTAATTTAATATTGGTACCGAATAAACAAAATCGTTCACCCCCCAAAAATTAAAAATAAAAAATATTTTTTAACCTGATTTCAAGTGCTAATTTAGAGATGTGATGTTATGCAGAAACATAATCAGTTCAACTCAAAACATTCCAAAGACGTTTTTATGAAACTCGTATCACTAGCAAAAATTTGTAACCCACTGTCGGTAGTAAAAACCCCTCGGGTTAATATCATACATCTGAATTTATTGGTTAACCAAGTCCTAATAAATCAAAATTTTACAGCAGTAAGAAAAGTTAGGGAAATAAGTATTTAATCTAAAAATAAATATCTAGAGACCATAGGCGTACGCACGAAAAAGTTGGGGGGTTAATGGGTATATCAACCCCCCTTTTCCCCATTTGTGCTTTAACTTTTTTACCAAAATTACACAAAAAGTGTATCTGCATAAGAAGAATGAAAACTACGTGCCAAAATAAAAAATTACATTATGAAATTCGTATTATTTTCGCCCAAAGAATCTGTGGTTAACGGCTTGACATACTTTTTCTTAACACCCTGTATATATTAACATATATACATATAACTAAAAATTGAAGCCTTTCACAAAGAAAATGTGTAAAATACCACTTCACTCACAAGAATAAGTACAATAATTTGCGCCGACAAACGATAATAATAATGACGAGCTGCGATCTGCGACGCTACCACATTAATATGCTGAAATTAGCTATTTCTTGTGCCCTCTACAAAATGGGGACCAACTAAGTTTTGCTTTACAAAACAACTCCGAGTGCGCAGGCCATGTAATATCATGAAGATTTCAAACAAGGACGTCAGAAAAATTCAGGCCAGCACTGCCCTATTTGTGAACATATTTTAAAAAGACTATCTCGATTTTATTGAGACCCGGATAGGAGATGATAAAGCACGTACCAATATATTTAACAATGTGAAGAATAAGTTTAGTTGATGAGATGCAAGTGGCGCCATGGCGCCAAATTGTTATAGTAGTTGTGCTACCTTGAACGTGTAAGTACGATTTAAAAATGTTACCTAGTCAAAAATATATTTAAAACTGTAAAGTAGGTTCAACTATGAATTACCTCGCTGCATGTACTAACATAAATGGATAAAAAATAAAAGATGCCTTAGAAGGTCTACTAAATAATAATCATAATAATACATTCCTGCGTCACAAACTTTACCTGCCCGAACGTGGCATATACGCATCAAAATAAACGTTAATGAGTAAACATAAAGACCTCATATTATTAAAAACATTTTAATAAAAACAGTACACATAATAAATAGAAGTTAAAATACAAATAAAAAACCTTTAATATATTACTCTGTAATATTGCAACAAATATAATAAATGCATTATTACTCTTTTAAAAAAGCAGTCTACAAGTAACATTAAATAAAACATTAAAAAAAATGTTTGGCACAAAATAAATAATAACTACCTCGGAAGACATTAAAAATACACATTTTAACAAATGATTGTACTTACAAATAAATAAATAAACTAATTACAAAATTATACAATAAATGACATTTAAATTAATAAATTAAGTAAGTGCAGAAATATCTATAAAAATATTTTAAATCCTTGAACAGTAGTGCAAGTCCAATCCGCAGAGTTTTCGTTGGAAAACATTTTCGGACAAGATTTTTTTTAAAAGAATGGTAGTTTTGTGGCTAACAAACTAATATCTGTGGAATTGTAAAAAAAATATATTAGTGGGTGCAGAAATTATTAACCATGCAATTTTGCAGACCTTCGAGTTATAGTACTAGTTAAAACTCATATTTTTATCCTTTGTAGCACCTTCGGCAGTTTAGCTAGACTATTTCATTTAATCAAGATTTATTTTCCTCATTTTATAGTCACACCCAACTCTGGACAAGTCGCAAAGTAACAAAGACAACTATGGAAATTTGTTGACATTGCTATTATGAAATATTGGTAAAATAAATTCAACAAAAGAAATATAACAGTGGGCTTTATTGTAAAATTGTAACTTCCCTAGTCAATCATTTCTGAATTTGTTAATATTTTTTCTACCAATTCAGATTATAGTTTCTTACCCCCAAAACTAAGAAGAGAAATCCTGTCCCTATTATTTCGTTTTGCAGACTGGACTATTAAGTAATCACATTTCTTTTAAAATCTATTTTCGTTGATATCACTAATTATACCTAAGTATACCTCGTTATATAAAATGGAAAGATTTAATTTAGCACCAGAAAATTTAGGCACGAATACTGATTATACTTGAAAAATCCCATCTTCATCCAAAATATTTGAAGCTTGGGTTGGTCCTATAGAATTTCCAGAACTTCCAGAAGATTGTGGACTTTTAACATTTCTATTTTTGATTTTCTCATAGCCCGGTATTTCCGAGTCTGTATCATTATTTAATACTTCATATGGAGGATCGGACTTATCTGATGACTTACCAGCACTGTTTGAACTCTCTGAGGTATCTGCAGTTTCATATTCTAGAGATGTAATAAATATTAAACATAAAATAGATTATATAAAAGCAAATCGATGAAAACTGCTATTATGTTTTGATAGGAAATGCTTGGGTACATTTACATACATTTTAAAATAATGTAATACAACGCCTACAGGTGAGTAGCGCACACATAAATAAATAAATACACCACATGTAATTATGACCCCCTTTATCCCAGAAGGCAGAGCCTTGTGCGGGAGGGGGCTGCACATTTAAAGACAAGGGACACACATCCAATATCCGTGTATAATGGAAAAATCCCTCTCACAGTATTTTCCATTGCCACGACCGGGATTCGAACCCGGGACTTTTGGGTGAGAGGCAGGTACTCTACCATCTCGACCATCAGTCATATAACTATAACCTTCCCAATTTCTTTCTTTCTATGGCTTTTTCTGACACCATTTGGATGTAACATGAATGTACTCATAGTCCAAGCGCTATATTTTACATTAAATTTTGTTAATATGAACTAGGTACTCTTGCAAAAAAACATTCATTCTTTTAATAAATAAATAAATAAAAGAATGCTGTTGGTTAAAAACAGTTGGAACAATGATTATGATTATTATATTAAGTGTTTTCGATTAATTTACAGAAGCCAAATGATTCACTCTTGGTATTAAATCCTGTAAATTTTCAAAAAACTTACCTTTCTTTCTTACTTTCTCATATCCTGAAACATCAGAGTTTGTCCTACTTGAATCTTCATCTAATCTCTCATACGGCGGCTCTTCTAAATCTTTAACGCTTTCATAATTCGGATCATTTTGACAAACAGATTCGTAATTTGGATCCGATTCACTACCGTTTGATTTCAACACTGCATAATTTGGTTCTAGATTAATTTCACTGGGCATACTTTCATAATTAGGTTCGTCTAAATTTTCGTCATTACTAAACATCGTCAGCGGCAGAACATTTTTCCTTTGCTTATTCACTACTGAGTATCCGTCATTACTAATGTTTTCTTTTATCCTAGAATAACCGGCAGAATCACTTGCATTTGAGATTCGATGTCGCAACTCTTCATAATTAGGATCAGATTCTGAAGGAGCTCCATTCTTTAATACCTCATATCCAGGATCAGAACTTGTTATGCTTTCAGGACCATTTATACTTGCATATCCAGGTTCGTCATTACCTCTGATTTTTTCATAACCAGGATCACTCGTTTTTCTAGGCGACTTCTTAAGGGTTTCATAGTTATGTTCTCTAGATTTTAACTCTGTAGATTTTCCCTCTAATACCAACGGCAAAGAATTTCGACTAACGTTGTCAGAAGCATCATTATTATCAGATATTTTTTCAGTGTTCTGATCCTCTTTTTTGTTCTTGTGAACTTTGGCATACAGATCATCTAAATTCCTCATTGCCGCGAGTTTGTCAGTGTGGAAGTCAAAACTGTTTGCTGTTGGGGGCGGAGGTAAGGGAGAATTCGCTTGTCGCTTTTCAGGCTTTGGGGACCCCAAGTTTGCTATCGAGCTTGATGATGAGGCTAAATAAAATGAAATCAATTATTCATGTGGTCAAAATTTGACAATTATGCAGATAGTACGAAAACACGGTACTGGGTACTGGAAACTAATAAAATATATCATAGCATCATATCATACCATATTTTACTAATCTTTTTATTATATATCTTAATTACGCAAAAAAGTTAAAAAAAATAAATGTATTTTAGGTAGAAACTTTTTTGTTAAATATCCGAGTCGTTTGACCAGAGGAAAATACCGGACTTATTTTTATTAAATATTGACAGATTAATCAGCCAATTGAATAAATTACTAGTTAATCTTATATCTTATATCACTATTTATTTTTATCCAAAAAAATTTTTCATGTGTCTTGCTTCAGTATGTATAATCTTATCAACCAGACCAATAAATAAACAATCGGACTTCTCCAATTCGGATCATCCTTGCAGAACAAAACAAACTCATACTACTAATAATTTACATAATTACATAAAACAAAATGCAATCACCTTGTCTGGAATGTGAATGTATTTGAGTACTGTGACCTGTGACTTGTTTTAAACTGTCCACACTTGGTGGCGGAGGTTGAGGTGCTGGTTCATACAATTGATCGCCCTCTCCATCCACATAGTCTTGGGGTTGCGACGATGGATGATTTATTTCTGCTTCGACTGTTATCGGAAGCGGTGGTATTCGAGCGTAGGTCTCGCTTTCACTATTGTAAATGGGATTGTTTGGATCCGGTATAGTTGTATAAACGTCATCTACGGAAAAAGAAATCTTTAATGTCAACTGAAAGTTAAATATATGAAATGTTACTGGGATATTATACCAACAAAACAACTACCTGAATCATCCGAAACTGTGGAGTAATGTGGATCCAAGCATCTCTTAGTTTTATTCATTTCTTTTGTTTGTGCGATTATATTTGCCAATGGTTCTCGAACACTTATACTGGTATAACCCTCTATAAAAAAAATAAGTTGGAAATGCACAAAATTGAGTTAGCCTTTATTTTGTTTTGGTATGAACACAATCTAACAGAGCATAACTGATTCAGTGAGGTTGTAATTTTACGTACATATTTGACAGGATTGCACAAATAAAATATAGGTGTTGAAATAAAGCATAATATTAATACAAAACTTTGGCAAATTGTCACTACCGTTAAAAATTTCGTTTTTTACCATTTTGAGGTAACCTACTTTATTTTGCTGGAACGGGTTTCATATTACTGGTTTATGGTCTTTTTATCTTTTTTAAATGAAATATATTTAATTTGTGAATTAAATGTAAATTTCTCGTAATAATAACTCATTATCATATCATATTGTGGAAAAATTGTAACAAATTTCGTCAACTATTTATTTGGTAAAATGCAAAATATGGTATCAAGTTACTTACGATGTTTGTTCCACATCCTGTATGTTCCAATTTTCACGTTAATGAAATTTTGCTACTTGAAAATGCCAAGTACAGTCAAATCAAATCAGATTTATAGGAGTTATCAATGCTTGAAACTGTCTTAATTTTAAGAGTGCACTTCAGTTCTTGAGTGGTTTATTCGTTATCAAATACGAAGCTAGTATATGATAAAAATAATTTGCACAAACTAGGGGGGGACCAGAAACTTGATGAATTTAAATTTTGTGTAGCCACGCTTGATGTTGCATAACATTAAAGTGACATTTTAAATAGGGCAACGTCAAAATCTTATATGACAATTTAATTGAATGCATTTATGAATACTTTTAGGAATTTCTGCAATAAATATGGCAACAATAGAAAAGATAAACATATGAAATATACACTGCCGCTCAATTGAAGTGGTCCAGTGGAGATTAGGGTCAACTTTAAATTCGAATATCTTTCGATAGGGGGATCATAAAGACATGATTTTTTTTTTGTTCTATAGGTACATGTTTCAGCAATACGAGACCTATGTCATAATATTCTCAGCTCATTAATTCGGAGAGTGACAGATGTAAAAGTGAGGCTGTTTTTTCGGTAAAGTTTGAAGTCGCCTATGGGTTTTCCTAGATGACCTTGAAAAACGACAATATGGCCAGTTTGTAGCCTTATTTTTTTTCTTTAATTTCTTTTTTGATTCATAACGCTAACTCAATTAATTATGACTTTAGAGCCATTTTCCTGGAATCCTGCATTTTTCAGTGATCGCCAATCACCTCCGTATACAACGCGGTTATCGTTGCCGCATTTTCATTTTATACCATTTAAAAGTAGGCTTTGGGGTAAGTAGGCTCAAAACAAAAGATGTTATTTACATGACAACCAGAATTGAGCTAATTTTGCTGTCAGATTGATCCATTAAAAAATGCCGAGATTAGGTTTCGAACAGTTAAACCAAACGATAGGGTTGTTACAAGACCACATCGGGCTCGAATAGTTAACCAGTTTTTTGAACAAGAAGAAATTACACGAATGATATGGCCCTCCCGCTCGCCAGACTTGAACCCAATCGAGCACATTTGGGACGCACTCGGAAGGCGTACAAGTAAACGTGCTTTACGGCCAAATAATCTTCAGGAATTGGCTGTTGTAATTGAAGAAGAATGGCCTTTAGTTGAACAAAGGATAATTGATAACTGCATAGACAGTATGCCCCGAAGATGTCAAGCAAGCTGTAATAACAGCGAGAGGTGGACCAACCCGTTATTAAGTTTGAAGTTTTTTTTTTAGTCTTTAGTCTTGTCTTAGTTTTGTTAATTATTGTTATTGTATTGTTGAATAAATTGGTTTTGGATGAAAATGTCATAATTAATTGAGTTAGCGTTATGAATCAAAAAAGAAATTAAAGACAAAAAATAAGGCTACAAACTGACCATATTGTCGTTTTTCAAGGTCATCTAGGAAAACCCATAGGCGACTTCAAACTTTACCGAAAAAACATAGCCTCACTTTTACATCTGTCACTCTCCGAATTAATGAGCTGAGAATATTATGACATAGGCCTCGTATTGCTGAAACATGTACCTATAGAACAAAAAAAAAATCATGTCTTTACGATCCCCCTATCGAAAGATATTCGAACTTAAAGTTGACCCTAATTTCCACTGGACCACTTCAATTGAGCGGCAGTGTAATTAAAAACTGTAAATTATTTGTTTATTTTTGTACTTACTTGACGAATCTTGAGAGTCTCCGCTGAAATTTGTTTGAGTAACAGGTGGTGTCATATAAGGTAATTCGGGACTGGCTGCTAAAACTCCTGCTACGGCAGAGGCAGCAGGTATATCAAGTCCGCCATTGCTGTGTGCCGATGACCTCCGCGATCTGACAGGTGCAGTAGGTTCATTAGATGAAATTACACCCTCCACCCTAAAAAACACGTATTAAAATTGTTCACTAAAAGATTCAACAACATTTTAAAAACTACGTTACCTTAACAGATTCATGCGCTCATCAGAAGTGGATTGATTCTCCTCATATACAATAGGCCTTGATGATGTAGGTTGAAGTTGTGCGTAGGGGTGCTCCTTTGATTTAATTTTGTCATATTTAACTCTTTCATATGGGGAAAAAGTGTCATCAGCCTGACTAAGAGAGCTGTGCTGAGATATGCTAGGTCTAGTTTCGACGCCATTTGGGATGGTATGTCGTTTTGCTAGAATAATAAAAAAAGTACATATATAAACGTAAAATATGACGATTAATCTTAAATAACTTTTTTCTATAAATGATAAGAACGTGAAAAAAATTATTATTAATATCAATGAAATTCGATGAAATCTTTATTTCTGGTTTCTTTATAGGCGGCTCATACTTTGACAGGGTTTATTTTAAGTGAATAACACTAAACGTTCATTGTTTACTGAGTTCGCTGCAGCCATCCCAGAGCCGACATTAGTCACATGCAAACAGTAAAAAGACGAAAGGGTTAGCAGAATATAAAGTCAAGATATTTTAAGAGTTGAAGTAAGAATGTGAAAACAACCAAAATAAAAGTTTTCAGTTTTTATTTTCGTAAAATAGTAATGATAGATTTCTAAGTACGTGGTGGGAAGACGCCTGCTTGTGCGACATGCCTATTATCGCATCGTTAAAACAGCTATCCACCGACAATGTTAAATATAATCTTACTGTATAATTTATGTTAATGTGAATAATAATTGCATATATTAATTTATTGGCATTTTGTTCTAAATATATTTAATGTATATCATTAAAAAATATAGGTATCCTTTTATACAAATAATTCAAAACGAATCATCACATAGAACCTTGAGACTTTCCAATTCCTAAGTAAAATACCACACCTTAAACATCACACCTAAAAAATTATTTCCAATGCATTAACTTGATTTCATTAAATTACGTTTTTATAAATAAGTTTTACAACTTTATTTAGGTTTTGAACAAGTATAATAATAAAAAATATATCGAATTTGATATGTTTATGTTGATGTTCTACTTCTGAGCATACAAATATAAAATCTGAACCTATAAATAATTGAGACCACTTTAGAATGAAATTATTGTTGAATGTGTTAGTTAAAACAACCACTATTTATTTTTTTTTATTTAAATAAATATTATAAAACAGGGGACAATATTTTTTTAAATAAAGTTAATACATGTAATACGAGTCTCAAAAAATACACAAAAAATTAGTGATGTTAGTGAAGGTAATTAACAAAATGATATATATCAAATTTTGATATATATCGGCTATGATATAAACATTAATAATAGCTGATATAATATGTATATCGCTTCCCTTTCCATTTAAGCACATGAGCAAACGTAACCTAGCATTTCAGTGACAATTGTCAATAATTAACCACAGATTTCTCATTGGGAGTGTCTACTTAACCGTCGAGCGGTGGTTAAAGATTTTTCGATACGCAACCGACACGCTGGCATCGTTATTATTTACCGATTAGACAGACCTTTAAAAATGTCAGTAGGTACATTGAGTATAAAATGGAAGGATAAAAAAAAAAATATATGAATGTTTTTCATCTGAAACAAAAAACTACACAAAAAATTTAAGAGGATTATCAAAATGACAGTTAATAGCGGGAATTTTTAGTTGCGAGTTCAAAATAAAGAAGGCCAAAAAAACAGTTCCCATCAAATTTAAAATTATTTCTTTAAGTAATATGTTTTTGAAATAACAAAGAAGCAGATTTTTTGGAAAATTTCAACGTTTTATATCTCGAAATAAGACATTTTATTATGTACGTTTATATACATTCTTTTATTAAAATAAATCAAAGAGCTATGTTTTGCTCTTCAGTATTTACCTGTACCCTATATATTTTTATAGTTTAGTATTAAAAAAATCTTAAATAAAATATATTACAGCATTTAGTGTATCTCTAAAAGTATAACACATGTCTACTTTTATAAGATAAATTTAAAATGCTGTAATGATTAATCAAACGTTAGTCACGCCCATGAATTTTATCACATTTACCACATGCATTGAGCCGTTCTGATCTATCTATATAAAATATCCTGCCTCGTTAGGACATTTAACATAAATTATGAAATTTAAAAATGAACATTTCAAGCATCATACACACATCCACAAAACATAATTACGCATAATTATATTATACCTGAATTATGAAACTGTCCTACTGTAGCATAATGCTCTGAAGAATTGTCACCTGTAGGCTCCCAATTTACAGCAGTCCCTTGCTCCGAAGGTATGTCGGGAAGACTTCGTCTTGTATTTGTCACCACATTCCTGATAAAGAATATTATTGCATTAAACAGGTTTACTCTTCGGTTTCATACACACAATCACAATACGCAACAACAAAAAAACTTACAAACCTAAGTAAAATGATTTTTTAACAGTATATTTGATACTTTCTAAATCGCACCCTACAAGTTTAAGAAGTTCTACGTTAAAAATAAACATTTCCTGCAACATTATTTTTGGCATTTTAGAAATACAAATTTTTTTAAATATGTACTATTATATAAATGAAGCTACGAATAAAAATGAAGTTTCAAAATGAATAATTATTGTAAATACCTGTGGTTGTTTCTTTAGAAGGTAATTTGATTAATGACGTCCCACATGACTCCCACAAAAATGATCATTTTTAAAACATTTTATGCGCAATTCTAAATGCTACGGTCAAAATTTAATAAAATATACTACCTACATCCCTCATGAGTCAATCTCCAGAAGTCTCTAATGATAAAAATGTTAATTAACCAATATAAAGTGAACGTCTTTTTTAGCTTTAAAAAGAATTAAGAAATACCAAGGGACAAAGATGGTTGTTTTTCTGATTTAGCTATGCTAAGCATATAAAGATTTTTAATAAAGAAAGTAACTTTGTATTTAAAAAAGACCAGAGGATGGGCTTTGGTATATAAATTACTTCAAGATTAGTTAACTATTAGTAAATTTTTAAAATTGACCTCCCTATTTTTGACCCACAATTAGTAACACCTAAAAACTAATAATTAAAAACAGACATAAACCGATAAATAAAAACGAAAGGTTAATTTTTTTTTGTTGGTATTTGTCATCAAAACTCATCAGTAATGGGGATATTGGACTAACGACAATCAGAGTAGGGAAATCAATAACAAATATTCAACTGGCTTAATTTTTTTCTGATATTTTATTGATACGGTCGTGGCCAATAAAGGTTTTCGACCTAAAACAGTTCTTGCTGCTTGGAAAAATTTCATTGAATTCAATCGTATTCATTCATGTTTCAAATTTCGTATGACAAAAGAGACTAAACTTCCGTGATTTATTATAATTTTGGATGTGAATTTTCCAGACTTTAAGTTGTGAACTTATGTGAACATGACACGGTTGATCTGGAATTCACATTTATTTGTCTGGCTTTGTTACAGTAAAACTTATGAAGGTTCCTATTTCAAACTAATTCTTCTTTTACTTGTACAGGGTGATTGGCTTATGGATTATCCGATTTCAACCCTCGATATCTTAATAACCATTGGAAATATAAACAAAAAATGAAAAAGATCCTTAAATGAGATTTCGTTTAGATTACAGAAGCATTAACAAACCTTTATTTATCGTTCATACATACAAGGGCTCACGGCCATTCTAGATGTAATATAAAAAATTTTCTGGTTATTCATACATTTAAACTTTTTATTATTCACTAGTTCATATGTGTTATATATTTATGAATTCAGAAAGAAAACATTCTTTTAAGATATTAAAGAATATACAGGTATTCCATTATAAAAAAAAATTGTTTTCTGTCACCCCCTGTATGTATGAACGACCAAGTAAAGGTTTGTTAATGCGTCTGTAATCTACACGAAATCCCACTTAAGGATCTTTTTCATTTTTGTTTATATTTCCAATGGTTATTAAGATATCGAGGGTTGAAATTGGATAATCCATAGACAATCACCCTGTACAGCGACTTTGCTATACACAAGTGAGCACCAAATGGATTTCTATACGCGTAAATAACAGGAGAAAAAAAACAAAGAAAAAATAGCAGTCAAATTACATTATTTAGCTGAAGCTAGCTGTGATGACATTTATAATTTTTTCGTGAATACCCATTCGCTTTTTATATTTTTCAAACAAATTATATTACGCTAACAGATTTTACTTATTTATGAAGAATTTTTATAATAGAAATTAGGTACTTTTTGAACTGGTAAACAAGCAAACATTTTTGTGGAAACTTTATATTTTGTTTTTAAATACATTAGTTTAGCCAATAATTGAACACAAAAAAGCTCGCAAAAAAGGTAGGTAACACTTCAACTCAGTACGATTGTCAATTTTTTAATAAACATTATGCATTTAAATGATATCATGTATTATTTATTATTATCTTATCAAATTTAAAAATTTAATTAAGAGCTCTTATACTTTCTTCAGGTCATAAGATTAATCTATTAATATTCAATAAAATATATGAAACACACATATTTATAATAACCACTTAAGTATTGAAAATAGGACTTATTTTAAAAGCTGTTCAACTATACCACATAAATACCAATACATATGATCCTATTTTAAAATCTTTGTATTTTATTTTACTATTCAATACATAATCATTTGCACTGCAGTGAATTAACATCGAGATTAACATTTGATAAGAATAGTAGGTATTCTTATTTGCAAAATTAGTATATAGACATAAGAAAAATCAGTTGTCCAATTTCGATTTGTATCAATTAGCTTGATACTGTACACTGAATTAATATTGGTTTTTAGATTCTTATAAGAACGTAACACTAGACTCATTTTTTGCATTTAAAGACATAATTACAGGGTACACAGGGTACGTTTCAGGTTAATTGATGATCAATCCGAGAATCAATCCTAAAAACACGTCAAGGCAACATTATTAAATTATTGATACAATACATTTAAAAATGTGTCCACAATTTCATATACAATACAGAGATTTGTTTTCACCAAAACATATATTAATAATTAATTGTTATTACAATGTACAATAGGTTTAACTACTTAATTCACCTGTTATTTGACATTCAATATAGACTAAGCCTATATATTTCCTTTTATTTATAGGCTCGTGTATTTATACCACATTGGTATACATATAAACTTATATTATTTTAAATGCTAACACCTAATTGAAAATAGGTAAATAACAAAGTGCCTTATTAAATAAAATTGTTTTAGCACATACAATATTCAATATTTGGACAAAATTCACATAAAAATCATGCGAAGAAATTTCGAGCAGAATAATTACATATAACTTTAAGTCACCTGTATAAACTGTTATAACAAAGTGCTCTTTTGAACGTGTTATTTTAATATAAAAAACGTGGGGACATACCTTTTATTAGAATCTAAGGAATCACCACTAGCATTTATGCCATCAGCAACGCATGATGCAGCGGAGGGAAGGTGGTTAACATTTTCATCAGGATTTTTTTTGAGTTACCATGCCATCAAGCCCTTGCCATTCATTTCTAAGAAAAACAAACAGTAAATCACAAGCAATGACTTTATATAAAAATATCTTACTTTGGGATTTTCTTCCTCCAGCAAATACAAAATACCAAAGACATCACTAAAGTAACACTAAGACATAGAGAAAGTATTATCATCCACATTTTATCACTATGAATTCACATAGATTTTATTAACTGGCGTAATGAAACATTTATTCCAAAATCGCTTCTTCTTTTTGCTATTATGTGTTATATTAGGGCACATAGTTATACAACCGTGGAGCTTTCCTGATTTCTTCAAATTATGTATCACATTTGAGAAATTTAAGAGGTCACACCTTGATGTTTTATAATTAATGTTTAGATATGTTCCAAAATAATATAAAACCATGAAAATTATCTATAAAACTAATTAGATTATATCTAATAACTGCAACACAAATTTAGAACATCTTTCTATTCACTTAAAACACGACGCACAGCTCTCGCCTTAAAAGTAATAGCAAATGTCAAATGTCAAAATAAAAACAAAAATAACAAGGAACTATGGAACTAAACGTCAGAAACCAAGGCTTATAAAGCCGGGTTCATGCACTCGCGAATTGCGAAAAGCGAAATGCGAAACGTTAACTTAAAATTAAAATAAATGCGCCAAAAAATTATGTCTAGTTTTGAAAAATTCGCAAATCGTAAATTTGCTTGGCAGGAAAACTAGAGACTGAGTCTACTGAATAGCGAATTTTGCAGAAATTATACTTTTTTGTGGAAATCGCATTTCGCTTTTCGCAATTCGCGAGTGCGTGAACCCAGCTTTAGAGTTGTAAGTTTACGAGCCTTGGTCAGAAACAGGGTTTAAAAATGTGCGTCTCGCTTCAGTTAACTTTCGTGGTTCTATGACGTCACTCATTATTGTTAAGGCGCACTTTATCATTGATCATTTTAACACTGTTCAATCTAACCATACGTGTGTGAGCGATAACGCGATATAATTGATTTATTCTTTGAAATATTTCGGTCAACATTTTGTATACAGCTCTTAATTTGAAAGGTTACTGAGATTTGCAACATCAGGGGTGCGTTTCAGAATAAAACGCACGGTGAAGTGTTTAAGGCGGGGCTTCACCGAACTGGGCTGGGGACTTAACAGTTGAGAGTTTTCCGAGTCCACATGTGATGGAAACACGACATATCTCGGACGTGTAAACTGAACGCACCCCTGAAGGTTGCGGCACAGTTTGTTGCGGGCTGCGGAAAACCACGGATGATAGAATTTAACCGTTCACGTTCAGCGCTTTCAAGCAGCAGCTGTTAGTGCAGCTACTGCAGCTGTTCTTCTGACGTAATAATAGACCGAGTTGGACATTTTTTTTTTTTAAATATTGACTGCGTCATGCGCTTTCGGTAATTGGTACCATGGTATTTCGTATAATAACACACGAAATACTACGACAACAATTACCATAAGCACATGACGCAGTAAAAAATTTAAAAAAAAAGCTGCTTGGAGGCGCTGACCGGGTAAATTCTATTATTCGTGGCGGAAAACAACCAACGTAATCTGCTACAAAACTAAAAATCCTAAATAAAAAAAAATAAAAGAAATGAAATCCAAAGAAGTCAGAAATCCATAGAGGTAAATTTTAATAGAATAAAATAGCAAAATAAATTTTTACTATTCAGTCTAAATCCTCTAATGTCTTAAAAAGACATAAATACTCTTTTCAGAGCTTATTTGCAAACTATCTACATTTAACTGATAAAAATTTGGTCAGTACTACGAATGTAGAAAGCAAATAATTTAATAATTGCAATAAGCCCCACCAGACGGATTAATCCAAATAAGGACTCCCTCTGGTGGGGCTTATTGCAATTATTAAATTATTTGCTTTCTACATTCGTAGTACTGACCAAATTTTTATCAGTTAAATGTAGATAGTTTTGCAAATAAGCTCTGAAAAGAGTATTTATGTCTTTTTAAGACATTAGAGGATTTAGACTGAATAGTAAAATTTATTTTGCTATTTTATTCTATTAAAAAAAAAATACTTCCAAAGATAATTTTTCTGTTTGGCACTTCTTATTTTCAGCAGAGACCGATGAAGATGATGAAGTAAATGTCGTGCTGTTTTCAAAGAAGTTTGTTTATTTTCCACTCATCTAATTTTACAGATATGTCTCTGTGTAGTATGTGTTGTTTTTGAACTGCATAACTGCACAAACTGTTTCTGCGTTCTGCTACACGCTCGATGCTGGTAACGATTTCACTTGCGCAAGCATACCGCACAGCACAAGTGC